>CM060305.1:26836365-26843865 GCA_030674185.1 Monoplex corrugatus | reverse complement strand
GCAACTAAGCTCAGCTTGTTTTGATTCTGTGAAGGTTTTCGGTTTGTTCTACTTAAAGCTTATAAAACAAGGGAAATGGCGATGTTCTAATATGCAGTGTGTTACTTTTGTTGTCAGATACCGATCTTGTTTCTGATGTAAGTGATTACTTCTTTTATAACGCATTTTAAGCACCTGTCCATTAAGGGGCTTATGGCCTTTTTGAATAAATCTTTCTGTCTCTGTCTTTATCTTTGATTTTGTTGTCTGTCTGTCTGTCTGTCTGTCTACCTCTGCCTCTGTCTGTCTTCCTGTCTCTGTGTCTTGATCTGTGCATGTCTCAGTCTCTCTGTCTGTCTCTCTCTGTCAATCTGTCTGTCTGTCTGTCTGTCTCTGTCTGTCTGTCTGTCTCTCTCTCTAACTCTCTGCAACAAAGAAAAACTTAAGCAAATGTCAACACGGTCATTTACAAGTTTGTCTGTGACAAAAACAGATTTGCGAAATTTTTAGAACTGTTTCCAAATGAGTCTTTATAAAATCAAACTTGGGTTAAAAATATAGAGCCTTGAGGAGTCGCGAACGTAAATAAGGAAGTTCTAGCGCAAAGGCCAAGGTTATATTGATAAAAAGAAAAGGAGAAAAGTGTAAAAGTAGTTCCTCCAGAGGAAGGTCACGTTCTCAGGAACTTGTGACATAATTTTTATTTTACATTTGCTGTTGTGACTGTCCACCATTGCTGTGGTTTCACAACAAGTTCTATTTCACCTGATAATTTTGAAGGTCACAATGTCTTTGTAACATTTTCTGTATAAAAGTGCAGATTGTTGAAAAGAAGATCATGGCCATCTTTGTTTTCTAAAACTTTTCTTGATATTTTTTTTTTCAGAGTTTGTTTTCATCGTGTTTTATAAAAGGCAATTCGATGACGAGGAAACGTCAATGCTGAAGCTGTATTTTAATTTTTTTAGAGATATGATTAAATGAAATGTTTAATAAAAATAAGTTTTTGGACATAGTTTGTTTGTTTATCTGTCGCTCTCTTTCTTTGTCTTTCTGTGTAGATTTCTGTCTCTCTGTTTTTGTTTCTCTGAGCCTCTGTCTATCTCTGTTTCCATCTCTGTCTCTTTGTCTGTCTCTCTTCTGTCTGTTTCTTTGACTGTCTGTCTCTCTTTCTGTCTGTCTGTGTGTCTCTCAATTTCTCGCTCCTTCTGTTCCATCCCTCCCTCGCCCCTCTCTCTTTCTCTATCGGTCTCTCTCTTTGTTTTTCTGTGATAGCCAGTCATCAGTGCTTATGTGCTTATAACAACACCCTTCTTGGTTGGCTCCAGAGGAAAAGTTTGCAGAAGCCACACTATACGATTTGAAATGACATGATTTGATACAGCCAGTTCAAGATACAACACTTTGAGATACAAGGTGATGAGATGATATGATACGATAGGTGGTAGATATTGCTCAACACTATACAACACAACACAAAACAAAACAAGACACGAAACTGCAGTATGAAATTATGTAATGAAATAGCGCTGTCTGTATTGATAAACGTGTCCTATAAAACGGGTCCATGTCATTGCGTCGACAGCTCATTGCGTCGACAGCTCATTGCGTCGACAGCCCCTCCCCCCCCCCCCACCCTAAAATGTGAATGAGCTGTCGACGCAATGAGCTGTCGACGCAATGGGCTGTCGACTTTACGGGTACCTCCCCTATAAAACTATAGCAGTTTAAATACACAATGTAATCGTACTGTATGGAAACCACTTGATACTAGCGATTACAATTTTTGTAATACCGCCCGTGGGGATGCCGGAGGCTCTTTCAGTATAAATAGTATCCCCATCTTCTGGAAATTCTGTTCTAGAAATTGCCTCTATTCCATCACTCTCTTTGTTTCTTTGTTCCTCCTTTGCTTTTTGTCATTTCTTCCTATTGTTTTCTGCCTTGTTGGTCTATTCAGCTGTATGTTTTCGATAAAGTCTTACGTACTCACTCCTAAGATTGATATTTGGGTACATGTATTAAGTGCATTTTTTGCTCCAGAGAAATGAGATATGTGAAGGCAATTCTGGTTAACTTAGGCCCGGCTTTTGTATATGTTTAGTGTACTCAGTTATGTTTAAAGTTTTATTCAGGTTTGCTTTTTAAATCCCCTGTGCGATAAACTGGACAGATTGGTCAACGACAAGGGCATCTCCTTTGATTATGTGCGCGAATGCATCGACATGTGTACTTCGTAATTGTTTTTCTTTTTCTGTTGAGGTATTGTGTGTGTTTTGAAACGATCGTAGCCGTGGTTCTACGCAGTCGGCTGGGCTTTCAACAAAAAATAACAGTAAAGGTTTTGAAACGATCGTAACCGTGGTTCTACGCAGTCGGCTGGGCTTTCAACAAAAAATAACAGTAAAGGTATTTTTTTTGGAGTAAGTGAATATTTGAACATGCCTTATACAAAACCAGTGTCAACGTTACGTGCAAAGCTTGCTTCAAAGACCAGACACACAACACACACACACACACACACACACACACAGAGAAAAGACACTTATTTGTTTTTTCATGATGCACGGTAAGGCGTTTTTCCTCTCACATGGGCCGGCTGTCTTGTGTTGTGACGGGTAGCTTTATTCTTCTGCTTTTTCAAACGTTTTTTGCGTGTTGGATGGTTCTGGACGTGAAGGCCGTGATGTGAGTAGCGTTTTTTGTTTTGTTTTGTTTTGTTTCCTCCTTCAACAGGGTTAGATGAAATGCGTATTTCACCATCTCCAAGACCCGCCATGAAATTGTCATGCAATACAGTAGATAGACTTTTCTACAACGATTAACTTCTAAGGATATTTGATTCTAATTTGTGTCTATTAAAGGTTTGTCGTTGAGTCTGGTTATTATGTATGAGGAATAAGAAAGCAGTGGAGGAAAGCGTAATAGTTTCCGAGTGACTGTTACGAACTGAAACTTTCTATTTGGTAACAGTTGTTGCTGGGCATCGTCGTAATGATTCGAGCAGGTAATGGTAAGGACTTTTTTCCACATACAGTTCAGTCAAATTTTCTATTAGCGTAAGTTACAGTACATAACTTACAGCTGAAATCGGTTAGTGGAATGTGTTCTTTGAGAAATGTTTAATGTACGTTATAACTAGAGTTAACTCTTTCAAAATAATATATTGGGAAAGGTGCGGATGTTGTCTCTTCTATGTGCATCAATATTGTTATGACCTGTCTTTTATAGCCCTGATGTATCTACGCAGTCGGCTGGGCTTTAAACAACAATAACAACCTGTCTTGTGTTTGTGTGTGTGTGTTTGAGTGTGTGTGTGTGTGTATGTGTGGTGTGTGTGTGTGTGTGTGTGTGTGTGTGTGTGTGTGTGTTTTCACTTAAATGGTCTTTGTTTTTACGATAGACAGAGTTGATCCCTTGCTCTCTGAGGCCCCAGTAATTGTACTTTTTGGATCCACACTATTGGAACGAGTGTGTTGTTGAGTTTCAATAATTTGAGAGACGTGTGCTTGGAAGGAGTGATGTCACTCTCTTCAGTTTGAGACGAGCTGTGGTTGTTTCTCTGTCTCTGACAGCTCAAATATAAGGCCACTGCCATCGCATTAATATTTTAGGACCAATATTTTGTGCGCAAGTGCTGTGCATATTAAACATATCCCCAAATCGTACCCTTGACATTTGTGGAGGAGCTAGTTTTCTTCGTCGTCACTGTCTTCGTGAACTCTTTGACTCTACCGCGTAATATTCTTTAAAATAACACTTTTTGTTGGATTTGTGGACTACTTGGTATTTTCAGAATTAGCACCAGAACCGTTAGTTCGTCTGTAAACTTTGGATTTAAGTGTGTATTATGATTATCAAAAAAATGTAATGATCATGTGACTCAACTCCTTAGTTCTGTATGGTCCTATGGTGTGTTCGGGAGTGAGTCAGAACATGCATACACTGTATGGCTCTTGGCAGCTTTGATTTATTTAAATAATGAATTTCTTTTCTGTCGTTTGAGAAATTACAAGAATAAACACGTGCGTTGCTACATACATGCCCGCATATATACATACTTACAGTCACACACATACATAGAAGGAGACATACACTCATGGCTTAACTATCGTACTTTTTCTTTTTACAAGAAGGAAGATCCAAAACGGATATGCAGATTCGATCAGGCCAGTTTACTCTGCTCAGCGTGTCAGAAAAGTGCAAAATCTCACGAGCTATTTTGCGTCAGCGCGTGCAGCGGAAGTCCATTTATCGTCATAAAATGTGCGTGGTGTCTTTGAATTGTGGTTGAACCGTTTTCTTTCGATTCACAACGCGACTGGATCTGTTTAAGTTCACTTCACAAAACGTAGATTGATGATGATAAACTGAGAGGCCAGGGCGGACTTTTAATGTTCAAAGGAGAATTTGGTCGAATGAAATAGTTATTTCGTGAAATAAAAAATGGAATCTCTGCCATTATGCCTCTATACATCTGTTTGTTTGTCTGTCCATCTTTCTGTCTGTCAATATCTGTGTGTGTGTGTGTGCGTACGTGTGTATGTGTGTGTGTACGTGTATATGTGTGTTGTGCGTGCGCGCGCGCCCACGCATGCGTGTATGTGTATGATGTGTGTGCGCGTGCATTCGTGTGTGTGTGTATCCGTGCGTGTGTGTATGTGGTGTGTGCATGCACTTGTGTGTGTGTGTGCGTGCGTGCGTGTGCACGTAGGCGTGCTCATTTTTGTAGCTGACAATGATGATCTGTTGTTGTCGCTGATTATCTGTCTCACTAATGGAATTGCTGGAGATTGCTTTTCCCTTGTGCAAATCGTGTGACTGACAAGTATCAGAACTTTTACCAGCACAATTGATTGAATAGTTGGCTGCAGAATGAAAGGTTTACAAAGGCAACATTATATGAATGAAAACGGCATTGTATTATTACATAGCCTACTATATGACATGGTGATAGGGCATGCAATTTGACACAACTAGTTTATGATCCAATAATATTTGATACGATAGAATTCGATAGTATAGTATGATAAATGAAAGATGTGAGGCAACATATAAAAACATGACATAGTACAATATGTAGCAATGCCTTTAAAAATATCCATAGCTTGTTAACAGCCCAGATATAAACGAAATCTTGTCATGATTTATGTCAATAATGAGTGTTCAGTAACACTTATGTAGCTCAGTTAACGAACTGTTACATCCTATCTTCAGTGAGAAACAATTTAGTTAGGAAACTTGAATGGATCTGACCAAATGCAAAGATACTGATGCATTTTTTCCTATTATATTTGTAGGTGTAAACAGAAATATGCTTGTAGAAAGTTCGAAAAAAATGGACTTTAAGTAAACAACTATTATCATTGGAAAATAAAGGGGTCATGTCATTGTCATTATCACTGGTATAATTTGCTCTTGGAAATTGTATGAAAACGTTTTTGGGGAAGAAAAAAAAAACGCCGCTTGACTAATGTTCTTATTTCCCTGAAGGGGAATTAAAAACCTGTCCACAAATTCCACAGGACCAGTTTTATTTCATCAAATTCTTCTTGAAGACTTTTAAAACTCACCCTCCGCCTGGCAGTTTTACCATCATCAATCTTCGTTTTGTGAAAATGGCCTAGATAGATTTTGTAACGTTGTGAATTGGAAGAAAACGATCCAGTCGGAAGTCAGAGGCGTGCATGCACTCCAAGGCGGTAAATGAACTGCCTTCACACTAGCTGGCGCAAAACATCTTGCGAGATTTTCACTTTGATGCCTTTTCTGACACGAAGATCAGACTGAACTGTGCTGGTGAATTCTCACACTGGCTTTAAGCTCTGTAAAAACAGGGCGGAAGAAACGAAATGGATAAGCTATAGCCTAGGAATAGTCGTTTTGAAAGTAAATATCAAACTTTTTGGCTTGAACAGCTTCAGTTTGGTCAGGTCAATTGTAATCTATGTATTTGTTATACAAAATGAAAAGAGTTTATAACCGTTGAATATTTAAATAACTTTACCAAAGAAACATTTCTCGGTTAGAATACTAGCCAACTTTATATTTCAAGCGTTAATATGCCAAAAGAAAGACGTATGAATACAGCCGATGGTATTGCATATCATTGAACAGTTTATTATGGTGTATTGTGTTATCGTATCATATCATGTATTATATTCTTTATCAGACTGTATTACACTTAAGCATTGTATGGCATCACATCGCGTTATACCGCATTGCTTTGCATCATTTTGTATCACTTTGTATGAAACTGCATGATGTTATAATTAACATATCGCGTTGCATTGTAAATTGTGACACGTCAGTCATGTCACGCAGTATCGTATCATCACAACGATTCTTAATCATAACATCTTGTTTTAGACCGTTTCGATTGAAGCCAACAGTATGAGAACATAACGGACGTGGATTTACTGATAAATGTAAGTCATAGAAAGGGCACAGTTGTCATGTACATTCATTATCAGACGCATCACTGGTATTACAGACAATTAGCCAGTTATCAGCAATGCTCGCAAAGCACATGGGAAAGAAACAGAGGGAGAGAGAGAGAGAGAGAGAGAGAGAGAGAGAGAGAGAGAGAGAGAGAGAGGAGAGAGAGAAGGAATTATTCCTTTGAAAGAAAGTTCTATCAAGTTCGTATGACTTAGCTAACTACCTAAAGTTCTCCCAAAGCCTCGCAGTCATCATCATCATCATTCATAAAGCTTTACACTCTGAGTAGACTAAATAATTATTAAAAGAAATTGAAAAAATAAAAGATGGTGTGTGTGCTTACAGAAAGGGGATGTAAAGTGTAATATCAATACAAGTTGTTTTGGGCATGTAATGGAAGTCCATCTATTATACCAGGGCGTACTGGAAAAAAACAAACAAAGGTGGCACAAGCTCTGTAGAGATGAAAACTGCCGTTGCTGCTTCCACCTCTCACAGCTGTTGGTGAGTTGTCGCATTGCTCCAGTGTTCTTCCTGGTCCTCTCTACGTCGTCATGTTTGTTTTTCTGCCTGACCGTTTTTCTATTTTGATCTCACTGTCCACTGGAAAACGTTTCGGGCTGGATCTTTTTATAGGTACATACGTGTGTATGCATACATGTATGTATGTATGTATGTCTGTATGTATGTATGTATGCATTATGTATTGTTACAGAAGTCGGCCTATGAGTGACTGACAAAAAGAGAATGAAAGGAGACTAGAGGTATGATGTAACCTGTGTGTGCGTAGGTGCGTGTTCTAAGTGTTTTCCCCAATCACACAAACCCTCCATTCAGTCACCTCATCCACCGCTGCAAACAAAACAGATTACAATACTTTATTATATCAGAATCCCTCAGTTCATCTTTATCCAGCCGGATCAACAAACACCGAACATAAATGTTCAACGTCCACTGTGCAATAGAAGGCAGGCAATCGTTTACTCAGTTCAGTTATTTTTCCTTCTCAAACAGCCCTTTCACAAGGAATCTTCACTGCACCAACACTTCCTGGACAGTTCTCACGATTCAAGTTTCACA
>CM060305.1:26816365-26818865 GCA_030674185.1 Monoplex corrugatus | reverse complement strand
TTGTTTCCTGATTGTTTCTCGGGATTTTTGTTTTTGTTTTTGTTATTTCTTATTGCTGTTACTGTTGTTTTTACAACTACATTGGGAGAAGAGAATGTATCTTTATCATTCGATTCTTTTCTTATCGTACATTGTGCATGTGTGTGTGTGTGTGTGTGTGTGTGTGTGTGTGTGTGTGTTGTGTGTGTGTGTGTGTGTGTATGTATGTGTGTGTGTATGTATGTGTGTGTTGTATGTATGTGTGTGTTGTATGTGTGTGTGTGTATGTTGTGTATGTGTGTGTGTATGTATGTATGTGTGTGTGTATGTATGTGTGTGTGTATGTATGTATGTGTGTGGTGTGTGTATGTGTGTGTGTGTGTATGTATGTGTGCGTGTGTATGTATATATATTATATATGTTTGTGTGTGTGTGGCGCGTGCGTGCGTGGTGTGTGTGTGTGTGTGTGTGTGTGTGTGTGTGTGTGTGTGTGTGTTGGTGAACAGCTCCGGGAAACATTGGTTGACATCCGTTGGGTCGTTCTTTGATCCGCAATTTATGCCTCCTGCTGAGATGAATGACATCGAATCGTTTGTTGGGCTATGCACAATAACACGTTGTCCTTGAGAATGCGGAAGTTGAGAACGATAGAAAGAAGTGCAACAGTCTTGTTAAGTCTTATTGTGGTCGACTACCATAAGACTTGAACGTTATGACATGATTCTGACGGAAATCCAGAATTCCCAAAAAGGCTGTCTCAAAGGAGATCAGATCTCTAAGTAGTGCTATCCCTTTTAGTTTGAATTATCTTCACTTTTTCCCTTCAGTATTTGTTAAGTCATATCAGATGACTGCAAAGTTATACGCTACAATTCCTATTAATATCTGTCCCTTTATTTTCTTGTCTTTTTTGCAGTTTATGTTATTTCATTTTACGTTATAGTTGTTTTACGTCATGTATCTTAGCGTACAAGTTCGTGGTTCTCGCTCTGTCGCTGAGGTATAATTCGTTGTCACCTCATTAACGTCTTTCTCTCTCCGGAAAACACTCTCATCTCCATGTTCCTACACACATACGCACACACTAAATTGGATCCTCAAGAGTGTGTGTGTATCCCCCTGTGCGGATGCCGGGGAATCTTTCAGTATAAATAGTATCCCTATCTTCTACAAAATTCTGTGCTAGAAATCTTCTCTTTTCTGTCACTCTCTTTGTTTCTGCCTCGTTCTTTGTTTTCTGTCATTTCTTCCTATCAGTTTCACCTCGCTGGTCCATTCACCTGTATGTGTTCGATAAAGTCTTATGTACTTTTCCTTAGGATTGATGGTTGGGTACATGTAGTACGTGCGTTTTTGGCTCTAGGGAAATGAGGTATGCGGAAGGCAATTTCAGGTAATTTATGGCCGTTTATATATATATATATATGCTTTGGTATCCTTAGGTATGATTAAATTTGCATTCAGGTTTTTTTTGTATTTTTTTTGTAAATCCTCTATGTGATGAATTGGACGGAGTGGTCAACGAAGAGGCATCTCCTTAGATTATGAGCGCAAATACAGTGGTATATGTACTTACTTTTCTTTTCTTTTTCTTGTTGAAGTTCTGTGTGTTTTGAAACGGTTATAGCCCTGACATGGATCTGCGCTGTTCGCTGGGCTTTAAACAACAATAATAACCCCAACAGTATTACCCCTTATGCCGTAGTGATGTTTTTCTCACCCCTCTTCAATATCAATTCCATTTCTGAAAAATCGCCATCATCATCTTTGTCAAGGGACAGTGATGTGGCTTCACAGCTCATGATTTATTCTGTTACAGGATCTAACTGCTATGTTTGTGAGATTTCTACTGGATTGCTTTTCCTCTCTTCTGGGCTTTTGCTAACAGAGGAAATATCGTTCCATACATTCCGATAAGACACGGAAATGTAATTATTTAGCTTAATGTTCTTTGCATTGTGTTCATAAAAAAAACTGGCCTTCCTCTTATTTTGAAATTAGAACTTCCCCACCTCTTCCTTGAAGCGTTAACCTTCACATTATCCTCCTCCTCCTCCTCCTCCTCCTCTCTCCTATCATCATCATCATCATCATTGATTTTTTATTCTTGCAGGAGGAAATCCTCGAGCACTTTTAGAATAGCGTATTTCCTTGAACGTTTTTGCTTTGACTTTTTTCCCAAAATTATGCATATGTCTTAAGCTTAATTGTGTCCCTATTCCATTCATGTCAGTCGTTTTCTTCTTCTGCTTTTTTTTTCCTCGTTCTTCTTGTTGTTGTTTTTTCCCTTGTTTATCTTCTCGTTCTTCTTTTTCCTATCCTCCTCCACCTCTTCATCCTCCTCCTCCTCTTTTCTTCTTCTTCTACTACTACTACTACTTCTACTACTACTGCTACTACTACGTCTTCTTCGTCTTCTTCTTCTTCTTCTTCTTCTTCTTCTTCTTCTTCTTCTTCTTCTTCTTCTTCTTCTTCTTCTTCTTCTTCTCTTCTTCTCCTCTCCTCCTCCTTCTCTTCTTTT
>CM060305.1:26808865-26813865 GCA_030674185.1 Monoplex corrugatus | reverse complement strand
CCCCACCCCACCCTCTCTCTCTCTCTTCTCTCTCTCTTTCTCTTTGCTTCTCTCTCCTTCTCCCTACCTCTCCATCTTTCTGTCTGTCTCTCTGGATAATCTATCTATCTATCTATCTATCTATTATCTATCTATCTATCTATTATCTATCTATCTATCTGTCTATCTATCTATCTATCTACACACACACGCACTCACACACACAGTAATATATATATATATATATTTATATACATACAACACTAACTTACACACACACACACACACACACACACACACACACACACACACACACACACAACACACACACACACACACACACACACACACACATATATATATATAATATATATATATATATATATATATATATATATATATATATATATACCTCTCTCTCTCAGATGTACTGACATATACGTTGGTGATATTTTCCTTGTGGTTTAACTGAATTTTTATTTGAATTGAGTATCAATTGGAAACCTTGAAATGGGCCAGGCACTGAACTAAAAGTTTGCATTAATCCTACAATAACGATGTTTCAAATGCTGATTGGAAGTATTTGGCAGCGTTCAGTCTCACATCTTGACCCCCCTCCCCCCTCCCCCTCCACCGCCCTCTATTACCATCTCTCCTCTCCTGTTCTCTTTCCGAATCCAGCAGACGGGAATCAGAGTGTTTACTAGACTTAACCACAAACATCATTTCCCCCTCATGTCTCCAATATCGCTGGTACAGACACGCTTACTGTGGACACTTCGGAAAAGGAAAGAAGAAAGCAAGAAAGAAGAGAGGAAATCCAACTCGAATGGCAAGCTATTTCCAGCAATTTCTCTTTCTATACAGACATTATTCCAGAAACTCCGTCCAGATCTTGTACAGCTCAAGGTCACCGCGACCTTTGCAGAAGCAAACCTTTGTGCAAACAGAATGTATATGATACATTTTTGAGAAGTTCCTGAAACATTACTGTTCATGCACCTTCTTCAAAAAGTGACGATTTTAGACACCTAGAAATTGTGACGTCCACCCTGCTTATTCATACTCATATTGATGTTCATATTCATATTCATAATTACTTTCTTCTTCATATTCATAATTACTTTCTTCTTCATATTCTATGTTTTTGTCACAGTAGATTTTGCCCTTTGATACTCCGGCAGTCCTCCCTGTTGACAGCTATGTAGCACCACCCGTTTTATTTCACAAGACTTTAGAAAGGCAAGAAGGCTAACTGGCTTTAAGGGGGAGGGATATGGGAAATGAACCTATCTCTCCAAAATCTTATGCCAGAGTAGCCTGGCGAATGCCATCTTTACGGTTTTCATCTGCTGTGGGATCTTTCAGCGTGCGCGTTTCTTTCTTTCTTTCTTTATAGACCAGAAGGTAAACGAGTCCGATTCGTTTTTTGTCCCCTTCCGAAGGACGAGACTTTCAGGTCTATTTTCCGATCAAAATGAGCAGAAAAGTCGAGGCCTCAACGGGAAGGAAACCCTGGAACCTCGAATTTAGTTATTGGCAGACGAATGTCTGAACGATTCGGCCATCTTTCTCCCTTCCTGGAATTTGTGACTTTGACCCCAGGCATCATGGGTTCCAAGCCTATGCTTGTGCAATTTTCAACGGTCCTAAGTTTGATTCAGTTCTAATAAAGATATATACAGACACGTACACAGCTGAAAAACAGATGCAGTTTGTCATCTCCCCACCTTGCCATTCCGTTTGTAAACAAGGCATCTGATGACTGGGTACGAAATGGCCATTGATCGCATGGACATCCCCCACGACCTTACCTTGACGAAATTACTACCGTGTGGCGCCAGTAGCTGGAAGGTGATTGTTTCACCAGTTGTGAGGCATTGTTGCTCTGGGCCTTATCCATCACCCTTGGGTGATTCTTATTAGCATCAATTAAGTTCAGAATTTCCTGAAATATTACTGTTAACGTGCCTGTCTGAAATGTGTTGATTTTGGGCACCTATCGGGTCTTCGTGACTTAGATCTTGGCGGTATGATATCCAGACTTTAGCGATTGGAACTCTTCATCGGATTTTTCCTTTAATCTAAATAAGATAATGATCCATACAGAAACTATTTGGGAAAAAAATATTGCAAACACATCTGTTTCACAGACAGACAGACAGACAGACAGACAGACAGACAGGCACACACACACACACACACACACACACACACACACACACACACACACACACACACACACACACACACACACACTTGCATGCAAACACACACACACAGACACACACATACACACACACTTGCATACAAACACACACACTTACATACAAACACACAGACACATACACACCACACACACACACACACACACACACACACACACACACACCACACACACAAACTCATGCATACGCAAATACACACACACACAGACACACACACACACACACAACACACACAACTACATACAAACACACGCACACACACACACACACACACACACACACACACACACACACACACACACACACAGAACTTGTCTATATTTAAAGATATGATAAAGCTACGTTTTAGGGTCAAGTAGGTTATAGTTTCAATAACTTCAGAGCAGCCAGAAATCAAATCGTCTCTGTATGCAATAGTATCTCTCCGGGCGACAAGTTGAAGGCATAAATAGAGACTGGAAAGTAAAGTCATTTTTTTCCCCGCGAGACATATTGATATTGATTTATTCGGCAGCAGACACGGTCACAGTGTCCCGTCTGTTGTAGTTTTTAGTCATTGAATGCAAAACATGAAAAAATTCTGACTAGTGGTCAGGAAAAAATAAAAGAAAGTTGATGGATAATAATTGTCAAAAGAGAAAAAAAAAGTCTGAAAAGATGATTAATGTTTGTAACTTTCGTATACAATTTTGATCAACTTTTCTCAATTGCATCATATTTGCCAGAATAGATATAAAATGTAAGGGGGGGGGGGGGTGAGTGTTTTTGATATAAGCAGCTGAAAAGTAATATACTCTTTTAAAGACCAAAAGGTGTTTTGTTAATAAATGTTATGTCAGGTTCCAGTGTCTGAGCAGTGCATCTATTATTTTGAACATCTAGAAAGTGTACATTAAACACAACCATGAAATATCATAACTGACTCTTTATGGCTCTAAGAATAAAGACTGACTTTTCGCTGTTACTGTGCTTTAAGCTAGACATGTACTTCAAAAGTAATAATGATCACAGCAATCGACACACCTACAAACGCTGAAATCTGACACAACGCAAAAGTAAATAGATTTTTAAATTGACATAACTCAGTTTACCCTCAGCTAGCTGAGCTCTGTATTGATTTTTTCTTTAAAGCCTTGGAGAGGGACGTAAGTCATTACCCGTAAAGCACCGACTCACAAACTTTAAGAAAGTATTTCACATCGGAGAATCGCCCAAAGCGAGAATACGACCGTCTTTGAAAAGCACTCATGAACTTATAACTATGACAGGCAATGCCGTCGGGGAGTTATCGTTCCTGTGAGAGTTATATCACTTCTTGCTGAACTTAGCTTGTATGTGCAGTCAAAGAACTTCTCTCTTTCAGTTTCTTATAAAAAAAAGTTCAGATAGCTAAACGGCGTTAACTGTATATATCTGTGTGTGTGTGTGTGTGTGTGTGTGTGTGTGTGTGTGTGTGTGTGTGTGTGTGTGTGTGTGTGTGTGTGTGTGTGTGTGTGTGTGTGTGTGAGTGTGTGTATGTGTGTGTGTGAGTGTGTGTGAGTGTGTGTGTGTGTGTGTGTGGGTGTGTGGTGTGTGTGCGTGTGCGTGTGCGTGCGTGTTTCTGGTGTAGTTTATTTTAGTGTGTGTATTAGCGTTTGTGTGTGTGTGTGTGGTGTGTTTGTGTGTGTGCGTGCGTGCGTAGTGCGTGTGTGTTGTGTGTGTGTGTGTGTGTGCTATCGTGTGTGTGGGGTGTGTGTGTGTGTGTGTGTGCTTTTGTGTGTGTGTGTGTGTGTCTGTGTGTGTGTGTGTGTGTGTGGATATATGTACGTACTATTCATGTTTTTGTATGTTTTACGGTTTAATGTGTTGTTACGTTTTGTTAATGTTTCTCTGAAAATAATGACATATGGACAATCACTACGTTTCAGTTTATATTCACTTATATTGTACATTTCGGTCCCCTATGGTAAAAACAAAACAAAACAAAAAACACCACGAATAATGCTTGTCTATTACCCTTGGAAATAAAAACAAGAGTTTATTTCATTTTATCTTGTTGCATCCACCTTTCTCTCGAATAATATATGATATACATAAACGGTCTTACCTCTTTCTCTTCATGTATTTCATGATCGGAGCTAGGTAATCAAAGTCGTATTCAAAATCACATTGAATCAGTGAGAAATGATATTAGTTAACACGTTATGAAAGGATAATGATAAAGAATTTTTTTTTTTTTTACAGAATTTAGACTTAAGTCCTTCCACCACCTTATTTCATACACTTGGCCCGAAACAGAATTTGTCTTTTTTTCCCTCTAAACTCTCACATACATTTCACAAACAAGCAACAATTAAAGAACAAGAGAAAAGAAAAGGAAAACAAAAAGAACACTTAATGTTTGCAGCGGTAATGTAGTAGTACTCGTTTATATTTGATATGCATGTCCTGAATGTTCCTTTGACGTCTCACAAACAAAAACACGACACTGGCAAAAAACAGTGTGCGTGCCGCTATCACATGCAACAGAATCTCTGTAAGTTTATTACGAACTAAAGAATCCGTTGGGCCGTGTGCTCTTTGTTGATGGTGGTGGTAGTGGGTCTTTGTGTGTCGTGGTGATGCGAGTCGTGTCTACAGGGAGGTTCACAAAATCTCGCTGTCCAGCCTATCATAAAACATCATATTTGTAGCTTTGTGCTGCTGCTCCCCGTTGTTAAAGGACACGCAATTAAGTTCAAGTTAAGTGTAGAATTGAAGAAATCCTAATTCGTCAGGGTTTGTTCTGGAACGACTCCTCCCCTGCCTACCAAC
>CM060305.1:26778865-26788865 GCA_030674185.1 Monoplex corrugatus | reverse complement strand
CGTGCCTGCGTGTTTGGGCGTCTGTGTGTGTGTGTTGTGTGTGTGTGTGTGTGTGTGTGTGTGTGTGTGTGTGTGTGTGTGTGTGTGTGTGTGTGTATGTATGTGTGTGTCTGTGTATTTGTATCTGTGTGTGTATATGATCGTGTGATTGTGTGTTTGTTTTTGTTTGTGTATGTACGTGTTTGTGTGTGTGTTATTTGTATGTATGTATGCATGTATGTATGTATGTATGTATGTATGTATGTATGTATGTATGTATGTATGTATGTATGTACGTACGCATGTATGTATGTATGTATGTATGTATGTATGTGTCTATCTATGTATGTCTGTATTCATGCGTGTGTGTATGTATTTGTAGTTGCTCGTGTTTCTTTGTGTTGTGTGTGTGTGTGTGTGTGTGTGTGTGTGTGTGTGTGTGTGTGTGTGTGTGTGTGTGTGTGTGCGTGTGCGCGTGTGTGTGTTCGTGTGTGTGTTTTGAATAAAAGTTAACAACAAGTACATTGAAATGTATATTTTACAACCTTTGTGGATTAGCTCAAACGATAATGTGTCTGGAAAAAATGTCATGCCAACCAATAGATCGTACAGCAACAACAACAAAGATATATTCCAAATAATCTCTCCAACGTCTCCCACCCCCATCCCCATCCCCGCCTCCCTCTTTTTCTATGTCTCTGCTCACTGTCTCTGTCTCTGTTCTCTCTGTCTCTGTCTGTCTCTCTGTCTATCTGCCTGTCTGTCTATCTGCCTGTATCTGTTTCTCTGTCTCTGTCTCGTCTCTGTATGTCTGTTTGTCTGTCTGTCCGTCTGTCTGTCTGTCTGTCTGTCTTCTCTCTTCTGTGTGTGTCTCGGTCTCTGTATGTCTGTCTCTGTCCTTTCTCTGTCTCCTCCAGGTCTTGTTTTGGTTTGTTTCAAATAGCTGTTTTTATGCTTGAAATTTACGGCTTGTCTTCTGTGGATTTTGTTTGTTAAATTAAACTTCTCTTTCAAAAAGTTTCAAAGGTTAATTCTGCTGCAAACTTGTTCATGACAACCACCAAAACTAGATACACAAAAGAAATAAACAAATGGATAAATGACGAAAACCAGAAAATCATGACGTGCACAGACGCCATATGTGAGACAAGATTTTGATAAAATCCCTGTGTATACACGTAGGCGTTCATCGCAACCGAATCTTGGACAAAACAGCCGCAGTTACGCCGCGCGCGCGCGCGCGCCACACACACACACACACACACACACACACACACACACACACACACACACACACACACATGAAGGCACAAACTCACACACACACACGCAAGTACACACACACACCCAAGCGGGCGCAAACACACACACACACACACACACACTCTCACACACACACACACGCACAAACACATGCACACGAGCATGCACAAACACACGTATGCACACATGTGCACACATGTACACATACATGTACATAGATATGCACACACAGACACACATATGCACATAGACGCACACACACACACACACACACACACATACATACAGACACGCACACAATCAATGTTTACTCACCATTTTGTGTTAACGAACATAACTTGAAACAGGGAACTTTCCTGTGCTGTACGGCCCGCACATCGAAGCTCTGCAAGAAGGGCGACAACTCTGTGACGACTCTCTTACTGTCACTCCCTCATGGCAGTGTCTGCCATTGTTAAAGTTCAGAAGCGCTTTTCAAAGACGCTCCCGTTTTCGCTTTGAGCGCTCTGTCCATTATGAAAAACTTGTAAAGTTTGTGAATCAGTTCTCCATGATAATGACTTGCATCTCTCCCCAAGGCTTTAAAGCTAAAATCGATACCAAATTCAGCCAAGTCAAAAAGAACTTGAGTTGTGGACACTTTCTTGAAAACAAATAATATGGATTCCAGCATCTGTTATTGTACCAGACAATATAAAACAATGTTTTTTATCTAATCGCGTTTTCATTGTCTTGTGTCTGTTGAGCAATGACATATTTTATAGCATATCCTCCTTTAGCCATCCGGCCTTACAAAATGTGATTTCATAAAAACAATTTATGCTTCCACGCTTTGAAAATATTCTTTTATAAAATTGCTGACCTTTTCAGGTTTGATTAATGGTCAACAGGAAAGTTATAGAAAGTGTTTTAAATGGTGGACTGCTAGTCTATGGATAATTTAGAATGGTTTTTTTTCTGCCAGGGATTCATCACACTCAGACAATTCCATATGCGCTCCACCCAAATCTGGCAGAAAGTCTCAGGCAGACCTTTTGAGCTTCCGCAAAAACCCCATGCAGTGGCACCGTCATATTGGGATAATCCATGACATGCCCCATCCTTATCCGTTCTAAATTAGGGACATGCAATGAAGAAATCTGTGCATGTCAAATTATATTTACAAATAACTAAACATATCTTTTACTCAGAATAATCACAAAAACAGCACAGCAAATTTAGGAGAACATGGTGCATTTTATTCAGTAAGTAATTAAAATATTTCCTATGAGCACTGGAAGCTTAAAGGTGGTTCATCCATTACGTATCACAGAATAAGTCGGTTGTCCCATTATTTTTTTATTTTAGATTTTCTTAGCAAAAGAACGGCGAATCAGAAAATCAGAAATGGATGTGGCATATTCTGGCAAAGAGATAGCACGAGATTACTTGTTGTCTTGATAGAACTGCTACATTTATTGTGGCAAGGACAAATACCGACGAGTTCTGTTCTTTCCTTTAAGGCCTTGTCGCTCTGAGTGATAATAGACAGGGAATGTCACTGTCTGTCTGTCCGTATCTCCTTCTTCATCCCACCCCATTTCATTTTCCCTGTCTCCTCCCTCCCCGCTTCTCCTACTGATCTATTTTTTTTGTTTTATCTTGACATAGCTCCTATGTTTTGTTCAGGTAAAATAATTGGAAGACACACTTTAGTTTCTGATCGGTAACATGTTCCAGAAAAGACTGAAGTCATGGTGATCAGTAAAAAAACATGAAACCCCCTCATGCAAAATAACAGCAAATGGCACAACCTTGACACAGGTTGATAAATTTAAATACCTGGGAACGATCATTTCATCAGACGGCAGATGCACATCAGAAATAGCCGGCAGAATCGGCCAAGCCAAAACAGCATTCAAGAAGATGACAAGCATTCTTACCAACAAATGCCTATCAATTAACATCAGGAAGAGAATTCTTGAATGTTATATAGAATCAATACTGTTGTACGGATGTGAGGCGTGGACAGTCAACAAGCAAAGCCAGCAGCCGAGATGTGGTTTCTCAGAAGAATGTTGAGAGTTCCATGGACAGCAAAGAAAACAAACGAGACAGTCTTGATGGAGGCAGACACAACTAGATCACTCATAAGGAAGATTAGGAAAAAAAGACAGGCAACATTTATAGGCCATTTTATGAGGAAGAGGGATTTGGAGCACCTGGTCACAACGGGAAAGCTGGAGGGAAAGAGAGCACCAGGTCGACCCAAGGAGAGAATGCTGGACGGACTGGCAGAATGGCTGGGGACGAGGAGGGTGGTGGAGATGCTAGGGGTAACGAGAGATAGAGACAGATGGAAGTCCATGATCGCCAATGCCATGCGGCAGGTCACCTGATGATGATGATGATGGTTGGATCGTTTGGCAGAACTGTTACAATCTGACACAGCGATTAACTAAACTCAACGGATATGCTTAATTTCCCTGTAGCTACCGTAGTAAGGACTCTTATTTAGAATCAAACGTAAATGCTCTATTCAGGTAAAATAAGTGGAAATTAATTCTGGTCGATAACATGTGCCAGAAAAGATTCCTCTTTTCATGGTTGGATCGTTGGCCCTAACTATTACACTCTGACAGACTGATTAGACATGTGATGTTTAAATTCTAATCTGGTATGGCAAATATCTTTGTTGGGAAATGACAATGGACAAGAATACTATGCTCCAACAACAAAATGTTATAAAACAGTTAGTGGGCAGAACATGTTTTGATTTGATTTTCTGTTCATTAAGTTTTATCTTTTGCCCTCTTCCCATCCTTATTGTCGTTTATTCTTCCTTTGTGTGTCTTGTATAACTGGTTGTTTGTTCAGCTTTGCGTCTTTACAAGATTAGTCACCGTGATCATTAACCATATTCTTTATCTGATCAAAATTGTATCAGAAACAAAGATTGCCTTACCACAAGTACTCTTGGTTTCCCATTCAGATAACAGAATACACAGACACACACAGACATACAGACACACAGACACAGACACACACACACACACACATAATTATATATATATATATATATATATTATATATACATATATGTATACATACACATACATACATACATATATATACACGCACACATGTATATATATTATACATGTTGCCACAGAAAAGTATGAATTGCTAGCATTCATGCATGTAAACACTTACATAATCAACCATATAGCATTCATGCATGTAAACACTTACATAATCAGCCATATGCAAATTTACACATTTGCAGATACACAAACGCAGGCACCTACAGACATATAAATTCATACACACAGATACAGACACACACACACACACACACACACACACACACACACACACACACACACACACACACACACACACACACACACACACACACACACCACTAGTCCACTTCTATCAACTCCTTCCCTATTTTTCTCTTAAGTAAAAGAAATTGAAACATGAAACCTTAGTTCTTCAGCTGTGCACACGAAGAGAGACAACTCTCACGGACGGTAACTTCCTCATGGCAGTGTCTGTCGTTGTTGAAGTTCATGAGTGTCGTTCAAAGACGCTCGTATCTGCGCTGTGGGCGACTCTCCGTTGTCACAGACTTTTAAAGTTTGTTACCTAGTGCTTCTTGGTAATGTCTTGCTGCTACCTCTAAGCCTTTTAAATAGAAAAGAAATGTGTAACCCGAAAAAATAAATTGACAAATTTGAAGAGGACTTGCGTTACATGAATTTCCTTACAACTTACCGTGCAATGTTTGTTGGAATCTCCATTTGTAAGATTATCGTTTCCTGATATTACCTGTGACGTTAGTGCATAAATTCATTGCGAGCGCGGAGACGTTGTCTTGAGAAATTGAAACTGAAACTGATTATACATTCTCAAAGTATGTTTTCAGTGCATAATGATTTCCCGAAGAACGCTACAACATCGTGTGTGAAACTCTCGAAAATCGTCATCTTTGTCGATGCTGCAGCCTGTCATGTGACTGTCGTTACTAATTATATATTCACAGCTTCACACTGCCTTTCTTGCAACGACCGTGTCAGCTTTCTTTCTTTTTTAAATAATGTGCTAGATCTCGTGATTACTTCAAAAACCACGCTACTATGTTTTCTCGTTTATGCAGGGAGATTGTAGGTGATTTTACAACCGTGTTGACTGTACGGTGTACATCATTCATAAAACGTCAGGTCAACCAAAAACATGGTCGAATCCAAGGTAAATATCATAAATCACAAACAGGAGGCTGTATACACATGCGCACGAGGACAGATATACAGCCAGACAGATAGGACCATCTGTTCATGAATCCAAAGTACATATTTAACAGATCACAAATAGAGACTGTATACACAAATATACAGCCCAAGACACTATACAGACAAACATATAATGTGTACACATATACGCCCAGACACTATACAGACAAACATATAATGTGTACACACATGCGCCCAGACCTATACAGACAAACATATACCTTCCAACCATGAATCAAAAATACACATTTCACAACTGGGATGCTTGTATACTAAGTATATACGTACAGATGAACCAGACAACCTTCTATCCTGGTAAGTATTGAATAATCTCCATTCTTAATGCAAGCAAAATGAGCAATGAAAAAAGGTCAAACTTTTCATACAATCTCTCTTGTATACAACACATCATTACAGAAAATCCAGACTTTGTATTTTTCAAGATCATTGTGACCTTGGAGATACTAATAATTCTACTAAATCTTGGCGGTATTGAGGAAGCAGAAGGCTGACTCAACAGTTTACACACATTCTGGATATTCTTAGAAGATTCTGACAATGTACTTCAAAGGATTGTCCTGAAAAAAATGCTTATTTATACACATTTGTGGTCCGTGTGACCTTGATCTTAACTTTCTTAAATCTTTTACTTTCTAAACATATGCTTCGATAACTCCTCGACATTCCAGAGTTTCAAAAAAGGAGGGAAAACGAAGGAAAAAAAAAAGCAAAAAAAAAAAAAGCTTAAAAACCTCTGGTAAAGAGCTGAGAAAATTTTGTTCACACCATATTGTCTCAGACAGCAGCAGACAGACAGACAGAACAGAGTCAAACAGGCAGAAAACACACACGCGCTAACGCCGCGTGCGCACACACACATACACACATACACACACACACACCAACACAACACACACACAACAACACACACACACACACCACCACAGATAGATACCCCTACTTCCGGTCGGTATGAAACGATCCCCGGGTTTGTTGATGCTGTTGTTGTTGTTGTTTTTATTATTGTTGTCGTCGTCGTCGTTGAAAGGGGGATCGAAAACCGATAAAAATCATAGACAACAAGAACAAGAACAACATAGCATCAGCTCCATCATTGACCAAACCACATGAACTGCACAATCCTTGGGCTCCTTATCTCTGTCCTCAAGGCGAGCACATCCTTGACGAAACTATGACATAAAATGCAGTGTCGGTCGCAATGACACGAGGACAAGCTGTGCGGGCATGCTGTTCCCAATGGAGACCTTTTGTGCAGGAATAAAAGAAAGTTCAGCATTTGCATGTAAATGACATCGAAAGTTCAAGTCCTCTGAACTGATTGTATTTAGTGGGTATGCGTGATTATCCCATGCTTTGAAAGAGCTCAATCAGATAGCAGACAATGGAGAAGGTATTTCCAATCCCCCCCGTGAAACACTAGAATATCGTCGAATATGATTATATAATTATTGCTGCCTCGAATGTTTATATTTCTTGAGGGTATTGTCTGATTTAACAAACAGTTCCGCCTGTATTGAGTGTGAAATAACGTTTGTTAAACCATCTATTCAAGAAACACCTAGTTGTTTTTATTTAAGTATCGTCCAATAAATCAGAAAAAAAAAAAAACCGTAAACATACGGGAAAAATGTTACATTTTATTTACAAAACAAGTGGCTACCATGATTAAACAAGTCCTCGATTAGCTTTTGTGTAAAACTGATAACAAAAACGTATCAAGAGCATGAAGCTAATTTCTGAAATTAAGCATCAAGGAAACAAAGCATCCTGTATTTCAACCTGCCCACACAAATATGCAATTACCAGATCAAAGGAAGCGGAAGAGGATTTGGGGTCTTATTTGCTCAAAGGCACCATGGAAAATGTTTTCTGGAATTTTGTTGAATCTGTGCTTTAACCCTTTGACTCCCGCAGCCTATTCACCCATTCCAAAAACTTAAACCTTTGACTTCATCACCCTGTCCACCAGCTTCCTATACGATGCTTTTGGATAGGGTGAGACTGTCAAAGGGTTAAGCTTTTGCTTGGCAAGCATAGTTGACAATGGAGGATGCTGGTGGCAGGTGCTGGAGTCAAAGGGTTAACTATTTATTTGTTACCAGAACGAAGACTTGCTCAGTGTTTCGCATCACACAAAAGGAGTATATTTGGTATGTAAAACAACCTCTCTCTCTCTCTCTCTCTCTCTCTCTCTCTCTTCTTCTCTCTCTCTCTCTCTCTTTCTTTTTCTGTCTCAGTCTCTCTCTCTTTCTTTCTCTGTCTCTTTCTTTCTCTGTCTCTGTCTGTCTCTGTCTCTCTGTCTCTCTCTCTCTCTCTCACTCTCTGTCTGACTGCTTCTCTGTCTCTCTGTTTCTATCTTTCTCTCTGTGTCTCTTGAGTAATTCTAATCTTTCTTTTGTAGTGGTATGTCTCTTTGATGGATTGTACAGCAATGCTCTCGCACGGTTTCAGATAGTTGTTCATGAGTAAACTGTACACAGATTGCATTGTGATACGTCTCATGGAAATGTCATGTCTCTTATCCTTGCGAGTTCGAGAAAGATAAACTCGCTTTCATATATAGATAGATAGACATGTACCAGGCTCCGCTGGTGTTTTCAGCATCACGAAAATCTGGACAGTAGATAGGTTCTCCAGACTGAACAGATCAGAGCATCTGTTCATCATTTTGTGAATTGTCAATATTTCTCTTGTAAGCCTTTAAAATTCTAGGTTCTGCGATGGAAAATGCAAGCGAGGATGCATAGGCAGTGAGAAGTATTTGGCATGTGCATGTAAATGTCCTTATGCCCGTGTGTGTCTATGCAACCGTGTCGAAGTTCTGTATATATATATATATACAGAAGGTGCACTCTGAGAACCTGGACACCAGACTGAGGAGGGAGTCTTTTTGGATGAACAAAATGAAAACCATATTTCCTCTGGGCCTGAACTCTGTCAATTGACATCACAACAATATCGAGTCAAGACTACGTAGGCCCTAATGTAGCCTACGTAAAATATTCTGATGTGTTTGTTTAGCATATCGTAGTCAGTGACTAAAGTCCCCTTGAGGAAGGCGGTGTACCGCCGAAAATTTGGGAATTTTTTACATCGATTTGTTGCCTTTTCTGTGCACATGCTGCTTCAATTATATATACATACATATACATACATACATATATAATAATATATATATTGTGTGTGTGTGTGTGTGTGTGTGTGTGTGTGTGTACATATATATATATATATATATATATATATATATATATATATATATATATATACATATATTCAGGTTTATGCGCGTGCGCGTGCGCGTGCGCGTGCGCGCGAGCATGTGTATCTGTTGGTGTGTATGCGTGAGAGAGTGTATGCGCGCACGTGCTTGCTTGCTTTGTGTGCTTGTATCTGTGTGCATATGTATGTATGTGTGTGTGTGTGTGTGTGTGTGTGTGTGTGTGTGTGTGTGTGTGTGTGTGCGCGCGCGCGCGCGAATAAGACTGAGTTTCATTTCAAATCACAGTTTTTTTAAACTCAGTAATTCTTTTTATGATTTTTGAGTGGATCTACCCATTTCGACTAGTTTAATTATGTTATCTAGTTTCATTCATGGTGTTCCTGTTTCAGTTTTAGTGTCACGTTCAGTAATGCATATTGCTCGATGAATATGTCATAATTTAGCTGTTAATCTGACAATTAATGATTTATGATGAAAAAAACAATTGCCATTTTCATGCACTGCCATAGGACTTTTCTTTCTTTTTGCAGTTCTCCACCCTCATTCATCACCTTCCTAAATTGTGATAGGGGTTGATGGCCTAACTCATTTGTTGAAGTCATCTAGGTTTAAGTATTGACTCCCCCCCCCCCTCTCTCTCTCTTTCTGTCTCTTTCTGTCTGTCTGTCTGTCTCTCTCTCATTCTCTATCTCTGTCTCTGTCTGTCTGTCTGTTTCTCTGTTTATCTCTCTCTCTCTTTGTCTCTCTGCCAGTTGCCGCAATCTGCCTCTCATCGTTGTGCCCTTCTGTTTTCCATCAGTGGTACCACCTTCAGCTTCGAGACCATTTGAAGTATTTATTCCATTGAAATCCATTTCTCAGTAATTGCATCTACTGAAACTACTCAGAAATTCATGTAAATTCTGGCGGCTTTAATACCTGTAAAATTGAGATTATTTCATAGCAAAATGCACACAGTCCGCATTTGTCTGGAAATGTATATTTCTTCAGAGTCACAGCAGGCGTTGTATGTTAACTGTCCAGGAACTGACTAACTACTTGATACATCAGCGCTTAGATTTGATTTTATCAAGATTTTGCGCTATATATATATTGTAATTATTTATTATTATTATTACATATGCTGTACCGATGTAGTTAACAATTTATGCAGCTTGGACAGTACAGTGATACTGAGGTGGCACTACTCATCTTGAGGCTTGCTCGGCTTGCTCTGCCTTTGGTAGGCTGACAATGAGATTAT
>CM060305.1:26768865-26773865 GCA_030674185.1 Monoplex corrugatus | reverse complement strand
GAGAAAAGGAAGCTTAAAAAGCAATGAAAACTGCCTCAGAATTCGAGAAGCAAGGGCTCCTGGAACTCTGGAAAGATCTGAAGGCCAAACACAATGCTCTCAGCAAAGTGGAATCAGCAAGGCGAAGAAAGAGCAAAAAGAAGAAGACTCAAGATCGTTTCTTCAAAGATCCCTTTGACTTTGCAAGAAAGCTGTTTGAACAACCCAAATCAGGGACTCTCACAGTGGGCAAGGAAACCCTACAGCAGCATCTCAGGGAAACATATTCCGATTCTCAGCGCGAGGCACCACTTGAAATCCAGAATCTGGTTTGGCCTGCAGCGCCAGAAGGAAAATTCAATAACAAACCACCAACACTGGATGAAGTGAAGAACGTAGTAAAGAAAGCCAGAGCCAAGTCAGCACCTGGACCAAACGGAATACCATACCTGCTCTACAAGAAATGCCCAAAAGTGCTCGAGTGGCTCCACAAGATGATTCGATCAGCATGGAGGAACCAGAAGATCAGCGACCAATGGATGAGAGCTGAAGGAGTGTACATTCCGAAGGAGCAGAACTCCAGCAGCATCAATCAGTTCAGGCCAATATCACTTCTGAACGTCGAGGGGAAAATCTTCTTCTCTGTTATGGCAGCAAGATTGACAAAATACCTGACTGAAAACAAGTATCTGGATATGTCAGTCCAAAAGGGAGGCATACCAGGAATGCCTGGATGCTTGGAGCATGCCACGTTGATTTGGGATGCCATCCAAAAAGCAAGAACAGAGAAGAGAGACATTGACGTAGTTTGGCTTGATCTGGCGAATGCATATGGATCAGTTCCACACGATATGATCCAGCTGGCTCTTGAAATGTATCACATCCCAGAAAACATCCGAACAATGCTGAGGAAGTATTTCCAAGGGTTCTCAATGCGGTTCTCTACCAAAGAATACACCACGGACTGGATAGACCTAGAGGTGGGCATTGCAATGGGCTGTGCAATCTCTCCCATACTGTTCGTGTTGGCAATGGAAGTCATCTTGAAAGCTGCAATGAAGAGTTCAGGTCCAGTGAATCTGGGAGATGGATACCAGATGCCTCCTCTGAAAGCTTTCATGGATGACACAACAGTCTTGTCCACGGATGAGGAAGAGACACACCAAATCTTAAAGCAGCTGGATGAGCTGGTGGCCTCTTCAAGAATGAGGTTCAAACCTAAGAAATCCCGGAGTCTCTCACTGCGAAAAGGAAAAGTGGCAGATTCAGTCAAATTCATGGTAGCCAACCAAGCCATCCCCACTGTCACAGAAGAGCCAGTAAAAAGTCTCGGAAGATGGTATGATGACTCCCTGAAAGACACACAAAGGGGATGTGAAACCAAGCAAACAGCAGAAGAAGGCCTGAAGAAAATAGATAACTGCGGACTGCCAGGCAAATACAAAGTCTGGTGTCTACAGTTCATGCTGATACCAAAGCTGCTGTGGCCACTGCTAATCTATGACATTTGCACCAGCACAGTCGAAGCAATGGAAGCCAAAATCAACAAATACACAAGAAAATGGCTCGGTGTCCCACCTGGTCTCACTGATGTTGCATTCTACTGTCGTCAAGCAATGCTGAAGCTACCTCTCAAATCCATAGTGGAGGAATACAAAGTTGGAAAAGCAAGACTGTTGAGCATGCTGGAGGAATCGGAAGACAATATCGTGAGATCAGTTCATCCAAAGCTGAGAACTGGCAGAAAGTGGAAAGTCCAAGAGGCTGTAAACAATGCCAAGAGAAACCTCAGCATCAAAGAAATAATTGGACACACGCAAACCAACAGACAGGGACTGGGAGCAACAAAAATGCAGTGGTGGTCCAAAGCCAAAGGGAAGGAAAAAAGAGACATGATCATACAGGAGTTGAAGGAAGAAGAAGATGTCAAAAGAGTGCAGAAGGCAGTCCAGCAAGGTCAACAGGGGCAATGGACAACATGGGACAGTGCACTCCAAAGAAGTCTCAGCTGGAACGATATGTGGCACATGGCTCCTCTAAGGATAAGCTTCCTCCTCAGAGCTGTATATGACCTGCTCCCCTCGAATGCAAACTTAGTGAAATGGGGGAAAGCAGACGACCCAGCATGTCCGCTCTGTCAGAAGAAACAAACAGTGGAACATGTCCTAAGCTCTTGCAAAGTAGCGCTAGCCCAAGGAAGGTATACATGGAGGCACAACCAAGTTCTGAAAGTGATCACAGATGTGGTTAGCGAAAAAACCATGACCCCAAACGCACCAATTGCTATGACAACGTTCTACAAAGCAGGAGGGAAACAGGTCTGGCCCGAAAGTGCTATGACAACCAGCACAGTGCCAAAGGGTCTTCTGGATGGAGCAGTCGACTGGGAGTGTACAGCAGACCTCCCAGAGTGGAGAAATTACCCAGATGTCATCAGCAAGACAGGCATGAGACCAGACATCGCTCTCCACTCTGACTCCTCGAAACAAGTGATTCTGATAGAACTCACTGTGCCATACGAAAGCAGAATGGAAGAAGCACATATCTACAAGACCGAAAAATACGCCGGTCTTGCCAGCACCCTGAAGAAAGCAGGTCTGCGGGTCAAAATCTTCGCCATAGAGGTCGGGGCAAGAGGGTTTGTGGGCACCTCCGCTTATGATCTCATGAAACAACTCGCCATTTCTGGGAAGAAGAGGACTAGAGCCCTTAAAGCGATGGCAGAGGCAGCAGAAAGGAGCTCAAGCTGGATCTGGGCAAGGAGGAACCAAAAAAGTGAACTTCATAAGGATTAAATTCCCTACAGATGATGTGTGCCCTGTTAGCACATTGGTAAAACCGCGTACCGCAGTTCTGAAGCGCAGAATCGCCCAGGTTCGATCCCCGGCGTGGGAAAAAAAAAAAATAGACAACAGCAGAAGGGCATCCAGGAGTCATGACCTGGATGTGGCCCGGCCCCCGAGAGTGTAAGGAATTCAGGGCCGAAACACTTGTCTAAAGGGGGTTACTTCTCTGAAGACCTTCTGTTGTCTAGCTCTCCCTAGAGTTTCTTTCTACCAATAAAGAGAGAAACAGAGACAGAGAGATTAAGACAGCAATGACAGTTTAGTTTGAACGATAGAAATTGTTAGCTAAAAAGGATTTTCCTGAATTACTTTTGTTTTAATGCTTGTGTTTTCTTAGCAATGAAGTGACTTTCAGGATCTTTAACGTGCATGTTCAATAGTTTGCATGCATATTTGCACAACTAAGATTTAGGTGCTGATGGTTATGTGGACATGTTATCCCAGAGGGAGAGGAGCGAGAGCAAGAGCAAGCGAGCGAGAGAGAGAGAGAGAGAGAGAGAGAGAGAGAGAGAGAGATAGAGAAAGAGAGAGAGAGAGAGAGAGAGAGAGTGTGTGTGTGTGTGTGTGTGTGTGTGTGTGTGTGTGTGCGTGTGTATGTGCTTGTGTTCACGGTGATGTTTATTCTAACTAGTATGACAAAGCAACGGCAACATTCCGAGAACTGATAAGAAACGCATTCGCGCGCGCGCGCACACACACCACACACACACAAACACACACACACAAGCACACACACGAGAGCACACACAAACAAACACACACACACACGAGCACACACACACACACAAGCACACATACACAAACACACACACACAATCACACTCACACACAAACACGCACACACACACAAACGCACGTACACACACACAACACACACAAGCACACACACACACGACACACATACACGTACACACAAATACACACACACACAGACACACAAAAACTCACACACACATATTCACACATATACACACACACAGAAGCACACACACACACACACATACACACACACAAACATACACACACACACACTCACACACTCACACACACATATTCACACACACACATATTCACACACACACACAAAACACACACACACACACAACACACACACACACAACGCACACACAAACACAAAACACACACACACACACACACAAACACACACACACACAACACACACACACACACACACACACACACAACACACACATACACACACACACACACACACACACACACACACACACAACCACACCACACACACACACACACACACACACACACACACACACACACAACACACAACACACACACGAACACGAACACGAACACGAACACGAACACGAACGCGAACACGAGATGAACACGAGATGAACACGAGATGAACACGAGATGAACACGAGATGAACACGAGATGAACACGAGCACACGAGCACACGAGCACACGAGCACACGAGCACACGCGCACACGCGCACACGCGCACACACACACACACACACACACACACACACACACACACACACACACACACACCACCCAGTGTTATTCTCCTCGACCTCTTATCACTGTTAACACTTGTCCTTTCTATAATCACTATGCGTTCTTTCCCACTCAGGTGTCACTAAGCGTTCTTTCCCACTCAGGTGTCACTAAGCGTTCTTTCCCACTCAGGTGTCACTAAGTGTTCTTTCCCACTCAGGTGTCACTAAGTGTTCTTTCCCACTCAGGTGTCACTAAGTGTTCTTTCCCACTCAGGTGTCACTAAGCGTTCTTTCCCACTCAGGTGTCACTAAGTGTTCTTTCCCACTCAGGTGTCACTAAGCGTTCTGTCCCACTCAGGTGTCACTAAGCGTTCTGTCCCACTCAGGTGTCACTAAGCGTTCTGTCCCACTCAGGTGTCACTAAGCGTTCTGTCCCACTCAGGTGTCACTAAGCGTTCTATCCCACTCAGGTGTCACTAAGCGTTCTGTCCCTCTCAGGTGTCACTAAGCGTTCTGTCCCACTCAGGTGTCACTAAGTGTTCTGTCCCACTCAGGTGTCACTAAGCGTTCTGTCCCACTCAGGTGTCACTATGCGTTCTATCCCACTCAGGTGTCACTATGCGTTCTTTCCCACTCAGGTGTCACTATGCGTTCTATCCCACTCAGGTGTCACTATGCGTTCTTTCCCAC
>CM060305.1:26763865-26766365 GCA_030674185.1 Monoplex corrugatus | reverse complement strand
CTTTGCTAAAGGTTGTACTATCTTTAAATGCCACAACTGCAAATATAGAAAGACTCATTCAGAACACCAAAAACTGCAGAGAATATACTACATGTATATTACGATATGACCAAACTGTTTGATTGTCTAGACATGTCATGTGATAGTTAAAGAAAACCAAATGGTCAGGTTTATGTCCATTGGGCTCCTTTCAAATTGTATCGCAGCAGAGATAAATAGGCAGACATAGACAGAAAGGAGAAAGATACACAGACAGACAATCAGACAGAATGGCATTACACGTCTGCACATTTGCGCTAAAAAAAAAAAAAAAACTCTCAATGTTCAGTCCCACAGCTTTAAGCTGATTTCCAAGCAGCTAAAAAAATTTAAAAAACCCAGAAAAGCAAACAAGTAAACGGTGACTTTACAGCATGAAAATCGTCATCTGTGAGAAAAACGTAATGAAACGTGCATTTCCAAAGAGGCAGCAGAGGTTTCCTATTACAGTGGAAGCATTCACGGCTTTCCGCTCTGAAGACGACGAAGAAGCATTGACAAGATCTCTGAGAATCGATGAGCATAAAACTGTTCTTCTCCTTGATCTCCTATCAGCGTTAGCACCCCGCTATCTTTGGGCTCACATCCTCTGGCCCCCAACGTTCTTCCCTTTTTTTATGCTTTTCCTCTTCACGATTATTGGTGACCACCGATCCATTCAGGTATTTAATGCCCCCCTCTGTATGTGTGTGCGTGTGTGTGTGTGTGTGTGTGTGTGTGTGTGTGTGTGTGTGTGTGTGTGTGTGTGTGTTTTGTATGTGTGTGTGTTTGTGTGTGTGTGTGTATGTGTGTGTGTGTGTGTGTGTGTGTGTGTGTGTGTGTGTGTCTGTGTGTGTGTGTGTTTGTGTGTGCGTTTTGTGTGAATGTGTGTATCTGTGTCTGTGTCTGTGTTTAACTTTTTTTTGTCTGGGCAGCGTGGTCTGGTCGATAACTACTTCGGTTTTAATTGATCAAAATCTATGGTCTTAGAGATGCGGTCGGTTGTCAGGTGGGTTCTTTAATCCTTAAAACTCTCCAACATAAGGCTACTTCAAGCCACAACTAAAACGATGAAAACCATTCTGCAAGAATTTCTCTTCGCAGATGGCTGCTTGTTGGCTGTGCACCGGCATAAGGACAGTCAGTACATCACTGGCCAATCTCACGCAGCCTAAAAACACTTTGGCCGTACAGTTCACCTCAACAAGACAACAGCCACAGTTTGAGCCAACACCATCTCAAGAATCTGGTACTTCACCATCTCTGATTGTCATCACATCCAGAAAATCACAACTGCAGACATACTTTTCCTTGAGTTGCACAGCGAGCAACAGTAGATCTCTTCATGCTGAGGCAATGCCGCTTATTTCCAAGGTTTGTTCTGTCTTGGAAGGCTGACCATGACGTTGGGACATGAACATGAATAATGCGTGCAAAAAAAAAAAAAAAATTACACTGTACCGAGAAGTTAGCCTTGATCACCTCACTGAGTAGCTGCGAGACCCAATCTATCTACCAGTGGCAGGCTCAATAATCGAAATAATTCCATCAAAGATGTCTATGCAAGATTACGTGGCAAGATCAAGTACCCAACTTTAAATTCTAAAGAATTGTGGCATGTTGAGTATAAAATGCTTGATCATCAAATGCCTGCTTCATTGGAGAGGAGAATGTCCAAATAAAAGACAACAGCATCCCAACCATGTTCTTTTCAAGAAAGTTGAAGCAGAGATACTATGACCAAGGAAGACAAGTAAAGTGATACAAGGATACCCTGAAGGCCAGCCTCACCAGCTGTGTTATCAACACCTCCAACTGGGAAAACATTGTCGGCAACAGAAGAAACTGGTGACTGAGGTATATGCAGTGTACAGTCACATTTAAGCAGCGCAGAACAACTGCTATTCAGTATGAAAGACTGGCCAAATCAGAATCCAAGGTTGCTGGAATCCTTTCAATGCAATGCCAATGGAATGATATATACCTCCAGAATGAATATTGCATCCAACGTTAAGAACATACCAGGCAATCAAGGACCAGTATGTCTACTTATCTATCGGACAGACGGGAAAGTCTGGTATCAAGTTTTGTCCCTAATCTTTAATTTTTATAACTGGATTTGGGTTGAGAATGTCCATGTGCAGCAGTTCGAAGACTTTTTTTTTAATGGAAATTAGTCTTAATACAATTTGTGAAGACATTCATCTGATAAAAAAAAAACAACATATCATACCGTCATGGATCACGCAATAATCCTTTCCATGAAGGATGACGAGGCAGAAAATACTAAAGCAGTTACACAAGTTAGTGTCCTAATCCAAGAGGAACTAAAAAAGAAACAAAAACAAAAAACAAAAAAACAAATAACAACAAAAAACAAAACAACAACAATAACAACAACAAAACCCCGGATCATCTCACAACGAAACAAATTGTTGATGTAGTAAGTTTTACTATAGCCAACCACGCCATGCGAATAGTG
>CM060305.1:26756365-26758865 GCA_030674185.1 Monoplex corrugatus | reverse complement strand
TGTTGTGGTGTGTTGTGTTGCGTTGTGCTGTGTGTGTTGTATTGTGTTGTGTTGTGGTGTGTTGTGGTATGTTGAGTGTTGTGTGTTGTGGTGTGTTGCGTTGTTGTGTTGTGTCGTGTCTTGTTGTGTTGTGTTGTATCGTGTTTTGTCGTGATGTGTTGTGTTGTTGCATTATGTTGTGCTGCGTTGTACTGCAATATTTTGTATAATGTCATTTTGTTATGTATGCATTTCATTTACCTTTTTCTTTCTTTCTTTCTTTCTTTCTTGTTTTCTTCCTTCCTTTCGTTACATTCCAAAGAAGATATAAAATGCACGAAAATGAAAACAAACAAATTCATGAAAACGATGCCTTTACAGTATGGAATCATTAGTTTCTTTACCTATACGCGTGTGTTTTTCGTGCATCTATTACAGTTGATTTTTACCTGGTTTTGCAAAGGATAATACATACGACCATTCAGAGTGTGCTGAATGTATACTGACCAGGGAATCACATTTTATTATCTCATCTAAAACGTTAGTGTTGCCTGACCACTCAATGTTAGTAGCGGGAACAGAAAATTGTCGTTTGGGTTTGAATTCGTGAACTGCAACTTCTGTGGCAGGCTTCCGCTCTAAAGACAATCAATAAATGCACTAAATATCTCTGAAAAACGTTGAGAATAATAGTGCTTTTCTTCTCTTTCATTTCAAGCACTGTTTTAGGATCAGTTGTTCTCATGCTCGATCTGTTCGACCTCCAGGCTCTGTTTATCATTGCTTGTATGCAACAAGTGTTTTCGGGTTTGATGACTACTTAAAATCAGTTTAATTCAAGATACTTCATTACCTCTAAGCGAGAAATCAAAACACTGTGCAACTGCCGCTGCGGTGCTGGGCACAATTAAGATAAACAAACAAAACAAACAAATGAATAAAAAAACAAACGAAAACCCATACACTCGTGAACTTGATTCTCGTTGCAAGTACACCATTTGCAGCCGATTTATTTATTGAGAAGCGCGACCAACTTGGGCACAAATCTACGTTTTGTTCTCATTAGTTTCACTTATTTTGGCTTCGGATTCATCTCTTTAACAAGGTAGATTGACACCATAAGGTAGATATTGACACCATAAGGTAGATTGACACCATAATGTAGATTGACACCATAAGGTAGATTGACACCATAAGGTAGATTGACACCATAAGGTAGATTGACACTATAAGGTAGATTGACACCATAAGTAGATTGACACCATAATGTAGATTGACACCATAAGGTAGATTGACACCATAAGGTAGATTGACACCATAAGGTAGATTGACACTATAAGGTAGATTGACACCATAAGGTAGAATGTTGACACCATAATGTAGATTGACACCATAAGGTAGATTGACACCATAAGGTAGATTGACACCATAAGGTAGATTGACACTATAAGTAGATTGACACCATAAGGTAGATTGACACCATAAAGTAGATTGACACCATAAGGTAGATTGACACCATAAGTAGATTGACACCACAAGGTAGATTGACACCATAAAGTAGATTGACACCATAATGTAGATTGACATCTTAAGGTAGATTGACACCATAAAGTAGATTGACACCATAATGTAGATTGACACCATAATGTAGATTGACACCATAAGGTAGATTGACACCATAAAGTAGATTGACACCATAATGTAGATTGACACCATAATGTAGATTGACACCACAAGTAGATTGACACCATAAAGTAGATTGACAGCATAATGTAGATTGACACCACAAGGTAGATTGACACCATAAAGTAGATTGACACCATAATGTAGATTGACACCATAAGGTAGATTGACACCATAAAGTAGATTGACACCATAAAGTAGATTGACACCATAATGTAGATTGACACCACAAGGTAGATTGACACCATAAAGTAGATTGACAGCATAATGTAGATTGACATCCATAAGGTAGATTGACACCATAATGTAGATTGACACCATAAAGTAGATTGACACCATAATGTAGATTGACACCATAATGTAGATTGACACCATAAAGTAGATTGACACCATAAAGTAGATTGACACCATAAGGTAGATTGACACCATAAAGTAGATTGACACCATAAAGTAGATTGACACTATAAAGTAGATTGACACCATAAAGTAGATTGACACCATAAAGTAGATTGACACCATAATGTAGATTGACACTATAAAGTAGATTGACACCATAAAGTAGATTGACACTATAAAGTAGATTGACACCATAAGGTAGATTGACACCATACTGTAGATTGACACCATAATGTAGATTGACACCATAAAGTAGATTGACACCATAAGGTAGATTGACACTATAAGGTAGATTGACACTATAAAGTAGATTGACACCATAAGGTAGATTGACACTATAAAGTAGATTGACACTATAAAGTAGATTGACACCATAATGTAGATTGACACTTTAAAGTAGATTGACACCATAATGTAGATTGACACTTTAAAGTAGATTGAC
>CM060305.1:26731365-26738865 GCA_030674185.1 Monoplex corrugatus | reverse complement strand
TATGGTAGTGTGGTTTTCAAGCTCAAAGGCTAGTTAGTAGTGTAGTGTGGTTTACAAGCTCAAAGGCTAGTTAGTATTGTAGTGTGGTTTACAAGCTCAAAGGTTATTTAGTATTGTAGTTTGGTTTACAAGCTCAAAGGCTAGTTAGTATTGTAGTGTGGTTTACAAGCTCAAAGGCTAGTTAGTATTGTAGTGTGGTTTACAAGCTCAAAGGCTAGTTAGTATTGTAGTGTGGTTCATAAGCTCAAAGGCTAGTTAGTATTGTAGTGTGGTTTACAAGCTCAAAGGCTAGTTATTATTGTAGTGTGGTTTACAAGCTCAAGGGCTAGTTAGTATTGTAGTGTGGTTTACAAGCTCAAAGGCTAGTTAGTATTGTAGTGTGGTTTACAAGCTCAAAAACTAGTTAGTATTGTAGTGTGGTTTACAAGCTCAAAGGCTAGTTAGTATTGTTGTGTGGTTTACAAGCTCAAAGGATAGTTAGTATTGTAGTGTGGTTTATAAGCTCAAAGGCTAGTTAGTATTGTAGTGTGGTTTACAAGCTCAAAGGCTAGTTAGTATTGTTGTGTGGTTTACAAGCTCAAAGGCTAGTTAGTATTGTAGTGTGGTTTATAAGCTCAAAGGCTAGTTAGTATTGTAGTGTGGTTTACAAGCTCAAAGACTAGTTAGTATTGTAGTGTGGTTTACAAGCTCAAAGGCTAGTTAGTATGGTAGTGTGGTTTACAAGCTCAAAGGCTAGTTAGTATGGTAGTGTGGTTTACAAGCTCAAAGCTAGTTAGTATTGTAGTGTGGTTTACAAGCTCAAAGGCTAGTTAGTATTGTAGTGTGGTTTGCAAGCTCAAAGGCTATTTCTTTAATCTAAAAATGCTGATCTTTTTAATGGGCATTCATAGTTGGAAATGATCTACGTTTTATAAGGGAGATCGCAAAAGAGGCGGTAATGAAAAAAGAAGAAGTACAAATCAAAACAAAAAAACAAAGGTGAGGGCAGCGGGAGGACAGAAGATGTCAACATAATTGATAGTGGTTGGAACTTGTTTTGCATTGATATTCTCAGGTCTTCATTTTGTTTTGTTAGAATTCAATTCATAACATCCCATCATCAGTTCATCGTTATGAAACTCGTCTATCTTCGTTTTCCGACTGAAAATACGTGTACGACAGCCCATTGTTTATCTTTATCCGAGTATGTGCGTGTGTGTGTGTGTGTGTGTGTGTGTGTGTGTGTGTGTGTGTGTGTGTGTGTGTGTGTGTGCGCGTGTGTGCGTGTGTGATGCGCGCGTGCGTGCGTGCATGTGTGCGTGCGTGTGTGTGTGCGTGTGTGTATGTGTGTGTGTGTGTGTGTGTGTGTGTCTGTGTGTGTGTGTGTGTGTGTGTGTGTGTGTGTGTGTGTGTGTGTGGTGGTGGTCTTTGATTTAATGTCTATTCACTAAAGTGATTTTAGACAAAAAAAAAAAAAAAAAAAAAAAAAAAAAAAAAAAAAGGGGGGGGGGGGGTGGGGGGGGGGGGGAGGGGGGAGTGATAGAGGAGGAGTGAAGAGGATATTTGAAAATTGTTAATTTTGAATTTGAGAAAAGATGATCCAGAAAATAACTGTTTTGAAGAAGGGAAGGTAAAACTAACAAATAATGTTACCATAATTATCGATTTAAACAAACAAACTAACAAACAAAATTAGTAAATATCCGGAAGAAATGAATAAAAAGTAAAACTAATAATTGACTAACCACAACAATGAACAAGTCAAATAACATTTTAAAGGTAATTCGCTATAGGACTTTTTGACAGGCTAACAAAAAATTCATACAGTAATGATGATGAGGCAAATATGTCAGAAACTGTACTCACAGATAGTGTTGGAATATGTCGTTTTACCCTAACGCAAGAAAGAATATGACTATGTGTTATCTTCTTTCCACACAGACACACTATGTTATTGGTATATTTTGTTTTGAATGCATCAAGTTTCCATCTGTACATAAGGGACTGTATAGTTCTGCTGGCATGAAGCTGCTTAAGTATTTTGCTAACTTCAAAGTTCATGTGACATTTATCATACTTTTTCTGTTTTAATTGGAACTGCTTCCAGACGTAGTTGTCCACTAAAGTGTAATTCTCGTGCAACGAGAGAGAAAGCTGGATATTGTTTGAATCTAGTGAGTTATTAGCTCCCCGTTTGGCAGCCCTGTCAACTTTATTATTATAACTAAAAGAACTATGAGAAGGTATCCAGCAGAAAGTAATATCAGTGCCTCTTAAAGATAAATTATGAATCAAGTGACTTATTTCCAGAATCATTTCTGATCTTGTTTGTAATTTTGATAATTCAAGAGCCTGAAGTACTGATTTTGAATCAACGCAAAGAAGTATCTGAAAAATTGTCCTAGGAAGACTTATCAGAAAGTTTAAAGCCATTAATATTGCAAAGAGTTCAGCTGTAAAGATAGATTTATCAAGTCCTATGTAGAAAGATTTTTCAATTTTGAGAGCAGGTATTAAAAATGCTGAGCCTGCTTTTCTTTCAATTACTGACCCATCAGTGTAAATTTTCAAATGATCAGAATATACGTCGTCTATATGACATTTAACCTGACTTGCCAGTAAGTTTATATTGTCTCCTTTTTTTAAATTAGTGTGGTGTACGTCAAATCGTGCTCTTTGGAGTTCCCAACTGGGTACTGGCGAAAAGGAAGGTCGTATAGATACAGGATCTACGTCTAGATCAATTCCTGAGCCTTTCATGACGTCAGATGTGTATGTTGCAAGTGTGACCTGTGAAGATATTGATTTAGCTCGTTTTGGAAAGTCAGTATCTGATCTCAGTTTAATTTCTGTTTCTGAGATGTTTTCTACGGTGGTGTTTCTTAACAAAAATTTAGTAGAAGCGACTTTCCTTTGCTCATCAAGTGGCAACAGTTTGATTTCATTATATGTCCGAAGACAGGAAGCATGCATTGGAAGACCCAGTGCAAGTTTGAAACCTTTACAATCTATGCTCTGCAGTTTTTTTAGTAAGTGTTTCGGTGCACTGAAGAAGATTTCTTGAGCATAGGTTAATTTAGATCTAACAAGCGATTTACAAAGATGAACAAGTGTTGATGAATCTTGACCCCATGTCTGTTTGCGAACTATTTTTAATAAATTTAAACTTTTTTGAGCTTTGGTTAATAAGTATTCAATATGCTGATTCCAAGATAATTTTGCTGTAAGGAAAACTCCTAAGAATTTAATCGACTCGTTAAACTGAAGAAGAGTATCTCCCAGTTTGAAAGTGGGAATATTTACTGGGTTAGCTCCATTATTAAATAAAACTTTTTTTTTTTTTTCCAGGGATAGATGTAACCCATTTTCTACCATGTATCGCGCTATTTTATCAAGTTCTAATTGGTAGCATTTGCGTGTATAATTGATACAGCGCAAAGGAGTTTTCTTTTTCATATTTACCTGCATCCACATGCATAAATCGTCAGCATATTGAGCTAAAACTACATGCTTAGATACTTTACTGGGTAAGTCATGCATTAATATCATGAAAAGAAGGGGAGCTATAACGGATCCCTGTGGGATACCCATTTGAAGAATTCGTTTCGTGGAATATACATTTTCAATCCTCGTTTGAAATACTCTGTTTTCTAAGAAACACTTAACATAGCCAAAAATGTGACCTGTCAGCCCAATACTTTTAAATTTGAATAACAATCGGGAGTGCCACACTTGATCGTATGCTTTCGTTATATCAAAAAATGTAGCTAAAACACATTGACGTCTTGCAAAGTGTTGTTTTATATTAGTAGTTAGCTTTGTTAGGATTTCCACTGGTGACCTGCCTTTTCGAAATCCTGCCTGATTTACTGGTATTATTTTATTCTTTTCACAATAGTGCATCAGTCTCTTTAAGATTATTTTCTCCATTAGTTTACATACATGTGATGTTAATGCAATTGGCCTGTAGTTTTTCAAATCGGTATTACATTTACCTGGTTTTAATACAGGAACCACTATTGTTTCTTTCCAGTTGTTAGGCATTTTCCCACTATTCCAGCATTTTTGAAATATGTCATGTAGCAAGATTATAAAATTGTCTGGTAAATTTTTCAGCATCTCATTGGAAATTGCATCTAGTCCAACTGACGTTTTTTTACTTGGAAGGGACTGAATGGCATCTTTTAATTCTTGAAGTGTGAGTGATGCATTTATGTAGTGAGTATTGTCAGAGGCAGGATCCTTATATACATCTTTCTTTTCATCTCGTTCCCTATAAATTCTATTAGAGACAGGGAGTCCTTCTACACGACAGGCCTCAGCAAACACGTCTGCAAAAGCTTCTGCTTTTTCCAATGAGCTAGGAATAGGGTTATTTTCTAGCTTTACTGGAATTGATGGCAACTTAATCCCGTTTTTCATTAATTTTAGTTTTTCCCAAATCTTTATCGTGTCTTTGTGGTTATTTATTTCACATTTACAAAAAGATGTCCAGTGTTGTTCTTTGGCTTGCTCTATGATTCTGTTACACTTAATGTTGGCACTTTTCATCGCTGTATGATTTTCAGGTGACCTGTTTGCTAAATAAATTTTGTATTTTTCTTTCTTTTCGTTCACTGCCTTTTGACAGTCCTCATTCCACCAGACATTTCCATGATGTTTTCCTATTTTTGACACTGTAAGTTTTGGAATTGAAATGTTAGCAGCCCTTAAGAGTGAGTTACAGAAAACTTCGTACGTTTCGTTTATGTTCATTGCTTCAGATAGATCTGTTCTTGTCTTTTCAAGGATTGCCTTAAAACTGATCCAGTCAGCGTTTTTATAATTAAACTTGGGTAAACTATCTTGTGGTATGGCGTCTATTTCTGTAGTATGGTTTAGGGTAAGACGTATGGGGATGTGATCTGATCCCAACAAGTCATCCTCTGTTTGCCACGTGGCGTTTGGGGCTAGGGATGGTGAGATTAAAGTGAGGTCGATAGCTGTGGGTCTGTGGGTTGGTATATCGGGGATCCGGGTAACGTGTCCGTTGTTAAGTAAATATAAATTGGAATCTACAATATTTTCAATCAACCTGTTGCTTGTTATGTTTGTACAATACTTTTCCCAAAATGGGGCATGTGCATTAAAATCACCTCCAATTATCCACTTGTCGTCCTGATCTTGAAAGTGTTTTAACCATTCAGTGTTCACAGAGTCTGGGCCTCTTGGTAAGTATACAGAGGCCATATTCACAACTAACGATGAGGAAAATTTTATAATGATTGCACATGATGAAATAAATGCGGTAGATTTAGGTACTGGCGATGATCGTTCACAATAGTTCAGTCCTTCACGAATGTATATAGCTGTTTGTATACGGCCACCGTCATTTACAGAGTCACATATTGGTGGAAAATAAAAACCGGATATTTTAGGTAATTTGGTTTTGATGGTATTCAGCGATTGTAGGAGCATGACATGGACGTTTTTAGAAGACAGATAGTTACTCAAATATGAGATGTTTTTAACAATGGAACGTGCGTTCCACTGAAAAATGTTGATATCACTTACTACACACATCTTCATGAGGAACGGTTGAATAACTTTAGAACAATATGGTACGTTTAGATAATTAGATTTCATTTAACTTGAAATCAAAAGGTACAAATAGGATAAAAATGAAGTATGTTAACAAGAAAATAATTAAGTAAAACAATATAGCTGAGAACTGAACGAAGAGAAACTGTGTGTGTGTGTGTGTGTGTGTGTGTGTGTGTGTGTGTGTGTTCTCTCTCTGTCTCTGCTTATTTATCTGTTAGTCCGTTTCTCTATTTGTCTGTCTGCTTCTTTCTCTCTTCTCTCTCTCTCTCTCTCTCTCTCTCTCTCTCTCTCTCTCTTTCTCTGGCTGTCTTCTTCTCTGTCTGTGTTTAAATTCGTCCAGCTGTTTTGACCCAGATACATTGCCGGCCAATAGTTTCTGATTCATTCGCGTATCCTTCCACTCGTGTTGATTCACATAAGCCAAAGATGTATCCAAGGACAGATTAAATTCACCATCTACAGACAGAAATGGACACATACAGACAAACATGTGCAGACAAAATGACGCCAGCCAGACAGAGGGTTTTATTTCTTCTTTCTCTTCGAACAGAATAGTGGTCTGAGTACTGATATATGTGGCTATGGCGACAAATTCAGGTTCCGTGTGCAGCCTGTGTTTAGCCCACGAAAAGAAACTCACCGCTACACCACCACACACACACACACACACACACACACACACACACACACACACACACCACCACACACACACGCACGCCGCACGCACACACACACACACACACACACACACACACACACACACACACACACACCACACACACACACACACACACAAGCTACGCCAGGCAAACCACTGTAGAAAAATCCATTTTCAAGATGATCAACAGAAAGGAAAATCGTATCATTTCCTTTCAACGCAAAGCTGAGACACGCTCGTGATTCCCATGTAAACTCGTTGCGAAAAGATAAAGAACTTTTCTGTACTCTATAAAATGAAGAAGAGAGTGCGGCTATGACGCTATATTGAAACAAAAAAGAACGAAAGAAAGAAAGGAAAGAAAGACAGAAAGAAAGAAAGACAGAAAGACAGAAGGAAAGAAAGAAAGAAAGGCTGAAAAACGATGGTCAAACCAGTCTAATATTCTACTTTTTACTTTGCCGTACACAAACTACGAAAGAAAATCCTAATCATAATTTCTCATATTTATTGGGACTTGAACAGATTCAATGTAAGTAAAGCCACACTTTCGTTGAAAACAATGGTATACTGTCACAACAATATAACAATTTCCAAATGCCAGAATCTCTTGATAAAGTGCTGTACACTTCACTTCAGCTTGTTTTGGGCCGTTATTGGACAAATGCCTTCCTCATCGACCACTTCTGTTGCCAGTTAACTGCTGTTCTGGTCCTTTGTTTGCCGAACTTTTCTAGATCGTCTCGCCATCTGGTTCTCTGGCGAACCTGTGTTAATTTTTTGGCTTGGAGGGATCCAGTGCGTCACTTTGGTTGTCATCTGTTCAGATTTCCTAATGACATGACCAGCCCAGTTCCACTTTCGTTCACAAGCTATGTCTATTTGTCTTGGACCATAGTTTTTCCTCTTACCCATGCCGATGTTTTCCGGTCCTTCCACGTGATTCCCATCGTGGGTCCTTTGCATGATTCGCAGTTTTCGGAGCTAACGTTTCGTCAGGTTCCATGTTTTGGCACCATATGTCGCAGTCGGCATTATGCATGCGTCGTACATTCGGCGTTTTAATACAATTGGCATAGCTTTATAAATTTATGATGGCGCTTGCTTTACCTAATGCTTGCCATCCGAGCGTAATGCGACGTCTGATCTCTTGTTCCTTAGAGGCTGAGTCCATCGATATATACTGACCAAGGTAGATAGATATAGGGGTCGACCTCTCCTATTGTGTGGCTGTCAATTACGATCGTGTCGTCTTTGTCTTCCACACCTTTGATGGGCAC
>CM060305.1:26716365-26723865 GCA_030674185.1 Monoplex corrugatus | reverse complement strand
ATGTATTTCTTTTTCTCATTTACCATGCAAAATTCGGGGGCTGCACTCCCCGGGAAGAGTACACCGCATCAGTCCTGCGGCACCCCCCCCCCCCCATTTTTAATTTTAGTTTTTTTTATTTGTTTTTTTTTAGGTGTGTGCGTGTATTTCTGTTTACGTGAGTTTGTGCGCAGAACTGTGCCAGGGACAGCACCTTTGCTGCTGTGAGATCTCTAACGTGGCTCCACACCGAACATCGCGCTATCGTCTCATCCGAAATTCCAACGCTTAGACCGCCATTTAGATCTATGACCTCAATTCTAGTGGAGGGAGGCGAGGAGAAAAAAAACCCTGTCTTCTCCGTAATTTTAACCTGGGTTTCTCACGTCCCAAGGCCAGCGTTTCCACCATTAGTCTATATATTCCGCTTCAACATTGAAAAAGAATACACACCATCAGTTTAACGTGATGGGTAGAATGTTTCCAATCCACAAAGATGAATACACACCATCAGTTTAACGCGATGGAAGAATGTTTCCAATGCCACAAAGATGAATACACCATCAGTTTAACGTGATGGATAGAATGTTTCCAATGCCACAAAGATGAATACACACCATCAGTTTAACGTGATGGATAGAATGTTTCCAATGCCAAGATGAATACACACCATCAGTTTAACGTGATGGATAGAATGTTTCCAATGTCCCCAGGATGAATACACACCATCAGTTTAACGTGATGGATAGAATGTTTCCAATGCCACAAAGATGAATACACATCATCAGTTTAACGTGATGGATAGAATATTTCCAATGCCACAAAGATGCCTTGAACAAAACTATTAAACAAGAGAATACACACCAGTCAGTTTAACGTGATGGATAAAGTATTTCCAATACCACAAGATGGATGCCTTGAACAAACTCATTAAACAAGAAATACGCACTCAGTTTACTAGATGGTGGAGTATTGCCAATGCACGAAGATGCCTTGAACAAAACTCCAAAGTTCAAGTGGGTAACGTTTACCAAGTCCAAAACGGCCATTATCTCCAGTTGCAATTAGTTAGTCAGCTTTCTTTCTGTTTCTCTCTCCTTTCGTTCGCTGTCTATATGGTCAGGCTAGACCTGGGGATGCATATAGGCCTTTTTTTTTTTTTTTTTTTTGTTTCTTTCTGCCCCACTGAGGCACAGAACCCGTCGAGCGCTTGAAATGGACTTCAGTAGACAACGTAATTCTCCTCTAATGTAGATGACGTTGTAGATATTGCATTAGGCTATATTTTTAGGCCTGTATCTCTGACTTCAGTCATCTGTCTTTTTTTTTTTTATAGGGATTATACAACCCTAAGCTATAGTGCAAAAGACATACTCAGGGAACTGGGATTTTAGGTGGCCCTTATCCACCCGATGACTCCGTCAAAGCATCCTAAAGGGTATTTTCTTGGTGTGACCTTGCCAAGTGCTAACCCACTCCAGCCTGATAAAAAACAAACCGCTGTCGATTCAGGACAGCTTGTTCGTTCATACAAGCCAGTCTTATTTTATATTCATATTCATATTCATATTCACATTCATATCCATCTTCATATTCATATCCATATTCATATCCAGATTCATGTTTATATCCGTTTTCAGATTCAGATTCAGATTCAGATTCAGGTTCATATCCATATTTAAATACATTGTAATTTCTTTCTGTCACAATGAATTTACAGTATGTCCCCGTGAGAACACATCGCCGCAGTGAAGTGCCGCCTCTTTGTTTTCTTTCATTTTATTATTTTTTTACGAAGACTTCACAAAGGCAATTAGTCTAACAGGCCATCAAAGGGGAGGGACCTGGGAAATCAACGCATCTCTCCAATATTTGATACCGCAGCAGCCGGGCGAATGCCCTGCTCTTCATGATTTTCGACTGCCGTAGAATCTTTAGCGTGCGCAGAGCAGAAGGTCCGATTTGTTTTTCATCCCATTTGCAGTTAATTAATCTCCATATCTGTATCTGAAGGTCTCCTACCATCCCACCACCTGCGACTCGCTAGGCTGGAGATGGTAGCTTTACTACAAGGTTAAACGAAACCTTTCCCAGTGGTTGCCAGCTAAGAAGCTCTTGTTTTTAAGAGTCGGTGTGGATTCGTTCAAGACCCATTCTTATCGAATAAAGACGCCAATGCACAAATGTCAGAAGGTTGTCTTCTCACTTGCTAAAGGACTAATGATGCTGTTAACGCGCCAATTCAAGACGGCATCCCCTCGTTGCTAACAGGCAATGGTCAATAAAATCCCTAACTGGTCACTATTGAACGTACAGATGTACAGAGGATACTGCTATCATGGCTTGGGTTTCTTTCTTTCAGTCTCGGATGGTAAATAACAACGACATGTATATGCACACACACACACATACACTTACACACTCACACACACATACACAGACACTAAAAGACACACACAGATACACAGACACACAGACACATAGACACAGACACAGACACACAGACGCACAGACACACACATACACACAGACACTCATACACAAACTCACAGACAGACACACGCACGCACACACACACACAAATACAAACTACAACCCCACACACACACACACACACGCACACACACACACACACGCATACACACACAAACAGACACACACAGATACACAGGCACATAGACTCAGACACAGTCACAGACACACACACACACACACACACACACACACACACGCACACACACACACACACACGCACACACACACCACACACACATACACACACACACTCATACACAAACACACACACACAGACAAACACACGCACGCAAGCACACACATACACACACTCAACACACACACACACACACACACACACACACACACACACTCATACACACAAACTAACACAAACATAACACAAACACACACACACACACAAAGAGAGAGAGAGAGAGAAGAGAGAGAGAGAGAGAGAGACAGACAGACAGACAGAGAGAGACAGAGAGAGAAGCAGAAACAAAGACAGAGACAGATAGCTAGAGAGAGAGACAGAGAGAGAGGCAGAAAACAAAGACAGAGACAGATGGCTAGAGAGAGAGAAGGAGAGAGACAGAGAGGGAGACAGACAGACAGACAGACAGACAGACAGACAGACAGACAGACAGACAGACAGACAGAGAGATAAAATAACATGTTTTAATATCCCGAAAGTCAAACGTCAAAGGAATCAACAACATTGGATGAGCTGGCTGGCAGAGAAGACAGTGAAGCTTACGACCTTTGTTTAAACTGCATTTCCCTGAACACAATTCCATCGATCGGGAGCTACTTCAGCACAGATTGCCTTTTGGCCCGCTTTCACACTTTACGCCATATCTTGCACACTTCAAACATCTCTCAGGCCAACGCGGAACGGCCATGGAAATGAATAGAGGATTTTCGCCAGGCAGAAAAAGACAATCTGATTTCAGTGTTGTAAGCCCGAGTGACAAAGCTTGGGAGAACGTCAGATTTGTTGTGGTTTTCTCATGCGCAATATTACGTTTTGATGAAAAAAAACAAACGAGACTTGTGTTTCACGTTTGGGAACTGTGTGTTTATGTGAGTTCTTCTTGGACTGTTTTGTTAGGTAAGTGTTTATTTCTATTGTTTGTTCTTGTTTTTGTTTTTGTTTGTTTGTGTGTTATTCTGGAACATAATATCCTCGTGACATAAGGACAGAAGCATTAGGTCATTGTGAATATTTCTGACAACTGATTGTTGCTATTCTTCACATGCAGAGAATGAGAGAGAGATAGAAAGAGAGAGAGAGAGAGGAGAGAGAGAGAGAGAGAGGAGAAGAGAGAGAGAAGAGAGAAGAGAGAGAAGAGAAAGAGAAGAGAGAGAGAGAGAGAAGGAGAGAGAGGAGAGAGAGAGAGAGAGAGAGAGGCCCAATGTTTGTGTTATATCCTGTTGTACTGCTCTTACGTTTCAGTGAAAATATATACATTACGTCTAGTAAGAAATTAATTCAGACTTTCCTTTCTTAACAATTTAAACTGGTTCAATGATAACATTTTTGGCTGTGTGCTTGAATAAGTAAATTCACCAACATAACACACTATATTTGTTTTTTCTGCTTTGTTGCGCAGTACATGCAAATAGTTTATTTATTCGTGTGCTAATAAACAGATTATCAATTCTGTGACATTAGTTTGCATGTGCCAAGAAGACTTTACAGGACCCAAACTATAAATGGAAGATTTACATTCATTTGCTGGAAAAATATTCTTTGGTTTCTAGTTACTATTATTTAGCTATATTTCAAACACAAGAAACGCGAATGGGATGGTTGGGTAGTCTAGTTTAGTTTCATACTACTAACGAATATTCTGACCATTTCTCAGCCAAATATTTCAGAAAGTCGAATTTATCATATTGTAAAATCTGTTTTCTTTTAAGACATATCTTCTCATTTGTTGCCATTCTTGCGAAAAAAAAAAAGAAAACAAATTTCAGAAGGTCGTTAAATCCACATCAAACTAATTCAAATTACAAAGGAATATGATGATTTTTTTTTATTCGAGTCAAATTTTCTGATTTCAACTGTGTGAGTTAATAACAGTTTGCTGCTTGAACATGTTGATGAAATGACTATGATCAAAGACAGGGAAGCTAATCCCAAATTCTAGAATTGCCATCACTGTTGCCAGTAAAGACACATGGGGTAAAGTTGAGGAAATAATTCTCGCATGTTAATTAAGATTACCAGCCTTCAGCAAATTTTTTTGCTGGTCGATTTTGTTGGTTTGGTTTGGTTTGGTTTGGTTTGGTTTGGTTTGAGTTTGGGTTTGGGTTAGATTTAGTTTGATTTGGTTTGGGTTTGGTTTGATTTGGTTTGCTTTGCTTTGCTTTGTTTCGCTTTGGTTTGGTTTGGTTTGGGTTTGGGCTTAGTTTGCTTTCGTTTCGCTTGGGTTTGAGTTTGGTCGGTTGGTTTGTTTCCTGCTGTGAAAATGTTACGTTACGTTACATACAACGAAACGGTATAACAAGATTGTGTTTTTAATTGGACATTCTTTGTTTGCCTTGTTGAGTTGCTTGACTGGAAGAGATGTTTGCGTCTTTTTTCGTCTTTGTATTTTTAGTTCATCATATGTTGTATAGCTAGCTGTTGTCCCGTTGTATGCACAGAGGTGCGATCTGAAGATTGATGCATCCATCATCATTACTTTAATAACTCGTTTAAATAGGCTTTGGTTCCATTGCAGTACGTGTCTCTCTTTCTCTCCCTTGCCTGTAAAGCGCACACACACACACACACACACACACACACACACACACACACACACACACACACACACACACACACACACTCTCTCTCTCTCTCTCACACACACACACACACACTCACGCTCACACACACACACACACACACACACACACACACACACACACACACACACACACACACACACACACACACACACACACATGCTTTTGTCCTTCATATCTCTACTAAAGTGACCGTTTTTCTGGCGTGTTTTTCGAGAGAGCTTTGCCAATGGGCTTTTGTTTAGTGGATTTTTTCCTGTTCATATATGTCTCGTATTGTTTTCTTATAACATTCAGATAATGCTTTTTTGATCATAGAGAACATACTTTAAATCAAGAAAATTGTTTAGTAATCCCTATACTACTACTACTACTAGTACTACTACTACCACTAGTGCTACTAATACTAATACTACCACCACCACCACCACCACCACCACTACTGCTGCTGCTACTACTACTACTATTCCACTACTACTACTGTTCTACTAATACTACTATTCTACTAATACTACTACTACCACTACCATTACTGCTACAACTACAACCACTACTACTAAGTACTATTATCATTATCATACATAATCATGATCATATTCATCACAGTACATCATTATTGTTATTATTATTGTTACTGTTATTATTATCATTATCATTATTATTAATAGTAGTAGTAGTGTAATTATTATACTGTTATTACCATTGTTATGTTGTGTTGTTATTATTATTGTTACTATCATTGTTATTATTATTGTAATGTTGTTGTTGCGGTTCTTTTTCTTGTTGTTGTTGTTGTTCTTGTTATTATTACCACCACTATTACCTTTACTATTTTGCATTATTGTTAGCATTATCTTATTATAATTACTATCATTTTTATTACATTATTATGTTTTCATTGTTGTTGTTGTTGTCAGTAGTATTATTTGATCGTTAATACATTCTCAATATCATTTTCGTGTTTCATTTGTACCTGTCCCATCTTTCTTGATGAAAATGTGGTATTAACCCCAATGTTGTTCAACTTTCTGCTCTTCAACAAACAACGAAACCCAAGTGTGTCCAGCCCCAGCGCCAGGAAAGTCCATACAAACCAGCAATATCAAACCACAGCGAAGCCATTCAATCAGGAGAGACTCCACACTGTTGCTGGGTGGTGTTTAGTCGTGCCTGTTTGAAGCAGCTTAGGCTTGGACACTGCCCACTATGTCCTCTGCTTAATGACAGTAATCATTTCGCCATGGAGGAAAACCGAGTGAGCGACCCCCATGGTCACAAGAGCTGCCTGCATCGTCTTTTCGGTGAGAGCCATCATCAACTACTGAGAGCAAAAGCACTGGGACACGAAGCTGCCTCAGGTATACAGACGGCAGAAGAAACTGAAACTGAGATCATTGTGAGATCAGTACATGTAGAGTCTGGGTCAGTCTTTTGCTTTCCCTTTGTTTTTTCGAACAGTAAGTAGCAAGGAAAGAGAGCACCAGGTAGACCCAGGGAGAGAATGCTGGACGGACTTGCAGAGTGGCTGGGGATGAGGAGGAGGGGGGGAGATGTTGGGGGCAACGAGATGATAGAGATGGTTGGAAGTCCATGGTCGCCAACGCCATGCGGCAGGCACCTGATGATGATGATGAAGTAGCAAGGAAATGGGGATACCATACTACAGATGCTACAGAGTTCCACATTTGATTGACCGGGTTGCACCTGTCCTTTCCCAGTGACGTTAACCAGACCCGAGAGACATATGCAGTGTTGGAAGAGAGTTTAGCTGCACTCTCAAAGATACCTATGCACATAAGAGTGGAATGTGTGGTCCCAGTCTTTTCAATGGGCTCATAGCTCTCTTAACGTCACGCATTAACTTCAAAACACTTTATTGCTCAAGGACAGTAGGAAAAAGAAGTCCCATTGAACCTGTCTTTATGATGGTCTTTGCTACTTTACACATATAAGCACAAAAGACATAATAGTAAAACGCATTACTTCAAACTAACAAAAGAATTGGAAAACAAAATAAAATTTGAATATATCAACAAGCTTTGAATACATCAATAAAGGAAAAGTAAAATGGTAAATTAAAGGAAGAGTTAAAATCAAACTGGAAAGGGGTGGTTGTGATGATGGTCAGATGGAAGTTACTGACTAAATGGCTCCCTGTATAAACGTCAGACAAACATGCATACTCAGAAACAAATTCAGATGACAAGCTAC
>CM060305.1:26691365-26711365 GCA_030674185.1 Monoplex corrugatus | reverse complement strand
GACATTAAATAAAAGATTCATTTCATTTCATTTTCTCCTGCCATTTCATGCAAGAGTACAAGTATGCCTTTGATTGAGTTGTACATATGAATGTAATAGAAATGACCAGTCACTTTTTTACTTTCTCTTTGTGTTTGGATGCAAGTACAGAAACCAAAATCATACGGCAAGACAGGCGCAAATTTACGGGAAACAGCAGGACTTTCCTTGTGTTTCTTAGAGACGGAGGAAATGACGGATATGAAATCTGGTAATTGATTTTTCGATAGTATTTGTGTACCTCCTCTTTGTTGTTTTTTGTGTATGCGCTTAACAAAGGCAACATGACCGAAACTTTGCTCCTCTCTTGCTTTAATATCTCAAAGATGAGGTCTGATTATATTTTCGTATGCTTCGTTATTCTTTGGTTGCTTGAACTCTTTAGTTGCTCTGATTTAAATGTGCAGATACAGAAATTCACCTTTTCAACTCATTCATCTGTCTCACTTAGCTGATACTGAACATATGATAAAAAACAAAAAACAAAACAAAACAAAAAACGAAGGGTCTACAGTCTAGTTGACAAGACATCAAACTTCCATTCAGGAGGTTCTGGGTTCGATCTTGTTTGGGTACGTCCTGTATGATGAGTAAAGGATACTTCTTTTTATAGCCATTTCCCAGATCAACATGCGTGCAGACTTGTGTATGCCTGAATCCTCTCTCTGTCTCTGTTTCATTCTCTCTCTTCTCTCTCTCTCTCTCTCTCTCTCTGTCCCTCTCTGTCTTTGTTTCTCTCAGTCTCTGTCTATATGTCTCTGCCTGTCTGTCTCTATCTCTTTCTTTCTCTCTCTCTCTCTAAAAATTAATGACTGTTTTATGTTTCTCGCCACAAGAACAAAAATGTCAATGGCAATAAACCATTTTCAGTTTCAGTTTCAGTTTCAATCTCTGTCTGTCTGTCTCTCTCTGTCTCTCTCTGTGTATACATACGTAGAATATCAATTATGCACCTTAAAGATCTTGTAAGTCAATGTCCGTGTCCAGTGGCTTCTAAAACAGCAAAACACCCAGAAGGCATACCCAGCAGAGACGGAATATGTAGACTGTGCAGCAGTACGCCACGTGCACAGTGTGGACAAAACAACGTGCATACACGCATTCCAGAAAAATAGGAATACTAAAAAATACATAACATACATGATAATATTCTCCTATGCAGAGCAATATCACCCTGAGCGAGTTCTTAAATTTAAAAGAAATCAGTTGGAGGGAAATAGTTCACTTTAACTCTTTAACATTAACAGCAAAGGTGCCTTGAATTTGCTGATATTCGGATAGATCGTTTCAAGAAACTGCTTAAAACACGTGACTCAATAAGAAGCTGTTAACGAAAAAACAAAAAAAAACGCTTTGAAGAATTCGTTGAAAATTCAGGGATATTTCTGGTCAGTAAATTGTCTAATTTGTCAGCAATGGCTTACACAAATGTAATCTTCAGTGAAAATGCGATGGCCTCTGCAATTATAATTCTTTCTATCGATCTTGTGAAAAGCTTGTGGCGTGCTTGAACACACTCACACACACACACACACACACACACACACACACACACACCACACACACACACACCACACACACACACACACACACACACACACGCACCACGCACACACACACATACACACACACACACACACACACACGCACACACACATACATACACACACACACACACACTCACACATATACACGCGCACGCACACACACACACACAGATATATACACACACAGCTATATACGCACTCACGGACGCATACACACACGCATGCATGCACACATGCACATACGCGCACACACAAACATATGTACACGCACTTTCACACATACACACACACCACACACAGACGCGCGCACACACGTGCGCACGCACACGCACACACACGCACACTAACATTAGGATTCACTTCAACATAAATTGCCTTTTGGCCACTTTCACATTTCACGCTGTACTTTCTCTTCAAACACTTCCCTAGCTGACGTGCAGAAATGCAGAAAGTATTTTTCCTCTTCAGAGAAAAAAAAAAATGATTTCAGTGTGTCAGTCAGGACTTTAAGGCTTTGGCTACAATGAAAACTATTGCCTTGCAGTGTTGAGAAAACACTGTATTCTAGGTAATAGAGAGGTGTTACATGACCGGTGCTTCAAACCTGAAGGTACGTACTTTTTAAGACTGTGTCAATATTCAACCAGAAAATAAAACACGAAAAAAGAATAAGAACGCGTATTTAATACAACCAGACAAGACAGGCGCAAAATTTCGGCCAACTGGCCTTTGTCAAGCGTAAGATCACAAACACACAAACACCAAATACACAAATTAGAGAGAACAAGACTTTTCTCACACTGGACGAAGCAGCGGGGAAGTTTCAATCTTTTTCTCCTAATTTGTGTTATTGGTGTTTGTGATCTTACGCTTGACAAAGACCAGTTGGCCGAAAATTTGCACCTGTCTTGTCTAGTTGTATTAAATACGCGTTCTGATTCTTTTTTCATGTTTTTTCTCGTTCCTGATTGCTTGTCACACTTGTTTGGGATTCTATGTTATTATATTTAGTGTTTCAAAGGGCTTACTACACCATGCTATGGACTGTATGGAAAACAGTTTTCTTGCTTTGCATTAATCTAAAATGCATCCATTCCCGTGTTACTACAAATGAAAATTGTTTCGTCATTGTTGTTATATCTAGACGATATTTTTTCTGCACCTACGCTGCTTGAGGACCAAGCAGACAGCCCATCTAGACATTAAGGGAGGCCTACTATTTTTTATTTTTAATATTTAGTCTTTCCCCTCGAACTGACAGTGCCAGTTCTTCACAATAAAGGTATACGACCCTGAACGAGGGACAGAAATCAAGTAAGTCCTGACATTTCCATCAACGTGAATGGAGACGCAATTTTCTGAAAATAGTCTAGTGTGAACGCGAGGTTTTTACATAAAACAGCAACAGATGAATTTGTTATTTAATATTGCGCAGGGACGTCATTGTTCAACTCTACAAAACTATTTTGTGAAAATGTGAGCTAAAAGAGAGCATCAGTTGATGTTTGAAGGTTTTGGCGACACAAGGATGGTATATGCCCCCTGTTTGAAGGTTTTGGCGACACAAGGATGATATATGCCCCCTGTTTGAAGGTTTTGGCGACACAAGGATGATATATGCTCCCTGTTTGAAGGTTTTGGCGACACAAGGATGATATATGCCCCCTAATTGTTTAATCGATACCAGAGACTTCTTTCTGCTAAAAAATATGTTGTGATATCATTAGTTTGATTTTCTTTTATCAAGCATTAATCGTATGTTTATTCCTATGTTCAAATAAATTTGAAGCCTATTTGTGATGGAAGTAACTTTTATGGGTCAACCAGAAACAAATTCCTGATAATTTAAAAACAGAAATGTGATTTCAATATAAAGCTGGTTTAATGTAAATATCCAGTTTCAATTGTTATGAAATTTTCATTACATGGCTGTCTCATATTGAAACAACGTAACAGAATGTATACGCTGAACGATGAAGAAATTAATTGGCAGTCACCCGGAATGTTTTTTGTTTGTTTGTTTGTTTTTTTGACAGTAAGACAGGGAAATAATTGTAACACTGAGATTGTAATGCAAGTGACGTCTAGATACCGAAAAGAATCCAAAAGTTGAACCTGAACGCGTTCCATTCAGGAGCAGGTTCTAAGCCTTGCCTCTAATCGACCAAGGAACTGATGGATGGAATGGTGAGATTTATTATGTCGTGTTCCTCTGTGATCGACCACGTGGAGGTAAGTAGTCCCCTCTTGTGAAATTCTGCCTCAAGCTTTGCCATTAAGGAAAGAAGTTGTGCCTCTTTGTGGAGTACTTAAGTTTAGCTAAGGGCGCAGAGGCTTAATAGACAGTGGTTCAGCAGCAATTTCCAGCCAAAGTTTCTATTGCACCTTTCGCCATTGTTCACAGTTTTGGGAACCAGATAGTATTTCAAAATGTCCGTTCGTTATTTCTTTCAACAATATAATTGTTCTTTCTGACGAATAAGATTTTTGATACGATAAAGGGTTGTTCTTAAAGAGGGGGGGGGGGGGGGGGGGTTCCTTTAACACTTTGACTTCCACACCCTATCAATCAACTGCAAAAACTTAACCTTCTGATTCCCAAACCCTATCCACCAGCTTCTAACAGGAAGCTGGTGGATAGTGTGAGGGGAATCAAAGGGTTAAGTTTTTGCTTTGGTAGCATGGTTGGCAATGCAAGATGCTGGTGGACATGGTGCAGGTGTCACAGGGTTTAAACAAATAAGGTTCATTTCAGTTGATATTGCTTATAGCCCAGCCGACTATAGAGCCATACCAGGGCTAGACAAACATGGTATATTTTAACGCATATGAGTAGAATGTGTGGCCTAGAGGCCAGAAACACCCACATAAGACGTGAGATTCCATATTCGTTTCACGGATGGCAGTGATTTTTCACATCGCCCCTCCCTTTCAACTAAATCTTTAAGTGGTGCTGGTCTCTTGGATAACCGGATGTCCCGTTGGATCACACTTTTAGTAAGCTCGTTAAAGATTTATGGCTACAACGTTGTCCCTGGCAACATTCTCAAGAAAGATCCGCTTTCATAAGTAACTAGAAATATATCTGCATCATCATCATCAGGTGCCCTGTCGCATGGCGTTGGCGATCATGGATTCCATCTGCCTCTATCTCTCGTTGCCCTAGCATTTCCCCCACCTTCCTCGTCCCCAGCCACTCTGCAAGTCCGTCCAGCATTTTCTCTCTGGGTCTACCTGGTGCTCTCTTTTCCTCCAGCTTTCCCGTTGTGACCAGGTGCTCCAAATCCCCCTTCCTCATAAATGGCCTATAAATGTTGCCTTCTTTTCCTAATCTTCCTTATGAGTGATCTACTTGTGTCTGCCTCCATCAAGACTGTCTCGTTTGTTTTCTTTGCTGTCCATGGAACTCTAAACATACTTCTTAGAAACCACATCTCGGCTGCCTCAATCTTGTTCTGGCTTTGTTTGTTGACTGTCCACGCTTCGCATCCGTACAACAGTATTGGTTCTATATAACATTCAAGAACTCTCTTCCTGGTGTTAATTGATAGGCATGTGTTGGTAAAATGCTATATCTGCATATACAACAATAATGGGAAAAGGGGTGTCTCTGCGCTGTGGCGACGAGCTCTTTCTGAGGAGAGCAATCCGATGTCATATGGTACATCCATTGTGTACCACAGTACACTACAGTACAATACAACATACGACACGATACACTACGCTGCATTACACTACACTACACTACACTACACTACACTACACTACACTACACTACACTACACTACACTACACTACACTACACTACACTACACTACACTAAAACTACACGATACGATAGATACACACGATACGATATAATACAACACAATACAATACAATACAACTACGACACGATACACTACACTACACTACACTACACTACACTACACTACACTACACTACACTACACTACACTACACTACACTACACTACACTACACTACACTACACGATACGATACGATACGATACGATACGATGCAGTACAATACAATGCAACATACGACACGATACACTACAACTACATTACACTACACACACTACACTACACTACACTACACTACACTACACTACACTACACTACACTACACTACACTACACTACACTACCTACTCTACACTAACTACACTACACTACACACTACAATACAATACAATACAATACAATACAACAACACAAACACAACACAACATAATGCAATACAACACAACACAACACAATACATTGCAACACAACACAACACAATGCAACGCTACGCACAACGCACCACAACACAACAGCACAGCACAAGCACAGCACAGCACGGCACGGCACGGCACAGCACAAGCAACAGCACAGCACAGCACAGCACAGCACAGCAACAGCACAGCACAGCACAGCACAGCACAGCACAGCACAGCACAGCACAGCACAGCACAACACAACACAACACAACACAACACCATACAACACAACTAGTATCGAAAAAAAATGAAGCATCCAGACAATCAAGAAAATACAAACCAAAGGGTTGAAATCAAAACTGAAGATGTGCACGTGCAGTAGATATTGATATGTAGACGTTCCTCAGCTTTTGTTTTTGTTTGTTTTTCGCTTCTGTGAAGTGTGCAGGAAAAGCAACAGACATATATCTACATTGTTCCTTTTCCGAAACTAACATAGCATGATATGCTTGAATTGATACATAATTCATGTTCAACCTATACCTTGTAATTAAATATGCTTAGTAGAAGTAGCGGTTGCGGTAGTGGTAGTGGTGAGAGCAGTAGTAGTAGTAGTAGTGATGGTGGGCAGTAGTTAGTAGTAGTAGTAGTAGTAGTAGTAGTGTAAGTAGTGTGGTGGTAGTAGTAGTAGTAGTAATAGTGTATGGTGGTGTGGTGATGGTAATGGTAGTAGTAATAATAGTTGCAGGGGCAGCATCAGCAGCGGCAGCATCAGCAGTAGTAGTAGCAGCAGTAATAGTAGTAGTAGTATTGGTTGTGGTATAATTTTGGTGTTGGTAGTGGTAGTAATAGCAACAGCAGTAGCAGCAGCAGCAGTAATAGTAGTAGTAGTAGTTTGGTAGTAGTATTAGTGGTGTGATTGTGGTGGTGTTGGTGGTAGCAGTAGTAGTAGTAGCAGTAGCAGCAACAGTTGAAGTAATAATAGTAGTAGTAGTGTGGTTGTGATGTTGGTGGTAGCAGAAGTAGTAGTAGTAGTAGTAGCAGCAGTAGTGGTGGTTGTGGTTAGTAGTAGTAGTAGTAGTAGTAGTAGTAGTAGATGTAGTAGCAGCAGTAGTGGTGGTGGTATTAGTAGTAGTGGTAGCAGCAGCAGCAGTAGTAGTAGCAGCAGTAGTGTGGTAGTAGTAGCAGTAGTAGTAGCAATAGTAGTAGTAGTAGCAGCAGCAGTGGTAGTAGTAGTAGTAGTAGTAGTGTAGCAGTAGTGGTGGTGGTGGTAGTAGTAGTAGTAGTAGTTAGTAGTAGTAGTAGTAGTAGTAGTAGTATAGTAGTAGTAGTAATATATATATAATAGTAGTAGCAGCAGCAGTAGTAGCAGTAGCAGTAATGGTGGTGATGCAGTTGTGGTTGTGGAAGGAGTAGCAGCAGCAGTAGTAGTAGTAGTAGTAGTGTAGTAGTAGTAGAGTGTAATAGTAGTAGCAGTAGAAATAATCCTAGTAGCTACATTAGTAGTCGTAAAAATGTAATGATAGAAGTAACATGTCAAGTAGAACAGTAGTGGTAGTAGAAGTAGTGATGGTAGGAGTAGGAGTAGTAATAATAGTCATAAATATTTGCAAGTGTTCGTTTAGTTTTCCTTTCTGCTCTATGTCTCAGTTAGATTTCACTGATGGGAGACATAAAAAAATAACGTCCTTACGATTGTAAAACAAGGCCATCTATTCATTTACACAACACACACAACACACACACACACACACACACACACCACACAACACACACACACACACACACACACACACCACACACACACACACACACACACACACACACACACACACACAACACACACACACACAACCACACACACACCACACACACACCACTACACACACACACACACAAAACACCACACACACCACCACACACACACACACACAACACACACACACACACACACACACACAACAACACCACACACACACACACACACACACACACACCCCACACACACAACACACACACACACACCACACACACACACAACACCAACACACACACACACACAACACACACACACACACACACACACACACACACACACACACACACACACACACACCACACACACACAACACACAACACACAACACACAACAACCACAACACACACACACACAACACCCCACACACCACACACACACAACACTACAACACACACACACACCACACACACAAAACACACAACACACACACACACACACACACACCACACACTCACTCCTTTACGTACGCAGACACACGAAACGCACAATCAATACTGCTACTACAAACTCCATACACAAAACATTCTGTGTCAGAGAAATCAAGAGAAAAGAAACGGTGAGGTTGACAGCCTCTTAAGATCTGCGATCCTTTATACAATTTCATTGATGGAACCCACTTTATTATATACACACCCCCCCCCTCCTCCCATTTGACCCATTTTACACTTCACTCTGTATCTTATCTTTATACTCTGTACTTTCTTAATACTTTGTAACCTTTCTTTTAACATAACCATTCTACTTTATACAAATCAAACTCATATATACTTATACACTCTCTTATACTGACATTCTTTATACTCTGTATACTATCATTTTATACTTACTACTTTAATACTTACTTTCATTTTAACATCAGACACTTTCAACTTGACCCTTCTTAACTTGACCTTCTTTTATACTACTTTCATTTATAACCGACCTTTCTTTTATACTTTGACCTCTAAACTCTTACCTATCTTATACTTTGATTCTTTAATACCTGTAATCTTTCTTTTATACTCTATACCTTTCTTTTATACTGGTACTTCTTAAACCACTTCTTTTACTACTTTTTATTTGTACCAACTGTATCTCTTTAATTTTACCTACTTACCTTTCTTTTATACTTTGTAGTACTTTCTTCTATACTTGTACTTTCTTTTATACTTTGTATCTTTCTTTATACTCTGTACTTTCTTTTATACTTTGGTACCTTTCTTTTATACTTTGTACTTTCTTTTATACTCTGTACCTTTCTTTTATACTCTTTACCTTTCTTTTATCATCTTTCTGTACTTTCTTTTATACTCTTTACCTTTCTTTTATACTTTGTATCTTTCTTTTATACTTTGTATCTTTCTTTTATACTTTGTACTTTCTTTTATACTTTGTATCTTTCTTTTATACTTTGTATCTTTCTTTTATACTTTGTACTTTCTTTTATACTTTGTATCTTTCTTTTATACTTTGTATCTTTCTTTTATACTTTGTACTTTCTTTTATACTTTGTACTTTCTTTTATACTTGTATCTTTCTTTTATACTTTGTACTTTCTTTATACTTTGTACCTTTCTTTTATACTTTGTATCTTTCTTTTATACTTTGTACTTTCTTTTATACTTTGTACCTTTCTTTTATACTTGTATTTCTTTCTTTTATACTTTGTATCTTTCTTTTATACTTGTATCTTTCTTTTATACTTTGTACTTTCTTTTTATTTCTTTTTATTGTTATCTTTCTTTTATACTTTGTATCTTTCTTTTATACTTTGTTCTTTCTTTTATACTTTGTATCTTTCTTTTATACTTGTACCTTTCTTTTATACTTTGTACCTTTCTTTTATACTTTGTACTTTCTTTTATACTTTGTATCTTTCTTTTATACTTGTATCTTTCTTTTATACTTTGTATCTTTCTTTTATACTTTGTATCTTTCTTTTATACTTTGTACCTTTCTTTTATACTTTGTACCTTTCTTTTATACTCCTTTGTATCCTTTTCTTTTATACTTTGTATCTTTCTTTTACTTCTTTGTACTCTTTCTTTTTATACTTTGTATCTTTCTTTTATACTTTGTATCTTTCTTTTATACTTTGTATCTTTCTTTTTACTCTTGTACTTTCTTTTATACTTTGTACCTTTCTTTTATACTTTGTATTTCTTTTATACTTTGTATCTTTCTTTTATACTTTGTATCTTTCTTTTATACTTTGTATCTTTCTTTTATACTTTGTATCTTTCTTTTATACTTTGTACTTTCTTTTATACTTGTACTTTCTTTATACTTTGTATCTTTCTTTTATACTTGTATTCTTTATACTTTGTACTTTCTTTTATACTTTGTATCTTTCTTTTATACTTTTATCTTTCTTTCTATACTTGTATCTTTCTTTTATACTTGTATCTTCTTTATATTTACTTTGTATCTTTCTTTTATACTTTGTATCTTTCTTTACTTGTACTTTCTTTTATACTTTGTATCTTTCTTTTATACTTTGTATCTTTCTTTTATACTTTGTATCTTTTCTTTGTATCTTCTTTATACTTTGTACTTCTTTTATACTTTGTATCTTTCTTTTATACTTTGTATCTTTCTTTTATACTTTGTATCTTTCTTTTATACTTTGTATTCTTTTCTTTTTATACTTTGTATCTTTCTTTTATACTTTGTATCTTTCTTTTATACTTTGTATCTTTCTTTTATACTTTGTATCTTTCTTTTATACTTTGTATCTTTCTTTTACTTGTATCTTTCTTTATACTTGTATCTTTCTTTTATACTTTGTATCTTTCTTTATTTTTGTATCTTTCTTTTATACTTTGTATCTTTCTTTATTATACTTGTATCTTTCTTTTATACTTTGTACCTTTCTTTTATACTTTGTATCTTTCTTTTATACTTTGTATCTTTCTTTTATACTTTGTATCTTTCTTTTATACTTTGTATCTTTCTTTTATACTTTGTATCTTTCTTTTATACTTTGTATCTTTCTTTTATACTTTGTATCTTTCTTTTATACTTTGTATTTTCTTTTATACTTTACTTTCTTTTATACTTTGTACTTTCTTTATACTTTGTATCTTTCTTTTATACTTTGTATCTTTCTTTTATACTTTGTATCTTTCTTTTATACTTGTATCTTTCTTTATACTTTGTATCTTTCTTTATACTTGTATCTTTCTTTTATACTTTGTATCTTTCTTTTATACTTTGTATCTTTCTTTTATACTTTGTATCTTTCTTTATACTCTGTATCTTTCTTTTATACTCTGTATTCTTTTATACTTTATCTTTTTATACTTTGTATCTTTCTTTTATACTTTGTATCTTTCTTTTATCTCTGTATCTTTCTTTTACGTACTTTATACTTTCTTTACTTACTTTTACATCTACTTTTTTCTAGTGCAATGGAGAAGTAGCAAGGAAACGAAAGAAGTATTAAGTTACATGGCTGGTAAGGAAATCTGATTTTGATACGTAAACCATGATCACAAAGCTTCAGCTACAATTGAATGTGTGCTTTGCAATAGTGGAAACACACCGTATCCCCTTACAATAAGCACTTTTGCACTATTGCATGGCGTTTGAATAAATGTAGACCGGTTACTCAAGCTGTATGTAGTAGGCCTCCCTCGGTCATGGCTGACCATGGACAAAGTACATCCGTTCTAATGTCTAGATGGCTGTCTGCTTGGTCCAAGCAGCGTCGCCTGTGACTGTAGAGACCAATGCGAGAGAGGCAGTCTCTGTCGCAGCGGTCGCATGTGTATACTGATGCTAGTCTGTTGGCTGTCATCCCTTTTCTGCGAACTCGCTTTTCTGCTGCAGCAGCTGACAGTTTGTCCTCACCGATCCGCAGCTGTTTCTTGAGAGTGGTTCTCGAGCTGTTTACGGTCGTCTGCGAGGTCCTCCCAGGACTCAGTGTTGATCTCAAGCGCATTCATGTCACGTTGGCAAACGTCTTTGTATCTCAGCTGTGGGCGGCCAATGTTTCTCTGACCTGTGGCAAGCTCACCATAAAGGATGTATTTTGGGATGCGACCATCTTCCATGCGTTGAACGTGGCCCAAACAGCTGTATGTACTTAGAGAAGAAATCAGAAACAAACATTTCAGTCCAATTGTTTTTGTTATTGTTTTGTTTTGTTTTGTAACATGAAAACTTATGACGAAAACTATGTTGATGTATCAACCAGGTATGCAATGCTTCAGTGAAGAACGAATTGTGCTGTTTTCTTGTCGAAAAAAAAAAAAAACGCTGCCTAGTTTTCGATAAAACATTATCGTAAACTCTGTTTTAAGCCTAGACACAATCAGAATTGATATTTTTGATCGTCTAGTTCGAATGCCTGTTTGGGCAAACATGGTCTAATAACAGACATATGTTTTACACACACAAAAAATAATAATGTACCCACATTAAATTACAAACGAACAACGACAATAACAACAACGAAAAAGAATACACGATGCCAAATGATCAAGCAAAGTATTATGGTTCTTGAACACAGCTACCTTTGTTTGAAATGTTCAGCGTTAAACATTCGTAGACTGTTTTATTAACTAAATGTAGGGAGAAAAAACAAAGGAAAAAGAAAAACAATATGCTAAAGTATGGAAAAAAATAATCGCCACTTACCATACATGACCGTTGTCTGGTAGAAAGAAACTCTAGGGAGAGCTAGACAACAGAAGGTCTTCAGAGAAGTAACCCCCTTTAGACAAGTGTTTCGGCCCTGAATTCCTTACACTCTCGGGGGCCGGGCCACATCCAGGTCATGACTCCTGTAAATTAGCTCCGCTGAAGTGGCGCAAGGGGAAGGACGGTGGTGGAGATGGGGGTGGGGGTGGGAAGTTGTTAACCAAGTATCAGAAAGGTTGAACTCCGTGCCTCCCATTTTTTGGAGAAGCTCCATTAATGCTTTGTCCTTTATCAGCCGAGAGAAAGATGGATGGTGGGTTTTATCGTGTCGTATTCCTCTGTGGTCGATATGTCTACCTCTAGTGAATTTCTATCCCCAGCTTTTCCATTAAGGAAAGGCACTGTGTTCCTCTGCGGAAAATTTAAATTTAACTGAGGACACGTGAAAGTGATTGAGAGTGGTTTTGCAAGAATTTATTGAAGTTCCAAGAGTGTATTGTTGACCGAAACCCGGTCCTTCTGTTGCTGCAGCCATCATTCTTTGTGTATTTAAAAACCAGAAAATTATCTGAAATTTTCCTTCTCGCAACAGAGGGAGGTTTTCTTATTCTTTGATGTTTGTGTATGTTTTTGTTTTCCGTTGTGATATGAGCAGAACTGCCACGTCTTTGTTCATAGTGTTCATTCACTAAAAAATATATATGATTGAATTATTTGTTGTGCTCAATCACTAAATAATACACATATGATTGATTTGATTTTGGTATCAAAGCCGTGTGTTCTTTTTCTTTTATTTTCCAGGATACCGACTACAATAGCTCTCTAAATAGCTGTTATGCCACTGTTATGTCGACAGAAATGGGCATGTGTGTTATTAGGTCAGCATTGCTTCCTGTTTCTCGCTGTTAAAATTGTTGTTGTTGTTGTTGTTGTTTTTCATTAGTTGATGTTCATTTCATGTCAGATGATGTATCAAACATTGGGTTACTTATTAGATTTTCGTATACGTCTACTTGTAGGACCTATCCCTTCTTACTCTTGTCTCTGACTCTGTTTCTGTGGCCCTCTCTCTCTCTGTCTCTCTCTCTCTCTCTCTTCTGTTCTCTCTCCCTCTCTCTCCCCCCTCTCTCTGTCACTGTCTTTCTCTCTCTTCTTCATCCCTTATACACACACACACACACACACACACACACACACACACACACACACACACACACACACGCATGCACGCACACTTACACACACATGCATACATATACACATAATACAAACACGCAAACACACACACACACAGACAAACACACATACGCACACGCATACGCGCGCGCACATACACACACACTCACACACACATACGTACACACCACACACAGAAACACCAGCACACACTCACAGAGACTCACACACAGACATACACACACAGACAAACAAACACAGACAAACAGACACACGAAGAAACACACAAACAAACACACAAATAAACACAGACAAACAAACACACAGAAATACTAACACTCAAACAAACACACAGATTAGGTAGAAAGAAACTCTAGGGAGAGCTAGACAACAGAAGGTCTTCAGAGAAGTAACCCCCTTTAGACAAGTGTTTCGGCCCTGAATTCCTTACACTCTCGGGGGGCCGGGCCACATCCAGGTCATGACTCCTGGATGCCCTTCTGCTGTTGTCTATTTTTTTTTTTTTTTCCTTTCCCACGCCGGGGATCGAACCTGGGCGATTCTGCGCTTCAGAACTGCGGTACGCGGTTTTTACCAATGTGCTAACGGGGCACACATCATCTGTAGGGAATTTAATTCTTATGAAGTTCACTTTTTTCGTTCCTCCTTGCCCAGATCCAGCTTGAGCTCCTTTCTGCTGCCTCTGCCATCGCTTTAAGGGCTCTAGTCCTCTTCTTCCCAGAAATGGCGAGTTGTTTCATGAGATCATAAGCGGAGGTGCCCACAAACCCTCTTGCCCCGACCTCTATGGCGAAGATTTTGACCCGCAGACCTGCTTTCTTCAGGGTGCTGGCAAGACCGGCGTATTTTTCGGTCTTGTAGATATGTGCTTCTTCCATTCTGCTTTCGTATGGCACAGTGAGTTCTATCAGAATCACTTGTTTCGAGGAGTCAGAGTGGAGAGCGATGTCTGGTCTCATGCCTGTCTTGCTGATGACATCTGGGTAATTTCTCCACTCTGGGAGGTCTGCTGTACACTCCCAGTCGACTGCTCCATCCAGAAGACCCTTTGGCAATGTGCTGGTTGTCATAGCACTTTCGGGCCAGACCTGTTTCCCTCCTGCTTTGTAGAACGTTGTCATAGCAATTGGTGCGTTTGGGGTCATGGTTTTTTCGCTAACCACATCTGTGATCACTTTCAGAACTTGGTTGTGCCTCCATGTATACCTTCCTTGGGCTAGCGCTACTTTGCAAGAGCTTAGGACATGTTCCACTGTTTGTTTCTTCTGACAGAGCGGACATGCTGGGTCGTCTGCTTTCCCCCATTTCACTAAGTTTGCATTCGAGGGGAGCAGGTCATATACAGATCTGAGGAGGAAGCTTATCCTTAGAGGAGCCATGTGCCACATATCGTTCCAGCTGAGACTTCTTTGGAGTGCACTGTCCCATGTTGTCCATTGCCCCTGTTGACCTTGCTGGACTGCCTTCTGCACTCTTTTGACATCTTCTTCTTCCTTCAACTCCTGTATGATCATGTCTCTTTTTTCCTTCCCTTTGGCTTTGGACCACCACTGCATTTTTGTTGCTCCCAGTCCCTGTCTGTTGGTTTGCGTGTGTCCAATTATTTCTTTGATGCTGAGGTTTCTCTTGGCATTGTTTACAGCCTCTTGGACTTTCCACTTTCTGCCAGTTCTCAGCTTTGGATGAACTGATCTCACGATATTGTCTTCCGATTCCTCCAGCATGCTCAACAGTCTTGCTTTTCCAACTTTGTATTCCTCCACTATGGATTTGAGAGGTAGCTTCAGCATTGCTTGACGACAGTAGAATGCAACATCAGTGAGACCAGGTGGGACACCGAGCCATTTTCTTGTGTATTTGTTGATTTTGGCTTCCATTGCTTCCACTGTGCTGGTGCAAATGTCATAGATTAGCAGTGGCCACAGCAGCTTTGGTATCAGCATGAACTGTAGACACCAGACTTTGTATTTGCCTGGCAGTCCGCAGTTATCTATTTTCTTCAGGCCTTCTTCTGCTGTTTGCTTGGTTTCACATCCCCTTTGTGTGTCTTTCAGGGAGTCATCATACCATCTTCCGAGACTTTTTACTGGCTCTTCTGTGACAGTGGGGATGGCTTGGTTGGCTACCATGAATTTGACTGAATCTGCCACTTTTCCTTTTCGCAGTGAGAGACTTCGGGATTTCTTAGGTTTGAACCTCATTCTTGAAGAGGCCACCAGCTCATCCAGCTGCTTTAAGATTTGGTGTGTCTCTTCCTCATCCGTGGACAAGACTGTTGTGTCATCCATGAAAGCTTTCAGAGGAGGCATCTGGTATCCATCTCCCAGATTCACTGGACCTGAACTCTTCATTGCAGCTTTCAAGATGACTTCCATTGCCAACACGAACAGTATGGGAGAGATTGCACAGCCCATTGCAATGCCCACCTCTAGGTCTATCCAGTCCGTGGTGTATTCTTTGGTAGAGAACCGCATTGAGAACCCTTGGAAATACTTCCTCAGCATTGTTCGGATGTTTTCTGGGATGTGATACATTTCAAGAGCCAGCTGGATCATATCGTGTGGAACTGATCCATATGCATTCGTCAGATCAAGCCAAACTACGTCAATGTCTCTCTTCTCTGTTCTTGCTTTTTGGATGGCATCCCAAATCAACGTGGCATGTTCCAAGCATCCAGGCATTCCTGGTATGCCTCCCTTTTGGACTGACATATCCAGATACTTGTTTTCAGTCAGGTATTTTGTCAATCTTGCTGCCATAACAGAGAAGAAGATTTTCCCCTCGACGTTCAGAAGTGATATTGGCCTGAACTGATTGATGCTGCTGGAGTTCTGCTCCTTCGGAATGTACACTCCTTCAGCTCTCATCCATTGGTCGCTGATCTTCTGGTTCCTCCATGCTGATCGAATCATCTTGTGGAGCCACTCGAGCACTTTTGGGCATTTCTTGTAGAGCAGGTATGGTATTCCGTTTGGTCCAGGTGCTGACTTGGCTCTGGCTTTCTTTACTACGTTCTTCACTTCATCCAGTGTTGGTGGTTTGTTATTGAATTTTCCTTCTGGCGCTGCAGGCCAAACCAGATTCTGGATTTCAAGTGGTGCCTCGCGCTGAGAATCGGAATGTGTTTCCCTGAGATGCTGCTCTAGGGTTTCCTTGCCCACTGTGAGAGTCCCTGATTTGGGTTGTTCAAACAGCTTTCTTGAAAAGTCAAAGGGATCTTTGAAGAAACGATCTTGAGTCTTCTTCTTTTTGCTCTTTCTTCGCCTTGCTGATTCCACTTTGCTGAGAGCATTGTGTTTGGCCTTCAGATCTTTCCAGAGTTCCAGGAGCCCTTGCTTCTCGAATTCTGAGGCAGTTTTCATTCGCTTTTTAAGCTTCCTTTTCTCCCTCCGGATGCTCTCCATCTGTTGCTGTCTTCTGGATTTCTGGGGAGGCGTTTTTGTCTTTGGCTGCTTCACTCCATAAGTGTCCCTGCAGATAGAGTATATGATGTCTCCGTATGTGTCAAGTTTGTGTTCCAGCGTACTGTTCCCTATTAGCGCATTCAGCTTAAGGACAAGTTCCTCATCTAATTTCTCCCATTGTTCTTTTGCACCGGCAGGCGGCAAATTGAGTTTTCCACGTTTGGCGTTAAGAGCTTGTGCAAAATCCGCATCAGAACCGTCAGCGTGGATGTCCTTGGCACTATGGTTTAATTCCTGGCCTTGGTCATCCAACGTCTCACCTGCTATCGCAGTGCGCTGCTGCTGGTTCGTATGTGTCTTCAAACAGCCCATTTTTGTCCTGTGGATCTTCATGCCGCGTTTGGTGGTGAATCTCCTTCCACACGCACACGGAAATTCCAACTGGTCATTAATCATGGTCCGTTGTGCGTTTCCAGTCGTGATGGAGTCAGTGCCGATGGATTCATCATCTCTCTCCCCCTTTCGGTGAATCCTGGGAGCATCTTTCATTTGAAAAACTCGTGGCATGTTATCAAAGGCAAGGTGGGAAGCCAACCCACAAAGCCCGCAGATCTAGTCTTTCCAGTGTCCTTCGGTCTTTCCCGAATGTCCTCCGAACTATTCCCGGAAGTCAATGGACTGACCATGTGCAGGTAGAAAGAAACTCTAGGGAGAGCTAGACAACAGAAGGTCTTCAGAGAAGTAACCCCCTTTAGACAAGTGTTTCGGCCCTGAATTCCTTACACTCTCGGGGGGCCGGGCCACATCCAGGTCATGACTCCTGGATGCCCTTCTGCTGTTGTCTATTTTTTTTTTTTCCTTTCCCACGCCGGGGATCGAACCTGGGCGATTCTGCGCTTCAGAACTGCGGTACGCGGTTTTTTACCAATGTGCTAACGGGGCACACATCATCTGTAGGGAATTTAATTCTTATAAAGTTCACTTTTTTCGTTCCTCCTTGCCCAGATCCAGCTTGAGCTCCTTTCTGCTGCCTCTGCCATCGCTTTAAGGGCTCTAGTCCTCTTCTTCCCAGAAATGGCGAGTTGTTTCATGAGATCATAAGCGGAGGTGCCCACAAACCCTCTTGCCCCGACCTCTATGGCGAAGATTTTGACCCGCAGACCTGCTTTCTTCAGGGTGCTGGCAAGACCGGCGTATTTTTCGGTCTTGTAGATATGTGCTTCTTCCATTCTGCTTTCGTATGGCACAGTGAGTTCTATCAGAATCACTTGTTTCGAGGAGTCAGAGTGGAGAGCGATGTCTGGTCTCATGCCTGTCTTGATTAATATAGATTAATATATATATACAAAGAAACAAACACATAAACAAACACTAAGACAAACGAGCACACAGACAGAGAAACAAACAAATGAACAAAGAGAAAAAAAACAAATAGATAAAAGTAAAAGAAGAAACAAATACACGTACACACTCACAACACACACACACACACACACAAACACACACACACACACACACACACACACACACACACACACACACACACACACACACAAACACACACACACACACACACACACACACGCACACACACACACACACACACTACACACACACACACACACACACACACAGACACACACACACACACACACACACACACACACACCACACACACACACACACACACACACACACACACACACACACACACACACACACACGCCACAAACAGAATCAAACACTAGCATTATTTTTCATCTCTAAACAGACAAAAAAGAAAAGAAAAAGGAATATAAACCTCTGAGGGTCAAACAGTTCAGAGAATAGTTTATCAATAACGGACATACTCCATGTTCGTGTTCTGAAACCGATGGATGTAGAGGTAAATACTGACAAGGATAAATCTCTGTTGTTCTCAAACAAGCAAAGAACGTGTCGATGGCAGGAAACAACAGTCTGAATCGCTCGTCGGGGCACATAAAAATGTAAGGCAAAAAAAAAAAAAAGGAAAAATACAAAAAAATATATTAAAGGAAAGAAAGAATATAAAAACACTTCAAAAACAACAAAACAAAATTAGTTTGAAAACTTCGTGTTTTATGTAGGCTTCCTTATAAAAAATACATTGGTCACACGATTTAGATTGAGAACGACTGTACTCGTTTCAAAGATGCAACATGTATGTGAGGTGGATATATATTTTTTGGTAACAATATTCAAGTCAACTCGACACGAGACTAGGGCGCATCTTCCATAGTTGATCCCGACTAACGGAGGCCTACTTATAATATTCTTTAACCAGTCGCCGTGGTGTAGTGGTTAACGCAACAGACTGCTGACTGGAAGGTTGTGGGTTCGAATTCCCATCAGTCCCTTCAAAAATCATTGTGAGATTTTTCGGCTTTAAACCGGCTCCTACTCAGAGTTGGGCGTGGTATGGGCTCGTTGGGAAGACTGGGACCACACAGTCGAGTCTCATCCACTTCATGGATGCGTCATTGAGGGTGTTGCTCAAATCTTCTGACCAGCACTGCAGGTGTCTGTGTCTCTCAGGCCTGGTTGACGCCAGGATATATCATGATAGTAAGCGTAGAGTACAGCCCTGTCACGCAATCTCAATCCTAGATGGAACTCCATAGCATCAAGATTATCATCCTCATCGACTTCATCATCATCGCATTGTAAAAAAAAAGTGTGCCAGCTTCTGTGGCCATTAAGGTGGCGTAGAAAATGGGACCAAAAAAAAAAAAAAGAAAAGATGAGCGCAAAGGTAACCACCCTGGGTGCGTGATCCTTAAAAAATCGTTAAAAAGAAAGGAAAAGTGTGTGTGTGTGTGGGGGGGGGATTGTTGGGAAGACTGGGCTTAGCTTAGCGCGGGTGCCATGTGTGTAAACATCGAATTTCCCATCGGAAGGTCATGGGTTCCATCTGCCTATACACCTCAGGTTAATAAGTTCCAATACCTGGAACGGTCATTTCATCAGACGGCAGATGCACATCGGAAATAGCTGGCAGAATTGGCCAAGCCAAAACAGCATTCAAGAAGATGACAAGCATTCTACCAACAAATGCCTATCAAATAACATCAGAAAAAGAGTCCTTGAATGTTATATAGAACCAATACTGTTGTACGGATGCGAGGCGTGGACAGTCAGCAAGCAAAA
>CM060305.1:26663865-26676365 GCA_030674185.1 Monoplex corrugatus | reverse complement strand
ACACTCACACACACACACACAAACACACATACACACAAATATACAGACTTAGGCACACAGGCAGAGACACACACATACACATACACACACACACACACACACACACACACACACACACACACACACACACACACACACAGATATACAGACTCAGGCACACAGGCAGACACTCACACACACACACATACACACACACACACACACACACACACACACACACACACACACACACACACACACACACACACACACACACACACACACACACTTAAACCAGGATAAGCACGAAGGCATCTTTCAAAATGTCCAACAGTTTGTACATGATTTTGTAACATGGTGAAGCCTACCACCTTCATTTAATCCTTGTTTTTCCTTTACATAATTCCCATCGATCAGACCCACCAAAGCACAAACTGTTCATCGGCATGCTTTCACGCTTTTATTTCCTATCCTGCTCACTTCCAACATCTCAATTGCCGTAGAGGAAGAGACGAGGAAATGGAGGAAGGATTTCCGTCTGGAAGGGGAAGAAAATTGATTGAAATGTTCAAACCAGGATTAAAAAAGCTTCGTTTGCTTGAAATATTGTGTTAGCAATCTGAGGAAGCCATCATTCTGTGTTAACTGGGACGATCAGGCTTCAGTATTGAAATCATGTTTTGCTTTCTCGTGGCGAGGTAAAAAGTATTTCTCGGGATCCATGAAAAGTTGTTATGAGACCATGTTCTGAGCTATAGGTTCTGACATTCTTTTTGAAATGATTCTTTTGATTGATTCCTGTGAAATGATACATGATCATATTACCTAGGGGAAGTTTCAACAGCTGGGGGGTAGACATAATGCTACCAATTTTGAAGAACAAGGTCTCCCAACAGTGTAAAAATCGCTACTCACAGTTCCGTAGCTACGGAACTGTGAGTAGCGATTTTTACACTGTTGGGAGACCTTGTTCTTCAAAATTGGTAGCATTATATCATATTACCTGTGTGGTGTTTCACTAAATCTTTAATTTGATGTTTTTGTAGCGATAAAAATTGCAACCACCATGCCTGGATCCATTGGATATTGCTTTAAAAAGCAATGCGATTGGTATATTCTTAGGGTTTTTGAAATATATTTCCCAGCTTATTTTTTTCTTTTTGTTTTTAAATGTCTCAAAATTTATTAGCTTTTCCTAGCGTGGATTTTGTTGAAAACATCTGTAAGAAATGTGACTTTACTGTGTTAGCCAAGAACACTAGGTTTTGATGATCAGCAGAACAATTGCGCTATCCTATTTATAGAAAAATGACTGTTTTGTTTGTTTGCTTGTTTGTCTGTTTCCTTGTTTTGACAGTAGGGGGCGGGTGGTAAGACCCTTTCTTGAGCTGGGGATCAGAAAAGGGATGTTCACATTGGATTGTTTCGTTTGACTTTTTTGAAAGTTTCTTGTGTATGATATACACAATGTGTGTTAAACTGAACTGGAACTCATGTTACGGACTGTGTTATACTAAAATGTTTAGAAACGCCTTCAATGGTACACACCAAATCTGAATACATTAATCTATCATGCACGTCACTGTCGTTGTCTTCTTTTTATAAAAAAATAATGTTTACTTTATTAATCGTTTCTATCTGTTCAGGCAAGTCTTTAATGCAAAGAAAAACAACAAGAACGGGAACAACAACAACAACAACAACAACAACAACAACAGAAAAAAAAAAAAAAAAAAAAAAAAAAAAACCGGCGCTAAACAAAACGAAAAATGAATGACGAAAATTGCATGATTAAAGATGATGGAATCAGTCCTATGTCATCTTAATTTTCCGTAAGCTGTGAGCCTGTATATGAAAGACTGGGAGATGATGACTGGTAGATAGAAGTGGGACACAGGGGAGGGCTGAGAATGGTGTCTGGCGTTCGAGGTCACATTTATCTTATTTTTAGGGACAAGTTCCTCGGGCATTGTCTTTTATCAACCTTCAGAATTGGATAGCAAGTTTTATCACATTGTGTTCCACTGTGGTTGGCTGCGTGAAGCTATATCTGTCCCTAGTGGAATTTTATCCCCAGTCTTGCCATTAAGAAGTGGACATTGTGTTCCTCTGTGGAAAACATTAATTTAGATGTGGGCCTTAATGTTTGACTGAAAGTGGACCTGGAACAATATATTGACGTTTTGATGGATTTAGGGTTTCTAGAGAAAAGCAGCACGTTTCACGATTTCTACTATGTTTACTGCTGCTTTTCGGAATTAGATGTTTATTCAGAAAGCAGCGCCCCGTGCGCGTAGCATTGCCTGTTCCTCTATTCTTTTGGTTTTTAGGTTTTGCTGGGAGATGTGCGAGACTGGAACAGTTTCACGTGTTTACCAAATTTGAAACACATACACACAAGACACCGTCACACCACGGACATTGACACAGAATCACACACAGAAAAGCAGCCACGCACTCAGGCACACGCACGCACACACGCACACACACACACACACACACACACACACACACACACACACACACACACACACACACACACACACACACACACACACACACACACACACGCACATACACACAAATATAATCACACAGGTATATATACATATATATATATATATATATATATATATATATATATATATTCTCTCTTTCTTTCTTTCTCTCCCTCTCTTTCTTTCCCCTTCCATATCTGTGTGTGTGTGTGTGTGTCTGTCTCTGTCTGTCTGTCCCTTAAGCACGCACACACACACACACACACACACACACACACACACACACACACACACACACACACTCACACACACGCGCGCGCGCAGCGCACGTGCTCGTCTAAAAGCACATATGTGAACTGACGTTAAAAGAAATAACGAACGAACGAACGCGCACGCGTGCGCCCTGCAAAACGCACACTCCCGTGTTACACACACAGACACACAGATATACTGACACAGACACAGGCACACAAGAAGCCAAACAGAACCCCTCCCCCTAACACACACACACACGCGCATTGAGGGTAAGAACAAAAGGCCTCTTTCAAAATGGGCATCAGTTTATACATGATTTGATAACATGGTGAAGCCTACCACCTTCTTTTAATCCTTGTTTTTATCTTAACATAATTCCCATCGATCAGACCCACCAATGCCCAAACTGCCCATCGGCACGCTTTGATACTTGTATTCCTTATCTTGCTCACTTCAAACATCTCAATTGCTATAGAGGAAAAGATGGGGAAATGGAGGAAGCATTTTCGTCTGGGAGGGGAAGAAAATTGATTGAAATATTCAAACCAGGACTAAAAAGTTTCGTTTGCTTGAAATATTGTGTTAGCGAACTGAGGAAGTCATTATTCTGTGTTAACTAGGACGATCAGGCTTCAGTATTGAAAGTCATGGTTTTGTTTTCATGGTGAAGTGAAAGCTATCTCAGGATCTATGAAAAAATTGTTATGAGACCGTGTTCAGAGGTATGGGTTATGACATTATTATTGGATTGTTTTCCTTTGTTGATCGCTGTGGAATGGTGTGTGATCATCTGACAGGGGTGGCGTTTCGATGATAGTTCATTTGATGTTTATATTGTGATCAAAAGGCACCTCATCTTGAGCTGGGGGTCATAGAGGAGGTAGTCATGTTGAATTGTTTTGTTTGTCTTGTTTGAAAGTTATGAGGTATCAAATATACATTACACTAAAATGGAACACATGTCACAAACTGTATTTTACTGACAGATTTAGAGACACTTCCTACAGGATATACCAAATATGAACACTGTAATGTGCTTTTGCGTCACCGTCGTTGTATTATTTTCATAAATAATGTTTATTTTGTTAAACGTTTACATCTCATTAAGCAATTCCTCACTGCGAAGAAAAACAACAAAAATGATGCAAGACAGAAAACGAACAATTAATGACGAAAGTTGTATGATTAAAAATGATGGAATCAGTCCTATGTCATCTTAATTTTCAGTAAGCTGTGAGCCTTTGTATGAAAGACTGGGAGATGATGACTGGTAGATAGAAGTGGACACAGGGGAGGGCTGAGAATGGAGACTGGCATTCGAGGTCACATTTATCTTGTTTTTAGGGACAAGTTCCTCGGGGATTGTCTTTTATCAGCCTTCAGAATTGGATAGCAAGTTTTATCACATTGTGTTCCACTGTGGTTGGCTTCGTGAAGCTATGTCTGTCCCTAGTGGAATTATATCCCCTGTCTTGCCATTAAGAAGTGGACATTATGTTCCTCTGTGGAAAACTTTAATTTAGATGCAGGCCTTAATGTCTGACTGAAAGTGGACCTGGAACGATATATTGACGTTTTGGTGGATGTATGGTTTCTAAAGAAAAGCAGCGCTTTTCACGATTTCTACAATGTTTACTGCTGCTTTTAGGAAATATATGTTTATTAACAATGCAACGGCCAAGCATGTAGCTTTGCCTGTTTCTCTATTCTTTTGATTTTCAAGTTTTGCTGGGAGATGTGCGAGACTGGAACAGTTTCACGTGTTTACCAAATTTGAAACACATACACACAAGACACAGACACACCACGGACATAGACACAGAATCACAGGCAGAAAAGCAGTCACGCACTCAGACACATCATTCTGTGTTAACTAGGACGATCAGGCTTCAGTATTGAAAGTCATGTTTTTTTTCATGGTGAATTGAAAGCTATCTCAGGATCTATGAAAAAGTTGTTATAAGACCGTGTTCAGAGGTATGGGTTATGACATTATTATTGGATTGTTTCCCTTTGTTGTTCCCTGTGGAATGACTGGGGTGGCTTTTCGATGATAATTCATTTGATATTTATATTGCCATCAAAAGGAGGGGATGGGTGGTAACACCTTATCTTGAGCTGTGGGTCATAGAGGAGGTAGTCATGTTGAACTGTTTTGTTTGTCTTGCTTGAAAGTTATGAGGTATCAAATATACATTACACTGAAATCGAACTAATGTCACAAACTGTATTTTACTGACAGATTTAGAGACACTTCCTACAGGATATACCCAATATGAACACTGTAATGTGGCTTTTGCGTCACCGTCGTTGTATTATTTTCATAAATGATGTTAACTTTGTTAATCGTTTACATCTCATTAAGCAATTCCTCACTGCAAAGAAAAACAACAAAAATAATGGAAAACAAAACAAAAAATTAATGACGAAAGTTGTATGATTAAACATGATGGAATCAGTCCTACACCATCTTATTTTTCCGTAAGCTGTGAGCCTTTGTATGAAAAACTGGGAGATGATGACTGGTAGATTGAAGTGGGACACAGGGGAGGGCTGAGAATGGTGTCTGGCGTTCGAGGTCACATTTATCTTGTTTTTAGGGACAAGTTCCTCGGGGCATTGTCTTTTATCAACCTTCAGAATTGGATAGCAAGTTTTATCACATTGTGTTCCACTGTGGTTGGCTGCGTGAAGCTATATCTGTCCCTAGTGGAATTATATCCCCAGTCTTGCCATGAAGAAGTGGACATTATGTTCCTCTGTGGAAAACTTTAATTTAGATGCAGGCCTTAATGTCTGACTGAAAGTGGACCTGGATCGATATACTGACGTTTTGATGGATTTACGGTTTCTAGAGAAAAGCAGCGCTTTTCACGATTTCTACTATGTTTACTGCTGGTTTTATGAATTAGATGTTTATTCACAATGCAACGGCCCAGTGCATGTAGCTTTGCTGTTCCTTTATTCTTTTGATTTTCAAGTTTTGCTGGGAGATGTGCGAGACTGGAACAGTTTCACTTGTTTACCAAATTTGAAACACATACACACAAGACACAGACACACCACGGACATAGACACAGAATCACAGGCAGAAAAGCAGCCACGCACTCAGACACACGCACGCACACACGCACAACACACACACACACACACACACACACACACACACACACACACACACACACATACACACACACACACAGATACACACAAACACACGCACGCACATACACACAAATATAATCACACAGGTATATTATATATACATATATGTATATATATATATTCTCTTTCTTTCTCTCTCTCCCTCTCTTTCTTTCCCCTTCCATGTCTCTGTCCGTGTGTCTGTCTGTCCCTTAAGCACACACACACACACACACACACACACACACACAACACACACACACACACACACACACACACACACTCACACACACACACACACACACGCGCGCGCGCGCACGCGCACGTCTAAAAGCACATATGTGAACTGACGTTAAAAGAAATAACGAACGAACGAACGCGCACGCGTGCGCCCTGCAAAACACACACTCCTGCGTTACACACACAGACACACAGATATACAGACGCAGACACAGGCACACAAGAAGCCAAACAGAACCCCCCCCCCCCTTACACACACACACACACGCATAGAGGGTAAGAACAAAAGGCCTCTTTCAAAATGGGCAACAGTTTATACATGATTTGATAACATGGTGAAGCCTACCACCTTCTTTTAATCCTTGTTTTTATATTAACATAATTCCCATCGATCAGACCCACCAATGCCAAACTGCCCATCGGCACGCTTTCACACTTGTATTCCTTATCTTGCTCACTTCAAACATCTCAATTGCCACAGAGGAACAGATGGGGAAATGGAGGAAGCATTTTCGTCTGGGAGGGGAAGAAAATTGATTGAAATATTCAAACCAGGACTAAAAAGTTTCGTTTGCTTGAAATATTGTGTTAGCGAACTGAGGAAGTCTTCATTCTGTGTTAACTAGGACGATCAGGCTTCAGTATTGAAAGTCATGGGGTTTTTTTCATGGTGAAGTGAAAGCTATTTCAGGATCTATGAAAAAGTTGTTATAAGACCGTATTCAGAGGTATGGGTTCTGACATTATTATTGGATTGTTTCCTTTTGTTGATCCCTGTGGAATGACTGGGGTGGCTTTTCGATGATAGTTCATTTGATGTTTATATTGCGATCAAAAGGAGTGGATGGGTGGTAACACCTTATCTTGAGCTGTGGGTCATAGAGGAGGTAGTCATGTTGAATTGTTTTGTTTGTCTTGTTTGAAAGTTATGAGGTATCAAATATACATTACACTAAAATGGAACAAATGTCACAAACTGTATTTTGCTGACAGGTTTTGAGAGACTTCTTACAGGATATACCCAATATGAACACTGTAATGTGGCTTTTGCGTCACCGTCGTTGTATTATTTTCATAAATAATGTTTATTTTGTTAAACGTTTACATCTCATTAAGCAATTCCTCACTGCGAAGAAAAACAACAAAAATGATGCAAGACAGAAAACGAACAATTAATGACGAAAGTTGTATGATTAAAAATGATGGAATCAGTCCTATGCCATCTTAATTTTCCGTAAGCTGTGAGCCTTTGTATGAAAAACTGGGAGATGATGACTGGTAGATAGAAGTGGGACACACGGGATGGGCTGAGAATGGAGACTGGCATTCGAGGTCACATTTATCTTGTATTTAGGGACAAGTTCCTCGGGGCATTGTCTTTTATCAGTCTTCAGAATTGGATAGCAAGTTTTATCACATTGTGACCCACTGTGGTTGGTTGCGTGAAGCTATATCTGTCCCTAGTGGAATTATTTCCCCTGTCTTGCCATTAAGAAGGGAACATTATGTTCCTCTGTGGAAAACTTTAATTTAGATGGGGGCCTTAATGTCTGACTGGAAGTGGACCTCGAACGATATATTGACGTTTTGATGGATTTACGGTTTCTTGAGAAAAGCAGCGCTTTTCACGATTTCTACTGTGTTTACTGCTGGTTTTAGGAATTAGAAGTTTATTCACAATGCACCAGCCCAGTGCATATAGCTTTGCCTGTTCCTCTATTCTTTTGATTTTCAAGTTTTGCTCGGAGATGTGCGAGACTGGAACAGTTTCACGTGTTTACCAAATTTGAAACACATACACACAAGACACAGTCACACCACGGACATAGACACAGACTCACGGACAGAAACGCAGGCACGCACACAGACACGCGCTCAAACATGCGCGCGTACACACGCACAACACACACACACACACACACAAACACACACACACACACACACACACACACACACACACACACACACACACACACACACACACACACACACACACACACACACACACACTGTCTAACTGTAGCTTACATACAGTAATCGATTTTTAATCACAATAGTCGTGATGGGCAGAATGCGTCAGCAGCGTTACAAATCACCCGTTTTCATGACCTTGAAATTTCAAAACAAGAAGCATTATCAGAGGCTTTAGCCGTCTTCACGTGAATCTTATGTTCTCTGAGATGTGCTCGGATAAGTTACTCTTGTTTTATTGATCCTGACAAGAAGTACTACTCTGTGGAGAATTGTGTATGGAGAATATTAAAAAAAGAAATTAAATGAATTGCCCTCTACTTGTTTTAAGCACACGACTACGCGATGGTATTCTCACGCAAGGTGCGATGAATGTAAAGGCCTCTTTTTACAGATGGCAAAAGCATAGAAATCTAGCTTTTCGACATTATCATCAGCAGATGCTTTTGTTTTAGAAATCCAACGAATTTTTAAGATTGTGATTGCATTTGTTCTGTGTACTTTGTCTTTGTGACTGTCTGGCTTGGTCACTGTCTCTCTCCACAACTGTCTCTGTCTCTGTCTCTGTCTCTGTCTCTTTGTATCTGTCTGTCTGTCTGTCTGCCTCTGTCTCTGTCACTGTCTCTTCTCCGTCTGTCTTTGTCACACACACACACACACACACACACACACACACACACACACACACACACACACACACACACACACACACACACACACACACAAAGACATAAACACACAAACACACACACACACACACAAACACACAAACACACAAACACACGCGCGCGTGCGCACATACACGCACTCTGTCCTCTCTCTCTCTCTCTCTCTGTTTCTCTCTCTCTCTCTCTCTCTCTCTGTCTCTGTTTCTTTCTCTACACATCTGTATCTCTCTGTCTCTGTCTCTGTCTCTCTGTCTCGCAGTCTCTCTCTGCATCTCTCTGTCTATCTGTACGTCTGTCTGTATGTCAGTCTGTCTGTCTGTCTGTTTGTCTCTCATATGCACTGTGCATATGTTACTGTTTGCCCATGTGATGTTATACAGAACACAAGTATGTGCTTCTGAGACAGCATCACACTTTAACTGATAATATATTCTTGTCCTGATTCCACAGCAGATATACTGACATACAATGTGTGTGTGTGTGTGTGTGTGTGTGTGTGTGTGTGTGTGTGTGTGTGTGTGTGTGTGTGTGTGTGTGTGTGTGTGTGTGCTACTTCGTTTGTATGTGTGCGTGTGTGCGCGTGTGTGTGTTTATATGTGTATGTGTGTGTGTATGCGTGCGTGCCTGTTGTGTGTGTGTGTGTGTGTGTGTGTGTGTGTGTGTGTGTGTGTGTGTGTGTGTGTGTGTGTGTGTTGTGTGTGAGTGAGTGTGTAAATGTGTGAGCTGTTCTTAGTGTGGTTATCGTTGAGGTATTTGTTGTTGTGGGTGGTGGTGGTGGCGGTGGTGGTAGTGGTGATGATGGAGTTGTTTTGTTGCTGTTGTTGTTTGTGTATATCTGTGTCCGGGTGTTCGTGTGCGTGCTTGATTCGGTAACTCAGTGTGTGTGTGTGTGTGTGTGTGTGTGTGTGTGTGTGTGTGTGTGTGTGTGTGTGTGTGTGTGTGTGTGTGGGTGCGTGCTTGATTCGGTAACTCAGTGTGTGTGTGTGTGTGTGTGTGTGTGTGTGTGTGTGTGTGTATGTGTGGTGCGTGCTTGCGTGCTTGCGTGTGTGTGCGCGCGCGCGCGTGTGTGTGTCTGTGTGTGTGTGTCTGTGTGTGTGTCTGTGTCTGTGTGTGTCTGTGTCTGTGTCTGTCTCTGTCTGGGTTTGTCTGTCTGGGTGTGTGTGTCTGGGTGTGTCTGCATGTGTGTGTGTGTGTGTGTGTCTGTGTATGTGTCTGTCTGTGTGTGTGTGTGTCCGTGCCTCAGTGTGTGTGTGTGTGTGTGTGTGTGTGTGTGTGTGTGTGTGTATCTGTGTGTCTGTGTCTGTATGTGTCTTTATATGTGTGTGTCTCTGTCTGTCTGTGTCTTTATATGTGTGTCTCTCTGTCTGGGTATGTCTGTCTGTGTGCATGCTTATATATCTGTCTATTTATCTCTCTGTGTGTCTGCCTATGTGTCTGTCTGCGTGCCAGACTGTCAAAAACAAAAACAAAATGCTATCACTGCTTTTGACAGGGAAAAACAACGAGAAGATAAATTAGTGTTGTTCTCAGAAATATACACAGAAGAAAGGGCTAGTTTCAACATCTCGTGTGTCAGAGGAAGAAACAGTTTGCTGTCTGGTGGAAAATTAAAATGATTTTTGACACGGCGATGTCTGACAGGGATTTGAATTGAATGTCAAGGGTTCTGCGAGGGACTGAGACCGCAAGCTCACAGAAAAAAATCAAACCTTCACGCAAACAAACACACACACACATAGACATGGCTGAAGACTTGTTGTTATTAATTTCTTAAGAAGAGCCCGCTTGAGAAGATAAATGAGAGTTATGATTAAACATATTCATCTACCGCCTCCATTAACCCCCTCTTCTCTGTCCTCTGTCTCTCTCTGTCTCTCTGTCTGTCTCTCTTCTCTCTTCTCTCCTCTCTCTCTCTCTCGTCTCTCTTTCTCTCTGTTCCTGTCTGTCTCTCATCCTCTCTCTCTCTCTCTCTCTTTGTCTCTCTGTCTGCCTGTCTGTCTCACTCTCTCTCTCTCTTTCTTTCATACACACACACACACACACACACACACACACACACACACACACACACACACACACACACACACACACACACACATTTTTCTGCACATATACACACAAACACCGCCATCTCCACCACTACTACCATTACCATTGCCACCAGCCGCAAAACACAGCAAGAAGACCACATCACGTAATAGAAATCTGGAACGCCAAAAAAAGGGTGATTTGAGATTAAATAAAAAACGGACGTAAAATTGATTCTGACATTAAAATATACATTTTAGATGCTTTTCTTACTTTTCTTAATGCCCTGAAAATGATTAATCATAGATATAATGGGCTGAATTTTGTGTTGAGCGTGTTTTCTGTTTCTTATGCGTTACACATGAAAAGGAATTCAGACGCTGAGAGATTTACAAATGTGTTCATTCAAGAGATCGGGCAAATCATTCCCATTTAATCGGGCGGTGCCAAAGCAGAATCGAAGCCCAATATTTCCAATGGCGACTCGTTCTCTCCTTCATAATGTCTCGCATTGACTATTGCAATTCACTCCTGTCTGGTCTTCCTGCCTCCACCATTCACATCCTACAGCGCATTCAAAACAATGATGTACGCCTTGTACTCAAAAAGAAAAAAGCTGACCACATATCTCCTCTCCTGGCACAACTTCATTGGCTCCCTGTATCAAAGCGCATACAGTACAAACTAGACACCATGTGCTACAAAAGCCTCAATAACGCAGCCCCCGATTACCTGTCAAGCCTACTTGAGATCTATCTTCCCTCACGTACCCTCCGCTCTGCCTCCGATCCTCTGACTTTTCGCTTTCCACGCACTAAGCTCAATACCTATGGTCCACGAGCCTTCTCTGTTTCTGGTCCGCTCTCCTGGAACAAACTTCCTCTTTCAGTCCGTCAGCAACCTACTTTTGTCTCCTTCAAGTCCGCTCTCAAAACTCACCTTTTCTCCTCCGCATAAAATCCTAACCTCACTCAACCCCCCCCCCCCCTCTGCAGCCTGTCTCCGCTCGGAGGGGAATCACATGGTTATAATATATAATTGTATATGCTATGCTCTCTATAATTTTCCATTGCTTTTATTCTTGCTTTTATTGCTTTTATTCTTTCTCCCCATTTATAGCCATGCGTGTGTGTGAGTGTGTGTGTGTGTGTGTGTGTGTGTGTGTGTGTGTGTGTGTGTGTGCGTGCGTGTGTGTGTGTGCGTGCGTGCGTGCGTGCGTGCTTGCGTGTGTGTCTGCTTCAGTGCTTAGATTTGATTTTATCAAGATTTTGCGCTATATAAATATTGTAATTATTATTATTATCATCGCATCATCTAAGCAGTGTCTCTTTGTCCTGATGTATGCCTCATCAAGTGTTGTATATAATGAACGTGGTGGACATAATCATACTCTTTTCAGGGCTTAAAACGTTCTAGCGTCTGGGCGGAATTCCGCGATTTCGGTTTGTCAAAAAACAAAAACAAAAAAAAACAAAAACAAACAAACAAACAAACAAACAAACAAAAAACGAAAGGAGCAAGGCATCCGTGATCGGATTGCAGGAGCGTTCATAGCAACGGCGCGCAAGTTTATGGCCCCCGAGCCCTCCTAGTTTTCAGTGGTTTTTTTTCCTCCTCCTGTTTTTAAGCCCTGTCTTTTTCACAAAGTGTGAAAAATATAAAAAGCCCGTCATCTCAGCTTATGGAATATAATTCAGGTCGGTTTTTAAGAATTGTA
>CM060305.1:26653865-26658865 GCA_030674185.1 Monoplex corrugatus | reverse complement strand
TCACATCCATTGATTTTTGTTTTTAAAACAATGGACTTTATCATGTGAAACTCGGGCTGCTCTCCTCGTTGAGAACGTGTCGCCGCGGTGCAGCGCCACCCACGTTTTTTTTTATACCAAGACTTCGGAAAGGCAAGAAGGCTAACTGGCCTTTAAGGGGAGTGACCTAGGAAATAAACCTATCTCTCCAATGTTTTATACCATGGCAGCTAGGAGAACGCCCTGCTCTTCACGGTTTTTAACTGCCATGGGATCTTCTAGCGCGCACAGGTCTGACTCGTTTCTCGTCCCCTCTGAAAGACTGAACGTTCAGTTCGTCAAACTAGGAGAATAGATGAGGCCTGAACGGGAAACGAACTATGGAACCTCGAGTTTATTATTGGCAGGCGAAGTCTGAACCATCCTACCACCTTTCTCAGATACTATCGTTGTCGTGAAGTGCTAGCATGCATTATATCGTTACTACTGTAGAGGACACAGGGTTCTTGGACGATATGTTTATCAAGCGCGATAATCAAGTGGGTCAACGACGGATTTACAATCAGGAAATCCCGGGTTTAGCCTGCTTAGACACATCAGCCTAGTGAGAAAAGGATTGAGATTCTCTTTCAATCAACCAGCAAGCTCGACATGATGATGATGATGATACATGTATACATATACATATATATTTATAAAGTGCTTACATTAGTAGTAACAGTAGTTCTAACAGTAGTAGTAGTAGTAGTAACAATATACATATACATATACTTTAATATATATATATATATATATGTATATATATATATATATAATATATATATATATTATATATATATATATATATATATATATATATGTCAGAGGCAGCAGAAAGGAGCTCAAGCTGGATCTGGGCAAGGAGGAACCAAAAAGTTGAACTTCATAAGGATTAAATTCCCTACAGATGATGTGTGCCCGTTAGCACATTGGTAAACCGCGTACCGCAGTTCTGAAGCGCAGAATCGCCAGGTTCGATCCCCGGCGTGGGAAAAAAAAAAAAAAAAAAAAAAAAAATAGACAACAGCAGAAGGGCACCAGGAGTCATGACCTGGATGTGGCCCGGCCCCCCGAGAGTGTAAGGAATTCAGGGCCGAAACACTTGTCTAAAGGGGGTTACTTCTCTGAAGACCTTCTGTTGTCTAGCTCTCCCTAGAGTTTCTTTCTACCTGTCGTTTGATCAAAATTATCTAATGCCATGTCAATGCTTCCATAAATTCTTCACATAAGTTATTAAAATTCTCAAACAAATAGTATTTTTGGTCTTTAAGCAAGCGTTTTGTCTATGCACTGAAAAGCTTTCCTCATCTTCGTCCTGGTTTGAAAAGCATGTCTTGAACGAAGACAGACGGATGCCACACTGTTCTTCCTCCTCGAACTCTCAGTCCCCACTTGCCGACACCTTCTTCTATATGAAGCTTGTTTTTCTCTAAACAGCGTGAAGGGTTATATTGTTTTCGTTCTGTTTTGTTTGTGCATTTCTTTGCTGTTTTTTTTGTTTTGTTTTGTTTTGTTTGCCTATTTGTTTTTTTGTTTTTTTTAAACTTTGTGTGCTCTTACGTTTAAGGAATCAACCGTACAGATGCGTGCGTGTTATTGTGTGATGTAGAATACCTGGTACTTGAAGTATAAGCACTCCCATAGGATTACGTGTGGTTATTAAAATACTGTCCAGCAACTGTGACAGGCAGATTTGACGATGACTTTGCGTGTGCGTACGTGCATGTCTGTGCGTTTGCATGAGTGTGTGTGTGTGTGTGTGTGTGTGTGTGTGTGTGTGTGTGTGTGTGTGTGTGTATGGGTGTTTGTGTATGTGTGTGTGTGTATGGGTGTTTGTGTGTGTATGGGTGTTTGTGTGTGTGTGTGTGTGTGTGTGTGTGTGTGTGTGTGTGTGTTTGTGTGTGTGTGTGTGTGTGTGTGTGTGTGTGGTGTGTGTGTGTGTGTGTGTGTGTGTATGTGTGTGTGTGTGTTTCTGTATACAGAATGCAAGACAGATTTGTCTTCGTGAAAGAGATGCTGCACTGTAACAGATGCTGTTTCGATGTAATGTACCTTTGTATTACGCATCAGTCAGCGTGTTTATTTGTTTCTTTCTTTCTTTGCTTTTCTTTCTCTCTTTCTTTCTTTCTTTCTTTCTCTCTTTCTTTCTGTCTTTCTTTGCTTTTCTTTCTCTCTTTCTTTCTTTCTTTCTTTCTCTCTCTCTTTCTTTCTTTCTTTGCTTTTCTTTCTCTCTTTCTTTCTTTCTTTCTTTGCTTTTCTTTCTCTCTTTCTTTCTTTCTTTGCTTTTCTTTCTCTCTTTCTTTCTTTGCTTTTCTTTCTCTCTTTCTTTCTTTCTTTCTGTCTTTCTTTCTGTCTTTCTTTCTGTTCTTTCTTTTCTTTCTCTCTTTCTTTCTTTCTTTCTTTCTTTTGCTTTTCTTTCTCTCTCTTTCTTTCTTTCTTTCTTTCTTTGCTTTTCTTCTTTCTCTTTCTTTCTTTCTTTCTTTCTTTCTTTCTTTCTTCTTTCTTTCTTTCTTCTTCTTTCTTTCTTCTTTCTTTCTTTCTTTCTTTCTTTCTTTCTTCTTTCTTTCTTTCTTTCTTTCTCTTCTTTCTTTCTTTCTTCTTTCTTTCTTTCTTTCTTTCTTTCTTCTTCTCTTTCTTTCTCTCTTTCTTTCTTTCTTTTTCTTTCTTTCTTTCTTTCTTTCTTCTTTCTCTCTTTTTTCTTTCTTTCCTTCTCCTTTTCCCCATATTGTTGAGTCTGCATTTCATCATAGTGCCCCTCTCTAGTGACCTGCGTAGAATATCTAATGATCCCTACATACACTCGAAGGGCCATTTCATAACTTCTCTTTGTCTTCTACTTCGGCTGGCTTCTCACTGTATTTTTGGTTAAATAGTTTCCCTCACTGTTCTAAAACGCAATTCGATTTCTTCGTCAGTTGATTGGAAATATCCAAAAGCTGTCTCCATGTTTCTCTGAATTTAATTTTCCGTATCAATATTGTCAGCATGTCAAAAAGTGTTTTTGTCATACGTCAAAGAAAAAAAAAGTTTTCTCAATATGTTGAAAGCTTTCCACGTCCTGCTTGTGGTTTAGAGATAGCTTTCTGACTTCTGAACAAAGACAGAGAGAGTGTAACAAAGACAGAGAGAGTACACCACTACTCCTCTTTCAACAACTTTCACTAGGGTCTTCTATTTTCTTCAAGGGATTTTTCTTAGCTAAGGCATTCCACGATTTTCAGAAATGTGCTGAATGAAAGTGTACGTTGTATTGCCTCATTTGACATACTGATGAACGGGTATTCGAAACAGACCACATGAGTCACGAGAAATGGTTCCCAGAAGAGTGTGCCCCAGAATGGTAAAATCACCTGTGTAGGTTACGTGAGAAACCCAGGTTCTAAACATTAACAGAACATAGTTTTTTGTTTTTTTTCTACCTCTCCCTCCACTTGAACTTAAACAGTGGTCTGGGTGCTAGTCTTTGGGATGAGGCGATAAAACGAGGTCCCGTGCGCAGCACGCGCTCAGCACACGTTAAAGACCCTGTGTCAACATAGGCATTGCGCCTCACAAAATTTCGAAGATAACTATATACTATACACTTCGAAAAGTCAACAGAAACCTGCATGCATATGAAAAAGAAAAGGGAGTGGCTCTGTATTCTCCTGGGAAAGCTTTAATTCACATATAAATTCATCGCGAGGAAAAGAATATATCTGTATACCTATATATATATATATACCTATGTATCTGTCTATGTATCTATCTATCTATCTATCTATCTATCTATCTATTTATCTATCTATCTATCTATCCATCTATCAATCTATCAATCAATCTATCTATCTATCTATCTATTCTATCTATCTATACATATGTATATGTATGTATGTACATGTGTATATACATGTATACATATATTTATCTATACATATGTATATGTATATATGTGTACATATCTATATGTAATATGTATATGTATATATATATAACATATATAAATATGCATATATGTATACATTCATATTTTTCTTGCGATGAATTTACCATGTACAATTCTAGTTTCCCCAGGACAATACAGAGACACTCCCTGTTTTTCTTTTTCTTCTTTTTTGTGTGCATGTATGTATACATACACATAAACATATATATATATATATATATATCATATACATATATATGTATATCTATATATGTGTGTGTATATACATAATATAATATTATATATATATGTGTGTGTGTGTATGTGTGTATACATATGTGTTTAAAACATATACATATATACATATATATATATATATATATGTAAATATATATATATATATATATATATATATATATATATATATATATATATATATATAAAGGCATACATACATACTAAATTAAAAAAAGGTACAAACCGATGGCTCCGTTCTAAATGTGGTAAAATGAGAGCAGTGATATCAGTAAAGTGTGCATTGGGTTTTCTCTTGGACTTTGAAACATCTTCACCAATAAATTTACAGTTCTGGTTTATAGTGCAAATGTACCTTCAACATAATGCCCTAGCTATAGAGCATGCTGCTGGTTTTTGTGTAGTTGTTGTTATTGTCATTGTTTCGTTTGTTTGTTTGAAGAAAAAGGAGATTGTTTCATATCGACGCGGAGAGATGTGTGAATATTTTGTGCATCTTGCTGTTTGTGTCTAAAACTAAAAGGTGTAAAGAAGATTTTTCTTATATGTCTTTGAGTGGATCCTTACTACTTGTACAATAAAGATATGGACCGTTCAGAAGTTGCAAATATCATCATCATCATCAGGTGCCTTGCTGCATGGCGTTGGCGACCATGGACTTCCAACCATCTCTATCTCTCGTTGTCCCCAGCATCTACCCCACCCTCTTCATCCCCAGCCACTCTGCAAGTCCGTCCAGCATTCTCTCCCTGGGTATACCTAGTGCGCTCTTTCCCTCCAGCTTTCCCGTTGTGACCAGGTGCTCCAAATCCCCCTTCCGCAT
>CM060305.1:26638865-26646365 GCA_030674185.1 Monoplex corrugatus | reverse complement strand
TTTCACCCCCTCACCGTGGCTGCTGGCTGCAAAAACGTAACCCTTTCATGCCTGCACCTTAACCACCAGCATCCTGCAAAATAGGATGAGCATGTGACATATTTTTTTGTTTCTGTCTATATCATGTTGACAATGCAGGAAGCTGGCGGGTGTTGTCAGACTGTGGGCAAGTCAAAGATAAGCTGATGATTTCAGATCAGATATTTTTTCACACAATTTGGAGTGCGGGGGTGGAGATTGGGTGTTGGGGATAGTGAGTGATATAGAGGCAGAGATGTCTCTTTTCAGTTCAACTCGGCTTTTGAAACGTATTGCTATCGAGCTCAACTTCGCCCAGCCATGAATGGGTAATTGACTGTATAAACCGATTCAAAAACAAACAAACAAACAAAAAACAACACAAACAAACAAACAAACAAACAAACAGAAAGGGACCGGCAAGAGAAAGGAGTAGGGTCAGCCTTAAAAGCAAACACACAAACAAAATAACAAAAATAAGTGAACAACAGTGGTAAGGCACCTGTTGCCATTCGTCCTTTTCAAAAGAGAATTTACACTTTTGTATACAATACCTCGTGGGGATGCCGGGGTCTCTTTCAGTATGAATAGCATTCCCACCTTCTGGAAATTTTGTACTAGGAACTTTCCTCTTTTCTGTCACTCTGTTTATTTCTTCCGTATTTACTTTCTGTCCTTTCTTCCTATCGTTCTCTGCCTTGCTGGTCCATTCGCCTGTATGTGTTCGATAAAGTCGTAGTACTTTCTCTTCGTCGTCATCATCATCAGGTGCCCTGCCGCATGGCGTTGGCGATCATGGACTTCCATCTGTCTCTATCTCTTGTTGCCCCAAGCATCTCCTCCACCCTCCTCGTCTTCAGCCACTCTGCAAGTCCGTCTAGCATTTTCTCCCTGGATCTACCTGGTGCTCTGTTTCCACCCAGCTTTCCCGATGTGACCAGGTGCTCCAAATCCCCCTTCCTCATAAAATGGCCTAAAACTGTTGCCTGTCTTTTCCTAATCTTCCTTATGAATGATCTACTTGTGTCTGCTTCCATCAAGACTGTCTCGTTTGTTTTCTTTGCTGCCCATGGAAATCTCAACATTCTTCTTAGAAACCACATTTCGGCTGCCTCAATCTTGTTCTGGCTTTGCTTGTTGACTGTCCACGCCTCACATCCGTACAACAGTATTGGTTCTGTATAACATTCAAGAACTCTCTTCCTGATGTTAATTGATAGGCATGAAATGACCGTTTCCAGGTATTTAAACGTATTAACCACCCCTCACCCCATCACCTTCTCCTGTGTCTATCGACCTCCACCTAGCTCTGCCAACAAGCTACCACATCCATGTTTCTCTCTGACTTTGACCAACTACTTGACTACTACTGCCTCTTACCTGGAAATATCATCATTCTAGGTGACATCAATGTCCACTATGACAACACTCACCGTTATGACACAAGACATATCATCAACTCTCTGTCCAATTACAATATGACAACACATTTCTGAACCAGTCCATCAAAAAGGTCACATTCTTGACTGGATCATTTCTCGTGATCACCACAATTCAGTACTGACAACTGCTTAGTTCTTTCTACCCGTCTAACTTCAACACTTCCATCTGACCACTCTGCAATTCTCTGTTCTCTTGACATTCCTCCTCCTTCCCGTACCACGCGCACAGTGACTCGACGCAATCTCAAATCTATCGACCTCCACATTCTCATCTGATGCCTTCCGTCTCCTTTCTGAAAAGTCACATAACCTTGCCGATGAATTCTATACTACTCTCCACCATCTTCTGGACACTCATGCTCTAGCCACAACCCGTCTTTTACCTGATCGCCCCCCTACCCCCTGGCTCACTCATGAGATTGCCTGTGCAAAACGTGCCCGCCGCAGAGCAGAGCGCCGCTGGCGCAAATCCAAACTCACTGTACATAGGCAACTTTTCCAATCCTCTAAAACAAAAGTATCCACCCTCATTGCATCTGCAAAAACAAGCTATTTCCAAACCAAAATCCTGAATGCCTCTTCTTCAAAAGAACTCTTTACAACCATGAATCATCTCCTTGGCACACGAAAAGATTTACCTCTCCCAACAAAACACACAAATGAAGAGCTCCCATCTGTATTCTCCAAGTATTTCACCACCAAAATACAAACTCTTCGTGACAGGCTTGACAGGACACCCTGTCAACCATGCCCACCTGACCCTTCCTTCTCTGGCACACCTCTTACTACTTTTACCCCAGTCTCACAAGAAGAAATTCTCAACACAATCAGATCCATGTCGTTCAAAACCTGCGAACTGGATCCTCTTCCAGGTTCTCTCTACTCTGACTGTCTCCCTACGCTCCTCCCATTCATCACTGACATCATCAACACTTCTCTCCAAACTGGAACTGTCCCAGAATCTTTCAAGTCTGCTATTGTTCACCCTCTCCTCAAGAAATACAAGTTAGACCCAAATGAACTGAAAAATTACCGGCCTATCTCTTATCTCTCTTTCTTGTCAAAACTGCTTGAAAAAGTTGTCCTCAACCAACTGAACTCTCTCCTGTCTGCCAACAATCTCCTCAATCCTTTCCAGTCAGCCTACCGCCAGTGCCATAGCACTCAAACTGCATTGCTACACATTCTCAACAATCTCCTCCTTGCAACTGATACTGGCAAAGTCTCTCTCCTCACACTCCTTGATCTGTCTGCAGCTTTTGATACCATTCATCATGGTATTCTCCTTTCTAGACTTCATCATACTTTTGGCATCTTTGACATTGTTCTCTCCTGGTTCACTTCATATCTATCAAACAGAAAACAAACTGTTCTCATCAATGGCACTTACTCTCAATCTGCATACCTGACCTGTGGTGTTCCACAAGGATCTGTCCTTGGCCCTGTTCTTTTCACTCTTTACACCTCCCCCCTGTCCACCATCATCAACTCCCACTCTATAAAACACCACTTTTATGCTGATGACACCCAACTTCTAGACGGTGTCACACCAGACAATATACAGCGCCTCTTGACTCGCACCACTGAGTGTTACTCGGACATTAAGAACTGGATGACGTTCAACAAACTTTAGCTTAATAATGACAAGACAGAAGCTATCCTCATTGGCAACGTCAGAAACTTTCTCAGCTGCCTCCTCTTTCTCTCCCATTATGTAACACATCAGTCCCAATTTCTGATTCAGCTAAAAACCTTGGTATCTGCATTGACTCTACCCTCTCCATGAACAACTTTGTTTCTCAAACTGCCAGATCTTGCTACTATCACCTCCATCGTATAAGCCTGATCAGGAAGTATCTCTCTTTGGAAACAACTGCAAAACTCGTTCTCTCCTTCATAATGTCTCGCATTGCCTATTGCAATTCACTCCTGTCCGGTCTTCCTGCCTCCACATTCACATTCTACAGCGCATTCAAAACAATGCTGCACGCCTTGTACTCAAAAAGAAAAAAGCTGACCACATATCTCCTCTCCTGGCACAACTTCACTGGCTCCCTGTATCAAAGCGCATACAGTACAAACTGGACACCATGTGCTACAAAAGCCTCAATAACGCAGCCCCCGATTACCTGTCAAGCCTACTTGAGATCTATGTTCCCTCACGTACCCTCCGCTCTGCCTCCGATCCTCTGACTTTTCGCTTTCCACGCACTAAGCTCAATACCTATGGTCCACGAGCCTTCTCTGTTTCTGGTCCGCTCTCCTGGAACAAACTTCCTCTCTCAGTCCGTCAACAACCTACTTTTGTCTCCTTCAAGTCCGCTCTCAAAACTCACCTTTTCTCCTCTGCATAAAATCCTGACCTCACTCAATCCCCTCTGTAGCCTGTCTCCACTCGAAGGGGAATCACATTGTAATATATAATTGTATATAATATGCTCTCTATAATTTTCCATTGTTTTTATTCTTTCTTCCCATTTATAGCCGTGTGCTTGTGTGTGTGTGTGTGCGCGCGCGCGCCGCGCGTGTGTGTGTGTGCGCGTGCGTGCGTGTGTGTACGTGCGTGTGTGTGCGTGCGTGCGTGTGTGTGTGTCTGTTTCAGCGCTTAGATTGATTTTATCAAGATTTTGCGCTATATAAATATTGTAATTATTATTATTATTATTAACCCGTGTCAAGGTTGTGCCATTTGCTGTTATTTTGCATGAGGGGATTTCATGTTTATTACTGATCACCATGACTTCAGTCTTCCTGCTGTTTAGTTCCAACCCCTTATCTTTGCTTTCTATTTCTAGTATATTCACAAGGTTTTGTAGGTCCCTTTCATTTTCTGCAATTAGCACGGTGTCATCTGCGTATCGAATGTTGTATATCATTTTCCCTCCAATCTTTAATCCAGGGTCTTTACTAGGTTTTTTCATGATGTTTTCGCTGTAAAGTGAAAACAGATCTGATGACAAAACTCAACCCTGTCTGACTCCTCTTTTGATGTTTTGGAAGGAGCTTATATTGTTTTCTATTCTCATTGCAGCTGTTTGTCCCCAGTACATATTTCTGATTATTCGTAGATCTTTTCCATCGACATTGAGTCTCTCCAGTTGGTTGATCAATTCTTTATAGCTTATCTGATCAAAATCCTTGGTATAAATACAAATCTTTATTCATCTCAATTAACCTCTCTATGATAATTCCTAGGATATATATGGCATTAATAGTTCCTGTCCCTTCCACAAATTCATTCACACTGTTCTTCTGCTATTTCTCTTTCGATTCTATTCCTTGTCCTCATCATAATTATACTTAACAGGAAATTTTTTGTTACATGAATCATCAAACTGATTGTGCGATGGAGTTCGCATTCTATAGCCCCTGTCTTCTTTGTAGTGCAATGAAAATTGATTTTGACATATCTTTTGGGATTTTTCCAGTGTCGTAAATTTCATTTAGGAGACTGTTATTTTTTCTATGCCAAATTCCTCCAGGGCTTCAATCATCTCTGTAGTAATGTTGTCTGGTCCTGGGGCTTTTCCTGGTTTCATCTTTTTCAGTGCTGCTCTAACTTCATCTTTCATTATGGGTGGTCCTTCAAAGTTCTTTTTTATAATGTTTTCTTCGTTTCTGTCATCCTCAAAAGGTTCTTTAATGTACTCTCCCCATCTGTCCAATATTTTGTCTTTTTCCATGATAAGCATGCCATTTTTCGATTTTAAGCAACCAGTTGATGTGCATGTATTTTTCCTGTGGACAATTTCTTCAATTCGTCTGTACATACCCTGAGGATCCGTTTTGTGTCGTTCTTCTATTTCTTTGCATTTTGTGTTCAGCCAAGCTTCCTTAGCTTCATTGCACCTATTCCTGATTTCTTTGTTTATCTTCCTGTATATCTCCTTGTTTCTCTTTGCCATCCTCCTTTCCTCCATCAAGCCCAAAATTTCATTAGTCATCCAGCTCTTTTTGCTTTTCTATCTGCCTGAGGAATTTCTTCACAAGCTTAGTTTATCGAATTTCTTAACTTTGTCCATTGTTCCTCACTGTCACCAACGTTTTCGAGAGCACTGAATTGTTTTGAACATGTACATTAATTTTTTTACGTATCACTTCATCTGTCTTTAAGAGTCCAAGGTTTAGTTTGATTTTGCTTTTGATCTGTTTCCTTTTCCTTAATTTCAGCCTAAACCTTCCCACTACAGGATTGTGGTCACTGTTGCAGTCTGCGCCTGGTAGTGTTTTTGCTGACAGTAAAGAATTTCTAAATCTTTTGTTGATCAGGATGTAGTCAATCTGATTTTTAGTATTATCTCCTGGACTCATCCATGTCCATTTTCTTCTATTAGGCTGCTCAAACCAGGTGTTTTCTACTATGAACTCATTCATCTGTGCCCATTCTACAAGTTTCCCTCCCCTATCCCACTTTTGCATTAAAATCTGTTATTGTGACTGTAACTTCTTGTGATTTACATTGGACCTTGGCCATCTCTAATACTTCGTAGAAGTTGTCGATGTCTTCATGAGTACTTGCGGATGTTGGTGCATACACCTGGATGATGTTGATATCAAATGGCTTGCCTCCCAATTTGACCAGCAAAACTCTGTCAGACACAGCCCAGTATCCCTTAACTACTTTTGATTTGTCTTTGTCCATTATGATGCCTACTCCTCTTTCATGTGAATTACCACCAGAGTATATCACTGTGTATTCTCCTGATGTTATCATGCCTGTCCCCCTCCATCTCACTTCCCCTAGTCCTACAATACTAATGTTAAGCCTTTCCATCTCCATTTTGATGTTGTCCAAATTTCCCTTCTGCATCAGTGTTCTGATATTCCATGTTGCTATTTTTGTTGTTTATAAGTTTGAGTTTGGGTTTGGGTTTGGTCGCAGTAGCTGGCTCCAGCCAGCTACTTTCCCTTACGATTGATAATTGGGTATATGTGTATTAGTGCATTTTGACCCTAGGGAAATGCAATATGCGGCTTCAATTTTAAATAAATACATTATATAAGTAGATAGATAGATAGATACATATTGATGTCCTATAGTTATGTTTAAATTTGTATTCAGATATTTTTTTAATCCCCTGTGCGATAAATTGGAGCAGTCAACGCCATGGACATCTCCTTAGATTATGTGCGCGAATGCACTGATATGTGTACTCAATTTTCTTTTCCTTTTCTTCATGTTGAAGTACTGTGCTTGTTCTGAAATGTATTCTGATGGCTCAGCGCAGTCGACTGGGATTTGAACAAAAACGATAGTAAATAACATATAAACAAATGGGTTCTAATGGAGAAACCCGACCGAAAATCGGACACAGTTATTTTTTACAGATGAGGCGTGGTGGGTGATTGAAAAAATATCTAACACATTGTAACAAATGGATTCCAATGGGGAATAAATAGAGTGATACATCTCCTTTGCCACTGTTGAGAAAGGGTGGACATACAATGTGAATGATGTGTTCCCGAAATAGAGAAGAAAAGGATCAACTCTGTGGGGAGGAGATTGTTTAAAACAAAATAGCGAAAGAGAAAGGAAAAGGATATCACGAAAGACATACAATTGGATGAAATGTAAAGTGCGTTTTCACTCCATCCATCATTGTGTATTTTGATGCATGTTTTACGTTTTTTTCTTGTTTGCAGGGAAAAATGAAAAAAAAAATTGTAAAATTCGAGATAAAAGAGATTTTCAAATGGCACAGCAATACCTACCTGTAGCGTTTATTTTTATTTATTCATTCATTTTTTAAGAATTTGCCGCTTTGTAGTTTGTTTGATAAAAGAATCATGAGATTGCAGGAAAAAGGTGAATCAGATGAGGTTGTTTATTCGTTTGATAAATCGGTGTATGTATGTGTGTGTGTGCGTGCGTGCGTGCTTTGTGTGTGTGTGTGTGTGTGTGTGTGTGTGTGTGTGTGTGTGTGTGTGTGTGTGTGTGTGAGTGTGCGTGTTCGTTTTCAGTACAAGTGATACTAGTCGCATGTGAGCGCGCGCGCGTGCGTGTGTGTGTATATGTGTGTCAATTCATCAATATGTATAT
>CM060305.1:26608865-26618865 GCA_030674185.1 Monoplex corrugatus | reverse complement strand
CACCACCAGTCTGATTGGCACAATATGCGAAAAACCAGTATATATGTCATAGCCTCAGATGGGGTTTGCTATATGACGTCTCCATCCTATGGCGCAATCAACTCGCCGAGAAAAGTCTTTTTATTTCATGTGATCTTTTTCACTCCCACAAGCAGACAACGATAATGTATCGCACTCTTGATGCCGACACTGTCATCTTGGGTGTTTCTCGGGCTGGCTGGGTATGCTAATAAAGCTCTGAACGCAACATCTTGCTCGTTAAATCACTGCAGCATGTAATAATAAACTGGCCTATTTGCTGTTTGTCTTGATGTGCCAAGCACTCTCATAGCGTCATTTTAGGGTAGTTTTTTCCCCCATTGTCTTTTTGTTCAGACGTCACCAGCATAATTATATTTCTTTACCCAAGGAATCTACCAGACGACTGTTACCAAATTTGGCAAGAGCGTTCAAATATGGACATTTGTTGGTTGAAGGTGGTGTTGAGACAGAAAAATCGTGTGATTCTTCACTGTGTGTGTGTGTGTGTGTGTGTGTGTGTGTGTGTGTATGTCTGTGTGTGTGTGTGTGTGTGTGTGTGTGTGTGTGTGTGTGTGTGTGTGTGTGTGTGTGTGTGTGTGTGCGTGCGTGCATGTGTGTGTGTGTGGGTGGGTGGGAATGAGATTTGGTGCTCGGCGTTGGGATTGGGGTGGGGGAGGGAGGAATGGGCAGGCGTCTCGTGTTGTTGAGATTGGATTACTCTGTGAACAGTTTTCATTCAAAAATGTTTGATGTGTGTGTTCATTCCTGAATAAACAGTCCCCTGAGGAAGGGCACTGGCCGAAGTACTGGGCTCAAAACTCTAGTTTGTTGTCTTGTTTCTTTGGTTTATCTACAATATATATATATACATATATATTTTAAACAGCACTCAACACGCGCCAGAACAAGCAAATAATCCTGAATGCCTCTTCTTCAAAAGAACTCTTTACAACCATGAATCATCTCCTTGGCACACGAAAAGACTTACCTCTCCCAACAAAACATACAAATGAAGAACTCCCATCTGTATTCTCTAAGTATTTCACCACCAAAATACAAACTCTTCGTGACAGGCTTGACAGGACACCCTGTCAACCATGCCCACCTGACCCTTCCTTCTCTGGCACACCTCTCACTACTTTTACCCCAGTCTCACAAGAAGAAATTTTCAACACAATCAGATCCATGTCGTTCAAAACCTGCGAACTGGATCCTCTTCCAGGTTCTCTCTACTCCGATTGTCTCCCTACTCTCCTCCCATTCATCACTGGCATCATCAACACTTCTTTTCAAACTGGAACTGTCCCAGATTCTTTCAAGTCTGCTATTGTTCACCCTCTCCTCAAGAAACACAATTTAGACCCAAATGAACTGAAAAATTACAGGCCTATCTCTAATCTCTCTTTCTTGTCAAAACTCCTTGAAAAAGTCGTCCTCAACCAGCTGAACTCTCACCTGTCTGCCAACAATCTCCTCAATCCTTTCCAGTCAGCCTACCGCCAGTGCCATAGCACTGAAACTGCCCTACTACACATTCTCAACAATCTCCTCCTTGCAACTGATACTGGCAAAGTCTCTCTCCTCACACTCCTTGATCTGTCTGCAGCTTTCGATACCATTGACCATGGTATTCTCCTTTCTAGACTTCATCATACTTTTGGCATCTCTGACATTGCTCTCTCCTTTTTCACTTAGTATTTATCAAACAGAAAACAAACTGTTCTCATCAATGGCACTTACTCTCAACCTCCATACCTGACCTGTGGTGTTCCACAAGGATCTGTCCTTGGCCCTGTTCTTTTCACTCTTTATACCTCCCCTCTGTCCACCATCATCAACTCCCACTCTATAAAACACCACTTCTATGCTGATGACACCCAACTTCAAGATAGTGACTCACCTGATAATATACAGCGCCTGTTGACTCGCACCACTGAGTGTTACTCGGACATTAAGAACTGGATGACACACAATAGACTTCAGCTTAATGACGACAAGACAGAAGCTATCCTCATTGGCACCCGTCAGAAACTTTCCCAGCTGCCTCCTCTTTCTCTCCCATTATGTAACACATCAGTCCCAATTTCTGATTCAGCTAAAAACCTTGGTGTCTGCATTGACTCTACCCTGTCCATGAACAACTTTGTTTCTCAAACTGCCAGATCTTGCTACTATCATCTCCATCGTATAAGCCTGATCAGGAAGTATCTCTCTGTCGAAACAACTGCAAAACTCGTTCTCTCCTTCATAATGTCTCGCATTGACTATTGCAATTCACTCCTGTCTGGTCTTCCTGCCTCCACCATTCACATCCTACAGCGCATTCAAAACAATGCTGTACGCCTTGTACTCAAAAAGAAAAAAGCTGACCACATATCTCCTCTCCTGGCACAACTTCACTGGCTCCCTGTATCAAAGCGCATACAGTACAAACTAGACACCATGTGCTACAAAAGCCTCAATAACGCAGCCCCCGATTACCTGTCAAGCCTACTTGAGATCTATGTTCCCTCACGTACCCTCCGCTCTGCCTCCGATCCTCTGACTTTTCGCTTTCCACGCACTAAGCTCAATACCTATGGTCCACGAGCCTTCTCTGTTTCTGGTCCACTCTCCTGGAACAAACTTCCTCTCTCAGTCCGTCAGCAACCTACTTTTGCCTCCTTCAAGTCCGCTCTCAAAACTCACCTTTTCTCCTCTGCATAAAATCCTAACCTCACTCAACCCCGCTCTGCAGCCTGTCTCCGCTCGGAGGGGAATCACTTTGTTTTAATATATAATTGTATATGATGTGCTCTCTGTGGTTTTCCATTGGTTTTATTCTTGCTTTTATTGCTTTTATTCTTTTCTCCCCATTTGTGGCCATGCATGTGTGTGTGTGTGTGTGTGTGTGTGTGTGTGTGTGTGTGTGTGTGTGTGTGTGTGTGTGCGTGTGTGTGCGTGTGTGTGTGTGTGTGTGTGCGTGCGTGCGTGTGTGCGTGTGTGTCTTTTCGGCGCTTGGATTTGATTTTGTCGAGATTTGCGCTATATAAATATTGTAATTATTATGTATGCATGTGCGTACGTATGTATGTATGTATGTATGTATACGCTTAGATTTATGTATGTATGTATGTATGCATGTATACGCTCAGCTTAGATTTATGTATGTAAGTATGTAAGCATGTATGTATCCATGTATACGCTCATATGTATGTAGGTATGTATGCATGTATACGCTCAGCGCTTAGATTTGATTTTGTCAAGATTTTGCGCTATATAAATAAAATATATTATTATTATTATTATTATAACAAACAAAGGTGTGCCCAAACAAACCCAAATACAACGCGAGGACACAAAAGAAAAAAAAAATGCAAAAAAAACCAAAACATGATATTTACCTCTGGGTCTGGTTGACAATGCATACTGCTTACAAGCTGAAACAAAAATGGCGATGTGTCTCCTTCGTTTCCCACAAAATGTGTGTTAAATGTTACCGGGGTTTTCGTTTTGTAAACCAGTTTGATATTACTCAGGATTTATGCGTCCAGAACCTTGCCATTTATTCGTCCTTTGAGACATATAACTACGGTCTCCGTAGAATCAAGAGAAAAAATAACATACAAGTAGGAAAAGAATGTAATAAACATGATATAAAACACAAACTAAACCAAACTGACAAACTCACGCAAAAAAAAATGGATCATGGAGAAACAGTAGCAGCTGTGGTGGTGTGTGTGTGTGGTGTGTGTGTGTGTGTGTGTGTGGTGTGTGTGTGTGTGTGTGTGTGTGTGTGTGTGTGTTCGTCTGTCTGTAGTGTGTGTGCTGGTGTGTGTCTGTGCTTGTGTGTGTGCGCACGTTCGTGTGCGAGCGTGTACGTGGATGAGTGTCTGTGTGCATTACGTATATGCTTGTAGTGTGCGTTGTGCTGTGTGCATGTATTATGTTGTATTGTGTGTATGTATGTGTTGTATGTATGATGTGTGTGTGTATGTATGTATGTGTGTGTGTATGTTGTGTGTGTGTAGTGTGTGTGTTGTGTGTGTGTGTGTGTGTGTGTGTGTGTGTGTGTGTGTGTGTGTGTGTGTGTGTGTGTGTGTGTGTGTGTGTGTGTGTGTGTGCTTATGAGTGCTTACAGTTGCGTATGCCCTCGTGCGTGCGAATACATTCGTGTTTCTTTATAAGTAGACGAATGAAAAGAAAAGAGAGACAGAGACTGACAGACAGACAGAGACAGAGAGAGGCAGAAAGAGACAAACAGAGAGATAGGGGCAGAGACAGAGAGACAGATGTGGAAAGAGAGAAAGAGAGACATAGGCAGAGAAATAGACCAACGGAGACAGAGACATAGAGAGAAAGGGGAGATGGAGAAAGAGAGAGAGAGAGAGAGAGAGAGAGAGAGAGAGAGAGAGAGAGAGAGAGAGAGAGAGAGGTGGGGAATAGAGGACGGATGGAAGAAAGGAGATAAATCAAGGAAGAGACAGAAAGAAAGAAAAGTAAGATAAAATACTGGTCATCTCCTCAATTGTAGAATTCATCGTTCCCAGCGGGCAACATGTATTTGTTTGCTCTTTTGTCTGTGTGTTCAGTCTTCCATTTCATAAGAATCAAAAGAAAACAGAAATAGAGACACTGACACACTTAATGCCTCATCGGTCCTTACAAAACACTCAAATACACATGCATAATTGCATATATACATACAAACAGGTAGGTAGGTAGATAGATAGATAGATAGATAGATAGATAGACAGATAGATAGATAGATAGATAGATAGATAGATAGATAGATGGATAGATAGAGAGATCGAGAGATGGATGGACGGATAGATAGACAGATTGATAGATAGACATAGAGATTACATAGCTGGATGGATAAATAGAGATAGGTATATAATGTATATAATTATATATACATATATATAAATATGTGTGTGTGTTGTGTGTGTGTGTGTGTGTGTGTGTGTGTGTGTGTGTGTGTGTGTGTGTGTGTGTGTGTGTGTGTAGAGAGAGAGAGAGAGATGGAGAGAGAGAGAGAGGGACAGACAGACAGACAGATAGACAGACAGACGGACAGAAAGAGGCAGAGAGACAGACAGAGAGACAGAGAAAGAGAGAGAACAAAGAGAGATCAAAGAGACAGACAGAGCATTCATAGAGAAAAGAATTTGTTGCAGTATTATAAAATCTAACATTCTTTTTGTTTGTTTATTTGCCTGCTTGTTTGTTTGCTTGTTTTACATTTTGGTCAACATCGAACAATACAAGGCTTCATGAGACTTTTATATGAAAGGTATTTTCGTCTTCTCGTTTATGAATTGTTCTACTGATTTTCAAAAGTTACTGACACAATAACAGTTTCACAGGAAATGTTTATTAGATTTTCTTCTATTATGCACGTATATGTCTTTATACTTTCTTTAACTATACAGCAACATCTTTATGTCTTTATACTTCATTAACTGTACAGCAACATTTTCATCTCTTTATACTTCATTAACTGTACAGCAACATTTTCATGTCTTTATACTTCATTAACTGTACAGCAACATTTCTTTGTCTTTATTTCTTTATTAACTGTACAGCAACATTTTCATGTCTTTATACTTCATTAACTGTACAGCAACATTTTCATGTCTTTATACTTCATTAACTATACAGCAACATTTTCATCTCTTTATACTTTATTAACTGTACAGCAACATGTTTATGTCTTTATACTTCATTAACTATACAGCAACATTTTTATGTCTTTATACTTTATTAACTGTACAGCAACATGTTCATGTCTTTATACTTCATTAACTATACAGCAACATTTTTATGTCTTTATACTTCATTAACTGTACAGCAACATTTGTATGTCTTTATACTTCATTAACTATACAGCAACATTTTTATGTCTTTATACTTTATTAACTATACAGCAACATTTTTATCATACTTGCATTATCACCAAGTCATAACTATACGAATATCAGTATGGTGTGATTACAGTTTTGTTTTAGTGCTTCTTCGTATATTTCTTCGTTGTCTCGTTCGCTCATTCGTTCGTTGGTTTGTTCGTTGATTCGTTTCTTTCTTTGTTCGTTCGTTCGTTCGTTGGTTTGTTTATTCGTTCAATTGGTTGTTTGTTTCTTCGTTCGTTCGTTTGCTCTTTCGTTTGTTCGTTTGTTCGTTCGTCCGTGTGTCCGTTCTCGTTCGTTCGTTCGTTCGTTTGTCCGTTCGTTCGTCTACTTGTTTTGTTTTTATGTTTTTATTTGTATCAACCCAGGACAATCTGTTAAATGGATTGGGACAGGAGGTTTATTTTCCAAATCAAAGTTACAGTTGACTTGTGCCCATAACATATTTTATTCCATTCATGCTCGTTCGAGTTGTGTTAGGATTAATGGTTTTGGTTTGTGCCGGCATGCTGTTTGTCTTCTGCTTCGTATAACAACAACCGACAAGGGAAAATATTTATTTCAAGATAAAAAAAATAACAAACAAACAAATAAATAGATGAATAAATAAATACTTAGATAATACAGTGAATAAATGAGTTTTTAAATTTTTTTTTTTATCTTTGGCCACATTCTACGTGTTTGGTGTGTGTGTGTGTGTGTGTGTGTGTGTGTGTGTGTGTGTGTGTGTGTGTGTGTGTGTGTGTGTGTATGTGTGTGTGTGTGTGTGTGTGTGTGTGTGTGTTGCATGTGTGTGTGGTGTATGTGTATTTGTGTGTGTCTGTGTGTGTGTGTTTGGGTGTCTGTGTGTATGCGTGTGTGTGTGTGTGTGTGTGTGTGTGTGTGTGTGTGTGTGTCCGCGCGCACGTGTTGTGTGTGTGTGTGTGTGTGTGTGTGTGTGTGTGTGTGTGTGTTGGTTGAATCAGGTGGTAGGTTGATAACTCGGTTCTGGTGTCTCTCTCATCCTCCAGCATTCTGAGCTGGACAGCAGAGTCGAAAGCACACAGCTCAGACGCAGTCTCTACTTGGTCTTGATGCCTTATAGGGAGAGGGGCCGGGAGGTGAGCACCCACACGTTACTAAGCATTCTGACAGCGTTCCTGCCTTTGTTGATACGGCTGCTGACGTCGCTACTTACTTATCCGTCGTGCCTGACAATATTTTGCTCATGTACTCTGAGTTCTGGAAACACGTTTCGTCTGCCAGAAATGATCACGACGAATTAGGTCATTTGATTCCAGTTTTCACCTATCTTGACACATAATACAGAAACAGCACGATGACACTGGGGGAAGCAGGAATCGGGTTTTTCATATGCTTATCAGACTTTGTCCATGGCCAGCCATGACCGAGGGAGGCCTACTACTACTACTATCAAACGATCTCCTTTGATCTTTTACAGAGCAGAATTTATGACACTTTGGGACATTTCGATATGACCAGCATTGTTACTAAAGTTTCAAAGCTCAAGGGAATGTTAGTGTCAGCTGGGTTGAAGTGAGGTTTAATTGATTTGGGGAGATGCATCCATGTATGTATGTATGTATGTATGTATGTATGTATAATAATAATAATAATAATAATAATAATAATATAATAATAATAATAATAATAATAATAATAATAATAATAATAAGAGACCAGTTATAAGCGCACATCTCTGCCTACGGCGGAGCTTATGACGCTTTACAATCATTCACTCACAATATTTCAATCTCTCGGACCTCACGTACATACACTAAATACACAATACAAAGTAATAGAATAAATCCATAAAAATACTACATACGCTACAATCATACACGGATTCTCACGCAAGTCCAAATGCACCCCACAACCCCCACGGCTATACCCCAAAGTACTGTGAGGCACATTGGGCTCTATAATCACCCACCCCCACCCCACACCTACCTACTATAACATACACACACACTAACACACCTTTTCTACTATTAGGCTGGGGGGAAATGAGGTTGAACTTACAGATAATATTTTTGAAAGAGGTGAGTTTTTAGAGCTGCTTTGAAAGAAGAAGTCGATTTTAGGTGTCGGATTTCAAAGGGAAGAGAGTTCCAGATAGTGGGGGCTGCGAAGGAGAAAGAGCGATGTCCAAATGTTTTTGTGCGTACGCGTGGAACACGGAGCAATCTGGTATCAGCAATGGAGCGGAGATTTCTAGAAGGAGTGTACCCAGAGAGAAGATCAGCCAGGTAGCGAGGAGAGAGATCAGAGAAAAAAGAGTGGCATAGTGAGGCAAGCTTATAGTCAATGCGAGCTTGAACAGGCAACCAGTGAAGGGATTTGAGAATAGGTGTGACATGATCATGCTTGCGGGAACGAGAAACAAGTTTAGCGGCAGAGTTTTGTACTTTTTGAAGTTTGTCTAATTGATTTTGAGGACAGCCAGAAAAGAGGGAGTTACAGTAGTCTAACTTGGAGAGAACAAAGGCAGAAAGAAATGTTTTGGTAGCGTCTTCTGAAAGTAAGTGGCGAATATAACTAATGCGTCTAAGGTCAATGTATGCTTTGCGGCAGACTGTCTGTACATGTGTTGAGATACTCATGTCTTTGCTGAAGTGGAAGCCAAGATTTCGTGCGGTAGAGGAAAAGGGAATATCTGTTGATCCAACGGTAAGAGATGTAGGAGTGGTAGACGGCAGAGACTTAAAAGAGGAAGAACAGAGGACAGCTTCAGTTTTCTCGTCATTTAGTTTTAGCTTGTTTTCGAGCATCCAGATTCGTATGTCGGTGATACAAAGTTCGAGAGAGAAATGGCTGGGTTTATGTTCTCAGGAGGAGTAGAGAGTTCAAGTTGAGTGTCATCTGCAAATGATTGATGTTCAGGAGAGTGAGACTGTATCAGGCCGGCAAGTGGTTGTGTATAGAGGACAAAGAGCACGGGGCCCAACACAGATCCCTGTGGGACCCCGTACAATAGTTCTTCAGATGTAGAGTTGAGGTTATTGACAAAGACTGATTGTGTTCTTTCTGTGAGGTATGAACGGAACCAGGAAAGAGCGGTGTGAGAAATGCCGTAACTGTATTGGAGTCTGTTAAGCAAAATGGTATGGTCTAATGTATCAAAAGCAGCTGAGAGGTCCAGTAAAGTTAGTAGAGAGATGTTTCCAGAGTCAAGAGCTAAAAGGATGTCATTAGAAATTTTGAGGAGTGCAGTTTCAGTACTGTGATGAGGACGATAAGAAGACTGAGAAGGAGAGAAGAGGTCGTAGTCATTAAGATATGTAAGTAATTGTTGGAGAACGACTTTTCAAGAATTTTGGAAAAGAATGATAGGTTAGAAGCCGGTCTGTAATTTTTTCAAGTTGTGTTGGGTCCAAGGATTGTTTCTTGAGGAGAGGTTTTACAACAGCTATTTTAAGACTTGATGGAAATATACCGGAAGAAAGAGAGGAGTTGATGATTACAGTGAGAGTTGGGAGCAGATCATCAAGAAACTGGAGAAACAGAGGGGTAGGAATGGGATCGAGGGAACATGAAGTGGGTTTTGATTTGAGAATGGTGGTTTTAAGTTCAGACTCAGTAACAGGGTTAAACATGCAGAAAGTTGAAGTGGGGGGTGGTGGAGGTAGGTCTTTTTACCAAAGGGACAACGTGGCCTGATCTAATTCTTTTCTGATGTTTTTTACTTTGTCGAGGAAATACTTATTAAACACTGAAGGTAGGTCATTTAAAGGGTATGTGTTGGGAAGTAGAGATTTTTTGCTGCGGCCTAGCAATCTGTCACAGACATTGAACAATTTTCTTTGGCTTGTAGCGGAGGTGATTTCGTTTAGATAGAAGAGAGATTTAGCCTTTAGAATAATTTTTTTGAAACTGCCTTTTTTGCTGTGTTGAAAATATGTTTAGTGATCGTAATAGGGTTTTTGAACCATCTGCGCTCAGCCCAGCGTCTGTGCTTTTTCGCTGCCTCAAGGTCGTCTTTAAACCGCGGCAAACCAAGGCTCAAGGCGATTGGTGCGCATCTTGCGACGACGTAGTGGTGCGTGTTTGTCAAACACAGACACGAGGGCAGAGCTCAAGTGGTCAACAGA
>CM060305.1:26583865-26596365 GCA_030674185.1 Monoplex corrugatus | reverse complement strand
GACAGAGACAGAGACAGAGAGAGCGACAGAGACACAGAGAGAGAAGACAGAGGCACAGGAGAGAGACAGAGACAGAGACAGAGAGAGCGACAGAGACACAGAGAGAGACAGACTGACAGATAGAGAGAGAGAGATGGGGGTATGTCATTTCACAGTCATCAGTGATTTTTGTTGAAGAGTATGCATGACACAATGTACATAAGTGTAGCGCAGTGCATTGTATCGTGTACAGAATTTTTGAAACTAAAAAGAATAAGAACATAGAGGAAGAGAAGGGCCTTCCCGAAGAGGGACTTGAATACTGACACAACGCTCTGTGAGGGTCCACTGGACCGACACGCAGACAGATCTGCGGTGCTGCTTTCCGGCCATCAGCTATATTTGTTTGTTTGTGTTGGTTTTGCGTTGTCGTCCTCAGAGGAGCCCCCTTTCTTATTTCGTTTTGTGTTTTAGGCTGCAGAATTTGTCCTGTTGAATAAAAGTTTACTTTGTCTCTTTTTTCCTGTTTGTTTTTACTTTTGCAAGGGAATCGATCATTCTTTCTCTCTCTCTTGAGACTATGACAATCTGTCTACATTTGCCGTCCTTAGTGATCGGACCCTGCCAATCATTCTCTTTTTCTGACTTCCTAACCATATTTCTTTTATATTCACTGTGCGCTGTTAGTTGTTTAACCCTTTCACTCCCTCACCTTATCTACCAGCTTCCTGTATTGTTAGCCATGACGGCAAAGCACAAGCTTAACCCTTTGCCTTCCTCGCCCTTTCTACCAATGTTTTACAGGAAGCTGGTGGATTTGGTGAGAGAGGCCAAGGGTTCAGCTTTTGCTGTTGGTGGATAGGGTGCAGGGCTGAAAGGGCGAGACGGATTCTGTACACAGTGTAAAGCTCTTTTATCTTACGTTTGGTTGGCGAGCTCTTCATATATAGGGTGTCCACAAAAACACTCCCTAATTTCAAACAGGTGTAACAAGTAACTTTATTGTAATAATCTTTCACAGTTAGTATCTTCAGATGCAGGATTTCATTCAGTTTCATGTGGTACAGGGTAGCATTAAAGACACTCAATGTGCGCCCCTCTGGTTGCTCGTCAAACATCGATGCGATAGTCCAGTTCGGTCCAGACTCTATGCAGCATATCTGGAGTTATCATGCGAACTGCTTCAGTGATGGAAAATTTCAGCTCCTCCAGGGTTGCAGGTAGTGGTGGTACGTGAACTGTGCTCTTCACGTACCCCCAAAGAAAGAAGTCACAAACAGTTAGGTCCGGTGACCTCGCGGGCCACTTGCAGAACACCTGATCATCTCGTCCAGCACGACCAATCCATCTGTTTGGCAGGTGCTCGTTGAGAAATCTCCTGACAGCGCGATGCCAGTGCGGCGGAGCACCATCTTGTTGGAAAAGGTAGTCATCACCCTCAGCAGCTATGCAGGCCAGATGCCGCTCTACTCTAACTATCTCAGTCAGTAGTCTTGACGAGTTGTCCACAGAACGAAACACATTGCCTGCTTTGAAAGCAGACGACATTGGCAATGGAGGGCTTAAACACTGATACTGCTCTCTGCGAGGTTCTGCTGGACTGATTCCCAGCCAGGTCTTCAGCACAGCTGTCTCTCCATCTGCAGTTGTTTGTTTGTTTGTTTATTTGTGTGTGTGTGTTTGCTTGGTTGTTCGTGTCTGTGTTTGTTTGCGTTTGTGTTTGTTTGTTGGCGTGTGTTTGTGTGTGTGTGTGTGTTTGTTTATGTGTGTTTTTATTGCTTTTGTTTGATTTTGTTTGTTTTTTGTTTGCTTGTTTGTTTTTCTTTGCCTGGTTGGTTGGTTACTTGTATTTTCATTATCTTCTCAAAGGCTTCTGGCTGTTTCTTTTTGTGGTTTAGATCAGACCGTTTATTTTGTGGGGTGTAAGGTCTGTTTTGTCCCTGCTTTGGTTGTTTCTTTTCTGTTCTCTGGGTTCTTGTTCAAGCAAGGAAAACAACTTTTCTTTCCCTTACTTTGGTCTATGTGGATACATTTGACTTGTAACAGTGCAGTTTAATGTTATGCGAGGTACTATGGTGCTGAACAACAGAGTACAGTATAGAGTATATGTGGTGTAGTGTAGCTGTGGCAAAAAAAAACAAAAAACCTGGGAAGAGCAGGACAGCAGAATGTTTTCAGAAGTCAAGCCCCTTTCAAGCGAGTGTTTCGGTACTAAAGTGTTTACAGTCTAAACGTGCCTGACTGTGTTCAGATAATAATTCTTAAATGCCCTTCAGCTGTCGCCATTCTTTTCCCTCCACCTGAGTTCGTTCCGTTTCTCCAAGGTTGGCCAGGTACCTCAAGACCAAGTCATCCTTGCGAGGAACGTTTTAACCACAAAGCAATCGGACACCTGCGATGGTATGAGAATTTTAAGCCATACGGAATTCACCTTTGTTTATTCTCAACTAGATCCAGCTGGAACATTTCAGCTGTTTCTGTCATTGCTTTTAAGGCTCGGGAGCTGTCCTTTCCAGAAACGGAGAACTGTTCCATGAGGTTCTGAGGATATGTACCTACCAATTCCCTTTCTCCAACTTCAGTGGGCGAGAATTTTGACTTGAAGACCAGGTTTCCTCAAGCTGCTGGCTTTGGACTTCCTGCGTTATGCTTTCATCTTTCATATAGCACACCTTACATTGATCAGGATGACTTATATGTGCAGCGTAGTGGAGTGTAGTATAAATAAGTGTAGGATATTATAGTGTAGTATATAGAGTGATGGTGACTTGATGATGGTCGACGCTTCCCCAGTTAGTCTGCCGTATGTGTGGGCATACTTGTCCTCATCTCCTGTATGAGTCTTCATGTAGGATACAAGACCGATCCGGAAGAAACATGCTCTTCTAGAGCACCACATGGGAAACAGTCCTGTGGCCTTGGGGTCTGTTTCTATCGGTCCATCATCTGCTAAACAACAGGAGTGTGAGCTGTTCATGTGTGGTAGAGGCCTGCATGCCCTGAAATGTAGAGTACTGTAGTATTATGTGCTGTACATGTACACTAGTGCAGTGCTAATGAGGTTCGATTATATCGTGCTAGACTTCATTGCGTTGTATGATAATGACCAATAATTCCTGATGCTCAACACTATTCTCCCAAGTCACTAAAACTCATTTGGACTCAATGCGCGTTACACATTTCACACGACACAGTGCAATACGAAAATAAGAATTTATATATCATACATATTCACACACACACACACCACACACACACACACACACACACACACACACACACACACACACACACACACACACACACACACACACACACACACACACACACCCCACACACACACACACGATGATATGCACATACAAACACGCACGCACACACACACATACATACACATACACACATATGCACGCATATACACAACCACACACACATGCACACACATGTCATCATCATCATCATCACCACCATCATCATTATCACCATGATCATTGATTCTATTCATTGTCATTATTATCATCATAACCATCCTAATCATCACCATCATTTTCATTATTGTAACTTTTTATCTATAGTGGTAGTTTCCGAAATAAATAATCATAATAAAAAAGAAATTCCGAGGAGCATGGAGAACTCCAGATGGTGTGCAAACTGAACACATTTCACACTTTGCTGTTGCATAGTCCACATCTAAAGTTCTTGAATGTTATATAGAACCAATACTGTTGTACGGATGCGAGGCTGGACAGTCAACAGGCAAAGCCAGAACAAGATTGAGGAAGCCGAGGTGTGGTTTCTAAGAAGAATGTTTAGGGTTCCATGGACAGCAAAGAAAACAAACGAGACAGTCTTGATGGAGGCAGACACAAGTAGATCACTCATAAGGAAGATTAGGAAGAGACAGGCAATTTTTATAGGCCATTTTATAAGGGAGATTTGGAGCACCTGGTCACAACGAGAAAGCTGGAGGGAAAGAGAGCACCGGGTAGACCCAGAGAGAAAATGCTGGACGGACTTGCAGAGTGGCTGGGGACGAGGAGGGTGGGGAGATGCTAGGGGCAACGAGAGATAGAGGCAGATGGAGGTCCATGATCGCCAACGCCACGCGGCAGGGCATCTGCTGATGATGATGAGTCCACATCTTGAGTAGACATGCTTGCTGGGTGTTTTCATGTTTCCATGAGCCGACCACTGAACCGACTTACAAAATCTGCAGATTTGATATTTTGTATGCGCTTACACACAAAGGGGATTTAGCCACTGTCATTTCCGCACACATTCTGGAGACCTCGAAGATCATAAAATCTCCTCTCTTCACTCACCTGGCGAATATGGGGGCTGGGAGGATAGAACTCAGGACCTTCTGAGTCAGAGTGCACTGTGTATATACTTGACTTCCGTGTATGTATCTCTCTTGTCTCTCTTTCTCTCTGTCTGTATATATATAATATATATATATATATGTATATATGTAGTGTGTGTGTGTGTGTGTCTCTGTGTGTGTGTGTATGCACATACATATGTGGCCAGTGTGTTCCCTTACGAAATCAAGTCACTTGATCTCTGTTCACACGAATCTGCACACGCGAAGCAGAAGCACGTTGACATGGAAGGAAATGGGCAAAGATTGTTAAAACGGGTATCAGACGATCCCTGATCTCTATCAGAGCAGAAACCATTGTTTGACTGGAGCCAGACGACTCCATGGGACATGTTGTCTGACAGTGTGGCAGTAAAACTTTGAAAGTGCAGCCAGGACGTCAGCTGGTTTCAGGTTAGGCTTAACTGAAGCGGATGAGATGAAGCGATATAAAATTTGTTTTTCTTTGAAAGGCTTCTCTTCAGGCTTTTTTTATATATATGCTTCACCTGGGTCATGGGGAGGTGACATAGTTTTAAAAGTCATCCCTTTATAGGGAAAGTGTTAAAACGTTCTTTGTGTGGTGCTTTTGATGTTGTCTGTAATGGTCAAAGTGATGGCGTCTGCGTTGATGGTCACAGTAGCATTAACAGCATCAGTGGTACTGTAAAGACTACAGACCGATGTTAACATATATTCTGTTCTGTTACACTACTCCAATATGGATTGTAGGTTTCAGTAAAGGACCCGCTGAGATGGCTGTGTTCGTATGTGTTTGAGACACAAAGACAATGTCTTTGAACAGTTATTGCTGTATTTTGTTTACTTTTGTTGACAGAAGTTATCATACATAATCTGTGAAAATAACTGCACGCCCACTAACAGTACTTTTCAGTGGGGGGGGGGGGGGGTAGTTGTAATAATCTACTGTAAATTAAGTGTGGGTAGTTTGGGGGGAGGGGGGGTATCTAGTTCATTGAATTGACTTTTTACTCATTTTGCAGCCGTGGACAAAAACACATCCCAGCACGTGGTCTGAGTATGCAAAAAATTAAATCCATTCGTATGGTGTACATTTTGTTGTTATAGTACACAGAAAAGACAGTAAGCAGATACGTTTAGAATCAGTTTCTCCTGTAGACTGTAATCCTGACAGAACACACAACCGCAACACACTGTATCTGCTGACAAAAATAAGTTATTCATGCATATAGGATACATATTTACATGTAATCCTTTGGCTGCTGCCCATTATCTTCCTACAGGAAGCTGGTGGATAGGGCGAGGGACTTAAAGAGTTACATTTTTGCTTCGATAGCATGGTTGACAATGCAGGATGGCAGACAGGTAGCAGGAGTCAAAGGGTTAACAGCGTGATAATCAGACACTTTGGAGCCGGGAAGGGCGACAATTCAAATGGTCTGAAATTTAACGAGTGCATGTTCACACAGAGCAGATCAACAGACACTATTTGCCATAGCAACTTCCTGTCTATGTTTTTAATTGATTATAATGTATACATAATCAGCAGCATTAGGTACCAGAGTATCATGCGTTCATGATATCACATCATCAAATGTACTCTTTGCATCGATTTCTTTGGTTTAGTTTTATGAGTTATATTTTGAGCTTCATTTTTTTGAGGTATACTGCGATTGTGGTATTTTGATACGAAAAAAATCACAAGGAGAGAAAGGTAACATAAGGCAACATTTCATAAATTCACCACCACCACCACCACTCGAAAAAAAAATGAAAACGAATATTTTGAACAGGTTTCGCGCAGCTGCCCTATTGACAGAAGTACACAGTTCAGTGAGACAGTCTGTGTCCACATTATGGAACTATGTGACACAGGGTGACAAGCTGTCCTCAGATATTAAACTTATCGCTCATAACTCCCATCACTTGTGGCTCGCTCAGCCAGTATTTATGGCGGTCCTGCATCATCCAAAGTGAACTGTGAGAACAAGAGTTCTGGTTCCTCGTATTCTGACCAAAATCAGTAAGTACTGACGGTGTTGGTGTCTTTATATTGTTTTGACGGTTTGTTTGTGTTGTTTAGAAAAAAAAAAAGTGCATCCTCACTTCACTTTGTGTTTGTTTGTTTGTTATTTGTTTTTTTGTTGGTTTGTTTGTTTCCTTGTGTGTGTGTTTGTTTGTTTTTGTTTTCTTTTCCTGAGGAATTTACGAATGTCCGCTCGTGATGCTATTATCACGACATTTTGGGTTCTTGTATCTTCTGATATTTTTGTTGTTGTTGTTGTTGTTGTTGTTGTTGTTGTTGTTGTTGTTGTTGTTAGTCCTTTCATACTTGTTTTTCTTTCTTCTCAGTCATCGTTTATGTATTTGCGATTCTATTATACTTGAATTTCATTTTGATTCTCTGGTTTTAAATAACGCATTTTAAGTACCATATATGCATACTTGAATTTATATAGAATAGGCAAGGACTAGCTGTAAGACAGGTTCAGTGGGACGTATGTTACTATCTTTAAGTACATGGGTGTTTTTCAATGTTCAAGTTTTGGGCGATATCGTGTAACATCTACATTTAGCGCTGACTCAATTTTTTTCCCGAGCGCACAGAGAAGCAAACAATGAAACAAAATCGTCCAACTCAGGATAATAAGATGACAGTGTTGTCTGAAAGCAATAGAGTTGAGAAAAGTAAGGTACCACTGACCGTACTTTGTGCCAGCCTTGTTTCGTCCATCAACATAGCGTCTCTCTCTCTCTGTCTCTCTTACTCTCTGTCTCTTGCTCATTCTCTCTATCTCTGTCTTTCTCTGTCTCTCTGTCCTTTGTCTGTCTGTCTGTCTGTCTGTCATGTATGTATGTATACATGCATGCATGCATGTATGTATGCATGTATGTATGTATGCATGCATGTATGTATGTATGTATGTATGTATGTATGTATGTACGTGTATGTATGCATGTATGTATGTATGTATGCATGTATGTATATATGCATGCATGGCTATATATGCATGTATGTATGCATGTAGCATGTATGCGTGTATGTGTGCATGTATGTATGCATGTATTTGCATGGTTGTTTGTTAATTTCTTCATCGATACATTGCTTTATTTATTTATTTATGTATTTATTCATTCATTGTTATGTTTCTCTATTTGTTTGTTCAGTCATGTCTTCAACATTTGCTTTGATCCACTGATTGATTTATCTAATATTTTCGAATTATTGCTTAAGTGCTTTAATGACTGATTGATTCAGTGCTTCATTCATCTATTGATCACTTTTTCCATTCATAGCAATTAATAATTGCCTGGTTGGTTTTTGTGATTGGATTTTTGTTAAAGAACGGATTCACAGGAAAAGCTCTTTTTCTTTATTGAATACATGCCTTTAAGAACTGCCAATAATTTGCATGAGATCGATTCATTGTTGCTGTTGTTAGTATTGTTATCCTTATATGGAGGAATAACAGCATGAGAACATATGTGAAATTTTAAAACAGCAGTCAGCAACTAGTCAAGATAAGTAGGACGGTTAATATCAAGAAGAGGACACAGAACGGAGGGGGGAGAGAGAGGGAGAGAGAGAGAGAGAGAGAGAGAGAGAGAGAGAGAGAGAGAGAGAAACAGACAGACAGACATATAGAGACAGACAGACAGTGACAGAGAGACAGAGACATAGACAGAGAGACAAAGGGACAGAGAGAGAGGAGGGACAGAGAGAGAGAGAGAGAGAGAGAGAGAGAGAGAGAGAGAGAGAGAGAGAGAGAGAGAGAGGAGAGAGACAGACAGACAGACAGCCAGACCAGACAGAGGGAGAGAGAGAGGAGGAGGAGGAACAGAGAGAGAGGGGGGGGGACAGACAGACAGACAGAGACAGAGAGAGACAGACAAACAGACAGACAGACAGACAGACAGACAGAAAAACAGACAGTACATGGAGAACAACGACAATGACAATAATGCTTTTTACAAACAGTTGGCACACGCCTGTTTTGTGAACGTTGTGTTGTTGGTCTGAGGACCTGACTAATTATTTACCCCTGCAAAAGAAAGGGAGATAGAGAGTGTTGGAAACTCTTGGTCAGCCACCAGAGTTTTACACTCATTATCTGAGAGGGTCTGAGAGTGGTGTGGTGGTGGTGGACAAGGGTGGTGGTGCTGGTAGAGAGACAGATGGATAGAAAAGGATTATACATACTACAGACATAAAGACAGATAAGAAGGCACAGGATGGCAGAGAATGAGAGGAAGACAAGGCAGAGAGACAGACACACCGGAGTTGGAGAATAACAAAGATAAAAACAGAGACAGACAAATACACACAGAAGAAGATGGATTACAGAAAAAAAATAGAAACAAACAACAACAAAAAGCAAACAAACAAACAAAAAACTTAGAGATATACAGATGGAGAACGAGAGACACAAGGAAAGACAAACAAAGAAAGAACCAGAGATAATATAACATAACTTAACATAACTACAATATTTATATAGCGCAAAATCTTGATAAAATCAAATCTAAGCGCTGAAGCAGACACACACGCAAGCACGCACGCACGCACGCACGCACGCACACACACGCACGCACACACACACACACACACACACACACATACACACACACACACACACACGCATGGCTATAAATGGGGAGAAAGAATAAAAGCAATAAAAGCAAGAATAAAAGCAATGGAAAATTATAGAGAGCATAGCATATACAATTATATATATATTATAACCATGTGATTCCCTCCGAGCGGAGACAGTCTGCAGAGGGGGGGGGGGGGGGTTGAGTGAAGTTAGGATTTTATGCGGAGGAGAAAAGGTGAGTTTTGAGAGCGGACTTGAAGGAGACAAAAGTAGGTTGCTGACGGACTGAGAGAGGAAGTTTGTTCCAGGAGAGTGGACCAGAAACAGAGAAGGCTCGTGGACCATAGGTATTGAGCTTAGTGCGTGGAAAGCGAAAAGTCAGAGGATCGGAGGCAGAGCGGAGGGTACGTGAGGGAAGATAGATCTCAAGTAGGCTTGACAGGTAATCGGGGGCTGCGTTATTGAGGCTTTTGTAGCACATGGTGTCTAGTTTGTACTGTATGCGCTTTGATACAGGGAGCCAGTGAAGTTGTGCCAGGAGAGGAGAAATGTGGTCAACTTTTTTCTTTTTGAGTACAAGGCGTACAACATTGTTTTGAATGCGCTGTAGGATGTGAATGGTGGAGGCAGGAAGACCAGACAGGAGTGAATTGCAATAGTCAATGCGAGACATTATGAAGGAGAGAACGAGTTTTGCAGTTGTTTCGACAGAGAGATACTTCCTGATCAGCCTTATACGATGGAGATGACAGTAGCAGGATCTGGCAGTTTGAGAAACAAAGTTGTTCATGGAGAGGGTAGAGTCAATGCAGACACCAAGGTTTTTAGCTGAATCAGAAATTGGGACTGATGTGTTACAAATGGGAGAGAAAGAGGAGGCAGCTGAGAAAGTTTCTGACGGGTGCCAATGAGGATAGCTTCTGTTTTGTCGTCATTAAGCTGAAGTCTATTGTGTGTCATCCAGTTCTTAATGTCCGAGTAACACTCAGTGGTGCGAGTCAACAGGCGCTGTATATTATCAGGTGAGTCACTGTCTTGAAGTTGGTTGTCATCAGCATAGAAATGGTGTTTTATAGAGTGGGAGTTGATGATGGTGGACAGGGGGGGAGGTGTAAAGAGTGAAAAGAACAATCGTGCTGACTGCAGGACTCTCCCGCGAAGTGTTTCCGTTTTTTCACTAAATAGTATACCAGATACAGACAGATGCAGAATCAGACAAAAGAACAGAATAGGAACGACATAGAGCATAGACACAAACACAGACACAGTGCTGACTGCAGGACTCTCCCGCGAAGTGTTTCCGTTTTTTCACTAAATAGTACACCAGTTTCCAGTAGCCTATTCTCTATCACAGTCCATGACCGTGTGCTCCCATCAGTCTTCTGCAGCAGGCAAAGACGTGGTGGACACGTGACACGATTATTAACTCCACTGGCTGGCAGGCAATGGTATTCTTTGTCATCGGTCATCCTGCCATGGTTTTGCTCGTTGTCGTTCTTAAAAGAATAATGCCCCTGGGAGTTTGTTTTTCGTGAATAGGTACGGTGCTGGTTTTGATGTACTTGTATTGATGCCCCTCCCCCATCCCCTTCTTTGTCTGTCTGTCTGTCTCTGTCTCTCCCTCTGTCTCTCTCTGTCTCTGTCTCTGTCTCTGTCTGTCTGTCTGTTCTCTCTCTCTCTCTCTTTGTCTCTCTCTCTTGCTGCAAATCCTAGTACCGTCGTGGAGTTAGTGAAGTTTTACACTGTTAAGAAACGAACTTTTCCTTTTCTGTGAAAAATGACGAATAGGTTACATAAAATGTATTCAAACGAAAACAAGAAGGGAAAATTATCTTCATTTCAGCTATAATAGATTAAAAAAGAACGGCTTAGAATTCGAATTTGGAGGAAAACAATTAACAGACAGATGGTCAGCAACGAAGCAAATCGTCAATACAGAGAGTAGAAAGGTGGGAGAAGAGAGACAGATGGAAGAAACAGACATGGAAACATAAAGAGAGAACAACAACAACACTGAAACACTCTTCAACAGCATAGAATGTAACTGACAAAAACCCATTTTCAAACATCCTGTTACTGAAGATTTGTCTGAAACAAGAAATGTAACACAGAGGGATAGAGACAGACAGACAGACAGACAGAAAGAGAGAGAGAGAGAGAGAGAGAGACAGACAGACAGACAGAGAGACAGACAGACAGACAGACAGAGACAGACAGACAGACAGACAGAGAGATAGAGAGAGAGAGAGAGAGAGAGAGAGGAGAGAGAGAGCATTAAAAAAGAGTCATCAATGACAAGAGTGTGGCAGTCATGATCAGGACAGTACTGTAATGAATCCCCTCATTCTGCGGCACCAAAAAAAAATTCAAAAGCTGAAAAACAAACAGCAAAGTCAGGACCAGAAGATGCGCAACAAGCGAATGAAGCTTCCCTCACAGAGATGAAGACCATCATCAAGTCCCTGTTTAGAATGCCTCCGGTGCGCGACAGTTACCATCAGCAGTCAAGATCTGAACGCGTGATTATCTCTCGTCTCAGATCTGGGCAAGACACGATAAACAAACGTGCACTAAGAAAAACGAGTCGTGTTCTCGTCTGTCTGTTCTTGTGGACAGGCAAAAGCATGACACCAACCACATGCTAGACGTCTGCAGTAATCCCCAGCCACTGAGGAGAAGGGATATGTCCGAATTCGCTGACTATCTTTGAAGAAGAAACTGTAGGAACATAGAAATGCTTTTGCGGGTGACAGCCAACTTTATCCTGACAGGTGATCTCCAGATGTGATGGCAACGAGAAGAATATCAATTAACAGAGAGAAGAGAAAAAGAAAAACGAGAGACAGAATCAGAATGCAAGAAAAGATAAAGGGACGCAGGGGGAGAATGGACAACAGATTCACAGACATTGAGGCAAGAAAATAGACAGACAGATGCAGATACAGACACAGATGGCAGAAAACAGATGACAGGGACAAAGTGAACGACAAATACAACAAGACGAATTGTAGACAGAGACATGGACAGAGAATAACAACGAATCACAGACAGAAATAGAAACAAAGACAGCTACTTAAGATAAGTACAGGCTCACAGCGAAAGAAAGAAAGAAAGAAAGAGAGAGAGACAGACAGACAGATAGACAGAGAGACAGAGAGAGGCAGACAGACAGACAGAGGCAGAGAGAGAGAGAGAGAGAGAGAGAGAGAGAGAGAGAGAAAGAGAGAGAGACAGAGACAGAGACAGACAGACAGACAGACAGACAGACAGACAGACAGAAACAGCGAGAGGCAGAGAGAGAGACAGACAGACAGAGAGAGACGGAGAGAGAGAAAGAAAGAAAGAAGGAAAGACAGAAAGAAAGAAAGAGAGAGAGAGAGAGAGAGAGAGAGACAGACAGACAGACAGAGACAGAGAGAGAGAGACAGAGACAGAGAGACCAAAGGGACAGATTAGAAATTCAGACAAAATAACACATAGCAGCAGCAACAACAACCGGAACATAGTAACACAAACACAGACCCAAAGCGCAGACAGCAAATTCTCTCTTGTAAAGAATTTCTGTTTTCCAAAACAACACCAGT
>CM060305.1:26561365-26573865 GCA_030674185.1 Monoplex corrugatus | reverse complement strand
GTTCCAAATATATCTCTGTTCGTTTCATCTCAACCTTCTCCTTGTTGAGTTTGATTCCAGTCTCTCGGCATCGTTGTAGCAAACGGTTCAGGTTGGTATCATGAACTTGTGCTCCTGCTTCGTCGGTTGGTCCTCTGCCAAAAACAAAGATATCATGAACCGCCACCACGCCTGGCAGTCCTGCCAGAGCGATGTCAATCCTCCTCTGGAATTCTTCTGGGGCAGGTGAAATACCAAAGGGCATTCGTTTCCATCGGTATTTGCCAAAAGGCGTCTCAAATGTTGTCAGGTAGCTGCTGTCTTCGTCCAGTTCAACGTGCCAAAACCCGTTTTTCGCGTCCAGGTGTGTGAAGTATTTTGCATCTTTGAGGAGAGGCAGTACGACATCAATGGTTGGCATGGGGTACTCGTTTCTCCTGAGGGCTTTGTTCAGTGGCTTAGGGTCGATGCTCAGTCTGACTTTCCCATTGCTCTTTGTTGTTACGACCAAACTGCTTATCCACTCCGTTGGCGTGTCTACTTTAGTGACCACGTCCAGTTTTTTCAACTCTTCAGCTCGTCCTTCACTTTCTCTTGCACTGCTATCGGCCACTTTCTGCAAGGCATCTTCACTGGAGCAATACTGGGGTCTGTTTCTAGGTGTAATTTCCCTTCCAGTTTTCCTTCTCCTTCAAAGACATCGTTGTACTTTGTGAGCATATCTTTTGCATTTTCCTCCTCTTTCTGATTCGCCGCTATCGTTGCAATGTTCTCTTCATTGATCGTCAACAATTGCATGTGCTGTACAGCTTTCAGTCCCAGTACTGGCTTACAGTCCGTTTTGGTGATCGCGAAGTTGACTTTGTATTTCCTTCTGTTCTTGGGGTTTTTCACTCGCAGCACTATCTCCCCCACAGGCTTCATTTCTGTTCCGTTGAACATCACCAGCTTCTTCTTCGTCTCTTGCAGGTCAGACTTTCATCTCCTGTGACTTCTCTGTACAGGCCTCAGACATCACGTTTGTTGTTGCACCTGTGTCAAGAAGAAATGTTACCGGCATCTCATTTATCAGCATTTTTGCTCGTATGTTTCTCTCCTTTTTTCTGGTTTTGTCTTCGATCCCGAGGATTTCATTATCGCTTTCAGTGTCAGTTTTTCTTTTGATTTTTCTTGGGTGTTCTGCAGCATGAAGCAAAGTGATTATTTCCTCCACAAGCTTTGCATTTTCTTTCAAATGCTGGACATTTCTCTTTTGCTCTTGGGTGCTTTCCACCACAATATCCGCATTTCTCTCTGCACTCTGGTTTGTTTCCTTTGCTATACTGCTTTGCTGTCGTCTTTTCTTTGAAAACTTGGACTTCCTGCGTATCCTGCGTTTTTTTCATCATTTGGACGGTTTGATGTTGACTTGATTCATGCGCTCTGCACATATCAATACATGCAGTCAACGTCAGCTGTCGCACTTCCAGTAATTTTGATCGCAGAGTCTCGTCATGTACACCCAGTACGATTTGATCTCTCAACAGTCTGTCTTCCAGTGTACCATAGTTACAGGTCTTGATCAGTCTCCGCAGTTCTGCTACAAACTGTTCGATAGATTCTCCTGCTGCTTGATGTCTGCAGTTGAATCTGAATGCTTCGTAAGTTTCATTGGTTGAACCCACACAATTTCTGGAGAACAGTGTCAATGTCATTTCTTTCAGCTTCATTAGCAAATGCCAATCCTTCATAGATGTCCATAGCATCCAGCCCGATGCAAGAAAGAAAAACTGCTGTTCTGTATGTTGAGTCTTCTTCTGTCTGTGTTGTCACAATTTCATAGCTGTCCCAAAGCCTCTTGAATTTCCTCCAGCTGCTCTGCAGGTTTCCTCCATTCACATCAAGTTTAGGAGGCAAGGGAATCTTAGCATGTCGTCGACTGGCTCTTCTCTCTTCTTGTTCATCTTCCATGGTTGAACTTTAGTCTTCAATATTCTGGATTTTTAATAATAATAATAATAATGGGTACTTTTTGAGCACACTATCCAGACAAACTGCTCAAGGTGCTTCACAAATCGATGCTAGATCTATACACAATTGTAGCACATTACGTGGACATAGACATGGCATTGTAGACAAAAAGAAACATGACATGAGCAATAACATACAAAATAGTATTGCATTACAAAATCGACACAAACACTAGTCATTAGACAACAGAGGGTAGCAAACCGATACAAAATACCGTGTTTAACATGCGCACATACGTCAGCATCCTATACACACAAGCACATAAAATACATTCCCACTTACTTACACACATTCTAAGTACGGTCACTAACAGACTAAGCAATGTCCAAGTTTTCCACTCACACAATATACACGCACGTGCACACAGCTACATTTATCCCCCCTCCTCCCCCCCACATACACACTGACATGCATGCACACACTCGCTTATGCACATGTGATAGTGACTCACAGACATGTCTTCTGTTAAGTCGTATCCGAGCTCTTCGAGAAGAGATGTGACTTTAGACCAGATTTGAAAGAGACGAGGGAGTCAGAGTGACGAAGGCTGCCAGGGAGTTTGTTCCATATTTTGGGACCTTGGAAAGAGAAGGACCTTTCACCATAAGTCTTAGTTCTTGCAGATGGTATCGTGAGAAGTCGAGTGTCAGAAGAGGAACGCAGTTGGCGGGATGGAGTATACACTGGGAGTAGTTCAGAAGATATTCTGGGCCAGAACCACAAACAGCAGAAAAGGTCAAAGTAGATACTTTGTATGATATACGATCAGGTACAGGAAGCCAATGGAGAGAGCGAAGAAGAGGAGTGATATGTTCAGATCTAGAAGCTTTACAGACGAGCCTAGCAGCATTGTTTTGGATTCGCTGGAGTCGGTCTAACAAATATTTTGGAATCCCTGCCAGGAGTGAATTACAGTAGTCTATCCTAGACAGAACAAAAGCACATACAAGTGTTTTCGCTGCCTCACTGGAGAGGTACTGACGAATTGAACTAATCCTGCGCAGTTCCAAATAGGCAGCCTTACAGACATTAGAGATATGTTGTTGGAAGCAAAGAGACTGGTCAAGGGTCACACCGAGACTTCGAACTGCTGACACCATGTTTCGTTCTTTCTACAGCCAACTCGGAAGACAGGGCAATGCTTCTTCGTCTTTACTCCTCGCTGTCTGATTCTCAACTGACTACAGTATATATATACATATCACAGTGAACAGCAATCAGTTATCATTTAAACGTATATCATGCCGTGCTGCTATCCGCACGCTGTTTACTGTCAACACACGTCACACACACACACACACACACACACACACACACACACACACACACACACACACACACACACACACACACACACACACACACACATACACATTCGATCGTACGCATGCACATACACACTCGCACGCACGCACGCATGCACGCACGCACACACACACACACACACACACACACAAGCACACATACAAGCACACACACATAAACACACACACAAACACACACACACACACACAAACACACACACACACACACACACACACACACACACACACACACACACACACACACACACATACACACACACACTTCTCTACTCTTTCCCCAGCGTCCCGTTATTTATATCTCGGTTCAAGGAATATAGCGAAAGATGGCAATAATACAGACACAAAGCAGTTAGAAACATATTAAACTTGTTCATTTTGTTATTTGTCGCCTTACCCTAAAACGTCATTGCAGCGAATGCAAGAATTGACCTTTGACCTACATTCAATAGTTGCAATAATACTGGCAGTAACTTAGCGCAACACAGAGCGCGCGCGCGCACACACACACACACACACACACACACACACACACACATACACACACGCACTCACACACTTACACACACACACACACACACACACACACACACACACACACACACACGCAGGCACGCACGCACGCACGTACACACACACACACACACACACACACACACACACACACACACACGTGCGCCCATCTGTCAGAAAATTTAACACTTTTTCTGCTTTACTGAGCAAAATACAATATTTTATTTTCAATCGATAATCCACAACCCACTGGCTACGCACAGTAGCACACACACAACACACACACACACACACACACACACACACACACACACACACACACACACACACACACACACACACACACACACACACACACACACACATACACACACACACACACACACACACACACACAATCCCTTATGTATAGGTGGAAACTTGATGCATTCAAAACAGAATACACCAGGAATATAGTGTGTTTGTGTGGAAGGTATATAACGCATTGTCATATTCTTTCATGTGTTCGGGTAACACGACATATTTTACACTCTCTACGAAGACAGTTTCCAACATATTTGCCTCACCATCATTAACATATGAATTTTTTGTTAGCCTGTCAAAACGTCCTATAGCGAATTACCTTTAAAATGTTATTTCACTTGTTCACCGTAGTGGTTAGTCGATTCTTAATTTTACTTTTGTTCATTTATTCCATATATTTATTAATTTTGTTTGTTAGATAGTTTGTTTAAATCGTTAATTATGACATTATTTGTTAGCTTTATCTTCCCCTCCTCGAAATAGTTCTTTTCTGGATCCTCTTTTCTCAAGACCAAAATTAACAATCTTCAAATATCCTCTTTACTCCTCCTCTATCCCCCCACCCAACCCACCTTTTTTTTTGGGTCTAAAATCACTTTAGTGAATAGACATTAAATCGATGACCACCACCACCACCACTGAGCATAATCGTGAAGTCATTCCTTAAAAACATAAGACGATGACTCAAGATCTCTACATTCAGGAAGCAGTCACCTTTTATCTTCAACAGATAGACTCAATGCATCATATCTTCACCTCACCGCCACTCAAACTCTCCTCTGTACACACATACCCTGTCTATACACTTATTCGCAACAGCATTTTGGCTGGTTTTCTTCGGTACATAAATCGATAAAACATCAAAGAGTTCGACATTGTGCTGCTCGTCTATGTGACAGCCTGTGATCGTGTTCAGTTTCTTCCCCACTCGCTCCGCTAGCTTTCCATCAAAGCCTATAACCACTTCAAGACTGTATTATGTACATTGTAGGGAAGATATAGAGTACAGTAGACTAGCGGTTATGATGTACCCAGCTAGGAAGTAAAGGGTCCCAAGTTCAACCCCAGACCCGAGACGAAGGTCTTCTTTCACCCTGTCCACTGAATCAAGACTGGTGTCCTGTTTGCTAGCCTTCTGAATGAGGCAACAAGTGAGGTAATTATATTAAGGGCACTTAAAATAATCCGTAGCAATAACCGTCCTTCTCAAAATCAGTAAGCAATGAATGTTCATAGGTAAACACAACAAACAACAACAAAAAAAGGGTATACACTTTGGTAACGATGTCATCCTTGTGAAAGCACCTACTATTCAATAAAAAGGTAATTTATGGTAGGATATTAATACCATGCAATGCAGTGCAACACAGCTCAGTGCAATGCAATGAAATACAAAACAATGGAATGAATAGTACATCTAAAAATAATTTTCATGGGTCAAACAAAGACAAAGCAAAATAAAAAAATGTGAAAAAAAAGGACTGTAAGCGCTCTGCATTGTAAAAGCAACCAGAATTTCAACTGGTAAATTCAAAGTGAAAAAAGAGAATGCCCAATGTATAAAAAAAAGTTCATTTTAATATAATTGAACACAATATGGTATTCACGCAGACTAGATTTTTTTTTTTCAAGAGGAATTCCTCACACTCCGATAGTTTCATGTGTGTTCCATACAAACTTACTGAAGAATCATTATCAGAGGAATATAAATGTAGGCCTACATACTACAACACTCCATGTCAATGTCTCTCCTATGCGACTACGCATTTACATTTTACTTGTGTATAATCTTGATATTCAGTGATTATTTCGTCTTTTTTTCTCCCACCACTCACCCATCCTCATCCCACGCCAATCTCTCTTACTCCTCTCTTTTTGTTTTCCTTTGTCTCCCTTTCTGTCCCCCTTCTGTCTCTGTCTGCTCTTTCTGTCTCCTTTCTGTCTCTCTTCTGTCTCTCTTCTGTCTCTCTTTCTGTCTCTCTTTCTGTCTCCTCTTCTCTCTGTCTCCTTTCTGTCTCTCTTTCTGTCTCTCTTTTCTGTTTCCTTTCTGTCTCTCTTCGTCCTCTTTCTGTCTCTCTTTCTGTCTCCTTTCTGTCTCTTTCTGTCTCTCTTTCTGTTCTCTTGTCTGTCTCTTTCTGTCTCTGTCTTTTGTCTCCTTTCTGTCTCTCTTTCTGTCTTCTTTCTGTCTCTCTTTCTGTCTCTCTTTCTTCCGTCTCTCTGTCTTCTGTCTCTGCTCTCTTTCTGTCTCCCTTTCTCGTCCTTCTGTCTTCTTCTGTCTCTTCTCCTTTCTGTCTCCCTTTCTGTCTCTCTTTCTGTCTCCTTCTGTCTCTGTCTGTCTGTCTCTGTCTGTCTTCTGTCTCTGTCTCCCTTTCTGTCTCCTTCTGTCTCTCTTTCTGTCTCCTCTTTTGTCTCTCTTTCTGTTCCCTTTCTGTCTCTCTTCTGTCTCCCTTTCTGTCTCTCTTTCTGTCTCCCTTTCTGTCTCTCTTTCTGTCCCCTTTCTGTCTCTTTCTGTCTCTCTTTCTGTCTCTCCTTTCTGTCTCCCTTTCTGTCTCTCTTTTCTGTCTCCCTTTCTGTCTCCTTTCTGTCTCTCTTTCTGTCTCTCTTTCTGTCTCCCTTTCTGTCTCTCTTTCTGTCTCTCTTTCTGTCTCTCTTTCTGTCTCCCTTTCTGTCTCTCTTTCTGTCTCTCCTTCTGTCTCCCTTTCTGTCTCTCTTTCTGTCTCTCTTTCTGTCTCTCTTTCTGTCTCTCTTTCTGTCCTCTTCTGTCTCTCTTTCTGTCTCCCTCTCCTCTGTCTCTCTCTTCTCTCTCCTCTCTTTTTTCTTTGTCTCTCTTTCTGTTCCCTTTCTGTCTCTTCTGCTCTCTGTCTCGTCCTCTTCTGTCTCTCTTTCTGTCTCCCTTTCTGTCTCTCTCTTTCTGTCTCCTCTTTCTGTCTCTCTTCTCTCTCTTCTCCTCTTTCTGTCTCTCTTTCTGTCTCTCCTTCTGTCTCTCTTTCTGTCTCCCTTTCTGTCTCTCTTTCTGTCTCCTTTCTGTCTCTCTTTTCTGTCTCTCTTTCTGTCTCCTTTCTGTCTCTGTCTCTGTCTCTGTCTCTGTCTCTGTCTCTCTCCCCTCTCTCCTCTCTCTCTCTCTCTCTCTCTCTCTCTCTCTCTCTCTCTCTCTCCCCACCTCTCTTTCTTAGAGAAATCAGACCTTGAGTTTACGATAGAATGACCTGCGGGTAATATATTATAACAGAAGCCTACAATACCACATGGTATAAATCAAAACAAATCTGAACACAATGCAACGTAATACATGCATTACGAACAATAGAACATAGCTCTACAAGATCGACACACACATTATATCAATTTTAGTTGTTAGTTAACAAAGCACCCAATTATCCTGTCTCAAGAATACCGCTGTGCTCCTCACAGAGAGTTCCGCTCTCACAAAGACAGCCCTCAGAATATTCTCCTAGTCTCTGTAGTCTGATGATTGAGTAACACAATTATTCTCGTTGTTTGGACCAACCATTTGGGATAATGTCTTCCACTTTCTTAGTTACTCAAATTTACACCCCCCCCCCCCCCACCTTTTTTTTTGTTCTTTTTTTTTTTTTTTTGTTCTGATAAGCGTGCACACGTATTTGGTTTATTTTTGTCATATCTGTGAAGCCTAGGAACTTACAAGCTTGAATTCTGATGGGATAGTACGTGTTGCATTGACCTTGCTCTCTCTGTCTCTCTCTGTTTGTCTGTCTCTCTGATTGTCTGTCTGTCTGCTCTCTCTCTGTGTATCTATCTCTGTCTGTCTGTCTGTCTGTTTGTCTGTCTGTCTCTCTCTGTCTGTGTCTCTGTCTCTATCTCTGTCTGTCTGTCTGTCTGTCTCTGTCTCTATCTCTATCTGTTTGTCTGTCTGTCTGTCTGCTCTGTCTCTGTCCTCTATCGTTCTTAGTCTGTCTGTCTGTCTGTTTGTCTGTCTGTCTCTCTCTCTCTCTGTGTCTGTCTGTCTGTCTCTGTCTGTCTCTATCTCTGTCTGTCTGTCTGTCTGTCTGTCTCTGTTCTCTCTGTCTCTCTGTCGTCTCTCTCTCTCTCTCTCTCTCTCTCTCTCCTCTCTCTCTCTCTCTCTCTCTCTCTTTCTCCGCACGCTCGTGTGGATGGTGCATGCGCTAGCGTATGTGCGTGTGCAATGTTTTTTATTACGATGCAAGCCAGCCAGATCATCTCGTTTTGCCGGATCAACACATCCAGAAAATAATGACAGAACTGTGCTAGCAATGAACATATTCGAGAAACAGAAATGTCATGAATTCAGTCATTTGTGGACACCGTGTGACACGTATTGAAGTGGCCTTTTCAAAATGAAGATACTTCATTGATGTGTCGCAAATTAAATTGACTGATGTAATATTCGGTAAACATCTTTTTGATATCAGTAGACTTGACATTGTTCTTTGGGACAAACAAAATACGGTAAGCCGTTTTGTAAGCTCTCTCTTTGAAAAACAAACAAACAAACAAGCAAACAAAAAGAAAGTCCTTATCTAACACACGTATACATTTGTCATTGTGTGTAATTTATCATGAAATGAGAAACTTAACACAGCTACAAAAACCACTAGTACTACAATACCATTCAGACAGCTGTGCCATTTTTGCATGTTTAGTTATTTAAACGCGTATAATTTGTGGTTTTTACATCTGTTACAGACAGTATTGTTGTAATAATCTAAGGGAGTGAATCGGCCATTGTGACCTAACCATGGCTCATAACACTGAAAGTATTAAGAGAACTTCATAATATACATACACACGCACGTATGTACAGACAGTCACAAAAAGAACAAAACAGAAATATACCACAGTTGTGTGTACAACGAACAAAAGGCACACACACACACACACACACACACACACACACACACACACACACACACACACACACACACACACACACACACACACACACACACACACACACACACACCAAAACACACACACACACTCACACACACACACACTCACACACACACACACACACACACACACACACACACAACAAACACACACAACACACACACACACACACACACACACCACACACACACACACACACACACACACAAACAGATAAAAACAAACATACCATGACCCTGAACTAAGTTCAAGGTAGTATGCAACTTGGAGCCATTACCCTCCCTGATATCCTTTTCGCCTGCTCCTTTTTCTTTCCTTTACTTTTTTTGTCTTTTCTTTTCTTTTCTTTTCCTTTTCCTTTTCTTTCTTTCTTTTTTTCTGAGGGGTGGAGGGCGATCTTTTTCTTGTTATTCTTTTTGTTTGTTTGTTTGTTTAAAGCCCGGCTGACTGCATAAAGCCATATCAGGGCTATGACCGTTTCAGTACATGCAGAATACTTCAACAAGAAATAAAAATGAAAATGAAATAAAATACCCATATAAAAATAATAAGAAAAATATGCATTAATGCATATAATCTAAGGAGATGTCCTGGCGTTGACCACTCCATCCAATTTACCACACATGGGATTTAAAAAAAACTGACCTGAATACAAATTCAAGCATAACTAAGGACGCTAAAACATATATAAAGACGGGCTTAAATTATCTAAAATTGTTTCCGCATATCTCATTTACCTAGAGCCAAAACGCACTTTAAAGATGTACCCAATTATCAATCCTAAAAGAAAGTACAGGTGCGAGGCGTGGACAGTCAGCAAGCAAAGCCAGAGCAAGATTGAGGAAGCCGAGATGTGGTTTCTCAGAAGAATGTTGAGAGTTCCATGGACAGCAAAGAAAACAAACGAGACAGTCTTGATGGAGGCAGACACAAGTAGATCACTCATAAGGAAGATTAGGAAAAGACAGGGCAGCATTTATAGGACATTTTATGAGGAAGGGGGATTTAGAGCACCTGGTCACAACGGGAAAGCTGGAGGGAAAGAGAGCACCAGGTAGACCCAGGGAGATAATGCTGGACGGACTTGCAGAGTGGCTGGGGATGAGGAGGGTGGGGGAGATGCTGGGGGCAACGAGAGATAGAGATGGCTGGAAGTCCATGGTCGCCAACGCCATGCGGCAGGGCACCTAATGATGATGATGAAGAGAAAGTATATAAGGCTTTATCGAACACATACAGGTGAATGGACCAGCTGACAGAAAATGATAGTCATAAATGACAGAACCAAATGAGGTAGAAAGAAACGAAGAACGTGAAGAAAAAAGAGGATATTTCTAGCACACAATTTCCAGAAGGTGGGGATACTATTTATACTAAAAGAGCCCCGGCATCCCAACAGGAAAGGAGATCATTAGAATTTGGTTAAAAAAATGTAGTCATATAATGAGGGGAAGTGTGTGTGTGTGTGTGTGTGTGTGTGTGTGTGTGTGTGTGTGTGTGTGTGTGTGTGTGTGTGTGTGGTGTCTTGCGCCGGCGCGCGGGTGCGTGGTGTGTGTTCTGTGTGTGTGTCTCTGTGTGTGTAAGACTGAAAAAAGCCATATTATATAATAATACAGATTATGTATGTAGCAGTTACCATGTATATATGTATGTAGCCTACGCATACAAGCATTCAATTCACCAGTAACATATTGGCCAAAGTGTATGTTTCACGGTACATTTTGTTGTCATGGGCTATGACGTAAGGACTTGATTACGTCATTGGTTTGTTAGGATGTAATTTTCTGCCTACGTCAGGAGGCTATTGGCTTTGCTTAAAAACTGGGAGAATTCGATATGGCCTACACTTCAACAGTCATGAGGGATCTGTTCGCCAACGCTAATGTTTGATATTCTGGTTGATGTTCGCTTTATGGCTTTGTGTTCTCAGAAATGTGATACATAAAACAGAGAAGTGAAATCCCTTGATAAGCATATGTGTATGTGTGTGCATGTATGTATGTAGGTAGGTAGGTAGTAGTATGTATGTATGTATGTATGTATGTATGTAGTATGTTATGTATGTATGTATGCATGCATGTGTGCATGCATGTATGCATGCATGTATGCATGTATGTACGTGTTTATGTATGTATATATGTATGCATGCATGTATGTATGTATGTATGTATGTGTTTATGCATGTATGTACGCATGCGTGCATGCATGCATGCATGCATGTATGTATGCATGCATGTATGTATGTATGTAGGTATTTATGTATGTAAGTACGTATGTATGTATGTATGTATGTGTGTATGTTTGTATGCATATATATATATGTATGTATGTATGTATATATGTGTGTATGCATGAATGCGTGTTTGTGTGCGTGTGTGCGTGTGTGTGTGCGTGTGTGCGTGCGTGCGTGTGTGTGTGTGTGTATGTGTGTGTGTGTACTTATATATGTTTGTATCTAAGTATGTGCCAATATGTGTTTGTATCTAAGTGTGTTCCAATATGTGTTTGTATCTGTTTATCTATGTATCCATATATGTACGCATATGGAAACATGGAGGAAGAGAAGAAGATGACATCTGTACAGACACAGAAGTTAAGTGTGTAACAATTGTTATTGTTGTTGCGTTTTTTTCTCTCATTTTTTTTCGCTGTTTCAAAAGCACATTTTCCATGCTGCTAAACTTGTTTAACCAATATAGTTTTGAAAGCAAGCAAATTTCCTCATTTCTCTGTCTCTTTCTCGTTCTCTCTCTGTCTCTGTCTGTCTGCTTGTCTCTGTCTGTCTGTCTGTCTCCCTGTCTTCCTTTCTCCCTTCTCTTTCTTTTATGTGCGTTCTCATAAAAGAGAGAGAGAGAGAGAAAAAAAAAAAAGAGACAAAAAAAAAAAAAAGGTTCAGCAAAACGCACGAAATACATTGATACAAAAATGTTGCCTGGTTTTAAATGACCTTGAGCGATTTTCAAGATAATACGTGATTTATGGGCCCATTACCTCCCCTGACACTTTCTTTTGCGTGCTCAGTTTTTGTCATGGCAGTTTGGTTCAAAATATGGCGAATAATGTGGTGTGTGTGTGTTGTGTGTGTGTGTGTGTGTGTGTGTGTGTGTGTGTGTGTGTTGTATGGTGTGTGTGTGTGTGTGTGTGTGTGTGTGTGTGTGTGAGGGGATCGGGGGGACCTGTCCGTTTGTCTGTCTGTCTGTCCGTATGGGTCTGAATCTGTACATGCGTGCGTAGCGGGAGAAGTTGTTGATAGGTACATGTACTTGTATGTACGTATAGATAGATAGATAGATAGATAGATAGATAGATGGATAGATGGATAGATAGATAGATCGATAGATGGATAGATGGATAGATAGATGGATAGATAGATGGATAGATGGATAGATAGATAGATAGATAGATAGATGGATAGATGGATAGATGGATAGATAGATAGGTAGATAGATAGATAGATAGATAGATAGATAGATAGATAGA
>CM060305.1:26553865-26556365 GCA_030674185.1 Monoplex corrugatus | reverse complement strand
ATATATACACAAAAAACTAAGAGATGTGTACTTTCATCAGTTTCACGTGTTTTGGTAATCATGTTTTGATTATTTTGTTTGTTTGTTTTGGTTGGTCTGACTTATTTTTCTTGTTTTGTTTTGTTTGTTCGTTGTTTATTATTTGTTTATTTCATTGTGTGTGTGTGTGTGTGTGTGTGTGTGTGTGTGTGTGTGTGTGTGTGTGTGTGTGTGTGTGTGTGTGTGTGTGTGTGTGTTACTTCTTTCTTTATACATTTGATACACTTTCTGTAAAGTTCCTGGGAGTGCTTCTTCTACAGGCTCTGCAGAGAAAGAACAAAAAAAAAAAAAAAAGAGGCTGTAGCTTTTTACCAGATTGGCCAAAGACAACGCTTTGCTCATTTGTTGAAAGCAAATTTCTTAATCTTTCAAGCGCGATAACTGCCAGATCCACTTAAGATTGATAGCCGTTTCTTGTCGACCGTTGTTTTGCTTTACGTGGCATTTTATCCAGACACATCCCTTATGAAACCCTAATGAAGAAATTCAAAATGATCGTGAAAAATAATGACAGGAGAAGGAGAGGAATAGGAATAGAGACAGAGAAAGAAGATAGAAAGATACTGGCACAGAGGGAGCATATATATACATATAAGTATATATATACATATATATATATATATATATATATCGTGTATATATACATGTATATATATATTGTATATATATTATGTATATATATATATATATATATATATATATATATATATGGATCTGTGTGTTTGTGTATGGAGAGAGAGAGAGAGAGAGAGAGAGAGAGAGAGGAGTGAGAGAGAGGAGAGGAGAGAGTGTGTTTATACACGCCCATATATAGTCACATGCATGTTTGTGTACGTGCATGCACTACGCGTCTGTGTGTTGTGTGTGTGTGTGTGTGTGTGTGTGTGTGTGTGTGTTGTGTGTGTGTGTGTGTGTGTGTGTGTGTGTGTGTGTGTGTGTGTGTGTGTGTTGTGTGTGCACGCGTTAAAATGTAGCAGTGATTATTTCTTTGCCTTGTGTAAATCGATTTTGATAAAGTAGAACTCGAAATGTTCTATTAGAATATGTATCTGCTTTTAAAAGATTGTAAGCATGCAATTGTATAAAGTATGAAAATGCTGTATTTTTGTCTGATCTATTGGGTTTTCTTTTTTTGTTTTGTTTGTTTGTTTGTTTTTTGTTCATTTTATGAATTGATTTTCGTGTACTTCTTTGAGTAAGTCTTTGGTACAATGTTCTGTAAAGTGCCTGCTAGTGCTTTCTTTGCAAACTCTTCTTCTTTTTTTTTTTCTTCTTCTTCTTCCTCTCCTCCTCCTCTTCCTCCTCCTCTTTCGTCGTCTTCTTCTTCTCTTTCTCCTTCTTCTTCTTCTCCTTCTTCTTCTCTTTCTTCTTCTTCTCCTTCTCCTTCTTCTTTTTCTTTCTTCTTTTCTTCCTCCACCTCCTCCATGTTCTTCTTTTTTTTGTTCCTCCTCTCCTTCTGCTCATTTCCTAATATTTTGATAGTTGTTCAGCTCGTCTTTGAAGCTGAATACACGGAATGGAAGAGTGTGGCTTGACATGTTCAAAGCTTTGTGGTTTTATAGGGGCGTCTGTAGACAACGTGACACTGCTATCATTATGAAGTGATGACTTTATGTTGCACTGTCTAGAGTTGTGTTGAGCTTTTAAGACTAATTACTTTGGTTTTCTCGTTCGTATTTTCCGTTTTTTAAAAAAAATTGTTTCTTTTTTTTTCTGCGAGATATACCAATACAAGTATTTCCCACAGAGTGATATGGAGTGTGATTACAATGTATGTGGACTGTAGTTTAGTGGTCAGATCTCCAGCCTGTAGATGAGCTTTTCAAATTCAATTCCTCTTTTGTCCACTACAATTTTAGTGGCTAGTGAAAAGATTGTGCGAGATCAGTGGTGCAGTATGTGCTTGGTTTACGTTACAGAATTCAACACATGGAATAGTCCATGGGAACCCATGTGGACTGCAATTTTAATGAGTAGCAATGATATTCAAAACAAGCATAAACAACAACAGCAACAACAACAAAACAAAACAAATTGTCAACAGATCATCTCGGAGGGCAAAAGCTCGAATTTAACATGTATGAAAAGCCATTCTGACAAAAGTACAAGAAAATACAACATAACACGACACATACAATTTAGAGCAAAAAGGCAATGCGATGGTAGGACATTTATCACAACACATTGCAGTATCTATCCAAAATTGTTCTATAATTCATATGCGATAAAAAGAAATAAGCGAACTAACCAGGTAACTAACCAATAACTAACATATGTTCAACACTCACAGCAAAGAACAAACATGCAGAAAAGGTCATCTACGTCTTTTCAATAAAAATAAGCGAACTAACCAGGTAACTAACCAAGTACTAACATATGTTCAACACTCACAGCAAAGAACAAAACATGCAGAAAAGGTCATCTACGTCTTTTCAATAAAAATACGAACAGGTTCTAACCA
>CM060305.1:26543865-26546365 GCA_030674185.1 Monoplex corrugatus | reverse complement strand
GTTGAGCATGAATGGTAGACAGTAGGAGAGTGAAGGAGAATGCTGTGTGCGGTGGGTTGAGCATGAATGGTAGACAGTAGGAGAGTGAAGGAGATTGCTGTGTGCGGTGGGTTGAGCATGAATGGTAAACAGCAGGAGAGTGAAGGAGAATGTTGTGTGCGGTGGGTTGAGCATGAATGGTAAACAGCAGGAGAGTGAAAGAGAATGCTGTGTGCGGTGGGTTGAGCATGAATGGTAAACAGCAGGAGAGTGAAGGAGAATGCTGTGTACAGTGGGTTGAGCATGAAGGTTAAACAGCAGGAGAGTGAAGGAGAATGCTGTGTACAGTGGGTTGAGCATGAACGGTAAACAAGCAGGAGAGTGAAGGAGAATGCTGTGTGCGGTGGGTAGTGTTAGGCTGGTAAACAAGCAGGAGAGTGAAGGAGAATGCTGTGTGCGGTGGGTAGAGCATGAATGGTAAACAAGCAGGAGAGTGAAGGAGAATGCTGTGTACAGTGGGTTGAGCATGAATGGTAAACAAGCAGGAGAGTGAAGGAGAATGCTGTGTACAGTGGGTTGAGCATGAATGGTAAACAGCAGGAGAGTGAAGGAGAATGATGTGTGCGGTGGGTTGAGCATGAATGGTAAACAGCAGGAGAGTAAAGGAGAATGCTGTGTGCAGTGGGTAGTGTTAGGCTGGTAAACAAGCAGGAGAGTGAAGGAGAATGCTGTGGTAGAGTATGAATAGCAAACAGTAGGAGAATAGCCAGCAGTAGGAGAGTGAAGGAGAATGCTGCGTGATTGGTTAGAGTATGAATGGTAAATACGCAGGAGAGTGAAGGAGAATGCTGTGTACAGTGGGTAGTGTTGGCTGGTAAACAAGCAGGAGAGTGAAAGAGAATGCTGTGTACATGTACAGTGGGAGTGTTGGCTTGTAAACAAGCAGGAGAGTGAAGGAGAATGCTGTGTACATGTACAGTGGGTAGTGTTAGGCTGGTAAACAAGCAGGAGAGTGAAGGAGAATGCTGCGTACAGTGGGTAGTGTTAGGCTGGTAAACAAGCAGGAGAATGAAGGAGAATGCTGTGTGCAGTGAGTAGTGTTCGGCTGGTAAACAAGTAGGAGAGTGAAGGAGAATTATGTGTGCAGTGGGTAGTGTTAGGCTGGTAGACAAGCAGGAGAGTGAAGGAGAATGCTGTGTGCGGTGGGTAGAGTATTACTGGTAACAGTAGGAGAGTGAAGGAGAAGGTTGTGTGCGGTGGGTAGAGTATGAATGGTAAACAGCAGGAGAGTGAAGGAGAATGGTGTGCAGTGGGTAGTTTTTGGCTAGTAAACAAGCAGGAGAGTGAAGGAGAATGCTATGTGCGTTGGGTACAGTATGAATGGTAAACTGCAGGAGAGTGATGGAGAATGATGTGTGAAGTGGGTAGAGTATGACTGGTAACAGTAGGAGAGTGAAGGAGAATGCTGTGTGCGTTGGGCAGAGTATGAATAGCAAACAATAGGAGAATAGCAAGCAGTAGGAGAGAGAGAGGGAGAATGCTGTGTGTGTTGGGTAGAGTATGAATGGTAAAGAGCAGGAGAGTGAAGGAGAATGTTGTGTACAGTGGGTAGTGTTAGGCTGGTAAACAAGCAGGAGAGTGAAGGAGAATGCTGTGTACATGTGCAGTGGGTAGTGTTTGGCTGGTAACCAAGCAGGAGAATGAAGGAGAATGCTGTGTGAGGTGGGTAGAGTATGACTGGTAGACAGTAGGAGAGTGAAGGAGAATGCTGTGTCAGGTGGGTAGAGTTTTAATGGTAAACAGCAGGAGAGTGAAGAAGAATGCTGTGTATGGTGGGTAGAGTATGAACAGTAAACAGTAGGAGAGTGAAGGAGAATGCTGTGTGAGGTGGGTAAAGTATGACTGGTAAACAGTAGGAGAGTGAAGGAGAATGATGTGTGCGGTGGGTAAAGTATGACTGGTAAACAGTAGGAGAGTGAAGGAGAATGCTGTGTGAGGTGGGTAGAGTATGAATAGTAAACAGTAGGAGAGCGAAGGATAATGCTGTGTGACCTGGATAGAGTGTGACTGGTAAACAGTAGGAGAGTGAAGGAGAATGCTGTGTGCGTTGGGCAGTGTATGACTGGTAAACAGTAGGAGAGTGAGGGAGAATGATGTGTGCGTTGGGCAGAGTATGACTGGTAAACAGTAGGAGAGTGAAGGAGAATGCTGTGTGCGGTGGGCAGAGTATGAATGGTAAACAGCAGGAGGGTGAAGGAGAATGTTGTGTGAGGTGAGTATAGTATGACTGGTAAACTGCAGGAGGGTGAAGGAGAATGTTGTGTACAGTGGGTAGTGTTTGGCTGGTAAACAGCAGGAGAGTGAAGGAGAATGCTGTGTACAGTGGGTAGTGTTAGGCTGGTAAACAGCAGGAGAGTGAAGGAGAATGTTGTGTACAGTGGGTAGTGTTTGGCTGGTAAACAGCAGAAGGGTGAAGGAGAATGTTGTGTACAGTGGGTAGTGTTTGGCTGGTAAACAAGCA
>CM060305.1:26536365-26541365 GCA_030674185.1 Monoplex corrugatus | reverse complement strand
TGACGTTTTTGTTTTTTTTAGAAATGTGTTCACGTCTGCACTCATCGTTCATATCGTGTGTTTTGTTTTTTTCCAGTCTTTTAAGTTCTTGATGCAGTTCTCTGTTAAATTCGTGCAAGCGCTGTTTTGGACGGCCCTGTGCAGTCACATCAACGAAAAAATAGGTTGCAGCCTTTTACCGCATGGGCCAAAAACACAACGATTTGTCCATTCGTTGAAAGTGAATTTCTTGATCGTTCAAGCACGATAACTGTCAGACGCGCTCAAGATTTATGCCCCTTTCATTTCGTTCTTGTTTTACTTTCGTTTTATTTTCCCCAGACGCTCCTTTATCAAAGTCTGCTCAGAAATTCAAAACGTTGATGGGAAAGACAAAAAGCGGGAAGGAGGAAGGAATGAGGTAGAGACAGCAAACCGACAGTGTGTAATGTGTGTGCGTACGTGTCTGTGTACATGCATTAATGTGTGTGTGTGTGTGTGTGTGTGTGTGTGTGTGTGTGTGTGTGTGTGTGTGTGTGTGTGTGTGTTCGTGTGTGTGTGTGTGTGTGTGTTCGTGTGCGTATTTGTTTCATCGATAGCGCTTTTAAATCTAACTTTTCGCCAGAAGTACTTATTCATTTCAAATGGGCTTGACTCCTGTCTTCACATTTTCTCCACAAAAATAGTATGTGTTTCCTGCCTCAGCCATTTCCCCTTTTCATACCCCTCTTCCTTCTTCTTCTTCTTCTTTCTTTGTCCTTTTTCATCCTTCTTTATTCACTCTTCTTCTTCTTCTTCTTGTTCTACTTTTCCTTTTTCTTCTTCTTGTTTTTGTTCTTCTTCTTCTTCTTCTTCTACTTTTCTTTCTTCTTCTTCTTCTTGTTCTTGTTCTTCTTCTTGTTCTTCTTGTTCTTGTTCTTCTTCTTGTTCTTCTTCTTCTTCTTGTTGTTGTTCTTCTTCTTCTTCTTCTTTTTTCTTCTTCTTCTTCTTCTTCTTCTTGTTCTACTTTTCCTTCTTCTTCTTCTTCTTTTTTCGTTCCTTGTTCCTTTTACCTTCCCTGTTTCCTCTTATCACTTTTTACTGTTGTTCTGTTTGTCTACTAACCTTTCTTATCTATTTTTACTCTTGTTCTGTTTGTCTACAAACCTCTCATCTTTTTTTTAATGTTGCTTTGTTTGTCTACATACCTCGTGACAAAAGAAGAACAGAATGGGTTAATGTGTCCAGCACCTTTTTTTAAATTTTAAATGGGAGTCTCTGTAAACACTGTGTAGATCAGGCATGACAGAGAAGAATCTTGATGCTGTCCCCCTGGAGTGTTGATTTTGTTCCGATCTGTCTAGACCTTCCTATGTTGACTTTGTAACAAGTCTAACGAGCTGGTTTCCCCACTTCTTCCTTCTGTGCTTTCTGCCAATGTGTTGTGTACAGAGTGATACGAAGTATGATGGTAAGTCTTTCTTCTGTGTGTTTCGTAAAAGTCTTGTGTACGGAGTGACATAGACTATGATGATAAGATATACATGGAAATATGGCCTAGAATGAGAGCTAGCACTGGCTTAAGCCTGTTTCTGCAGGTTTGATTTCTTGATTATCCAGAGATTTTCGTGTTTATCTTCTAGAATATATACTTTGGTTGCTAGTCTGGATGTACTAATTATTGTTTATGCTTGTGCTTTCATAATGAGAATTTGTATTTTTTCCGTTGTTTGTTTTCTTTTTTCTTGTCTTTTTTGTGAGAAGGAACAAATAGTGTATTACGTATATGCTAATTGCGTGTATGAAAAGGCCAAAGGCAACATTGTGTAGACTATCACTTTAACAGGAAAAAGGTACATGCAGGTGTAATTTAAATCGTTAGCACACCGTTATGGCAGTTTACAACACCTATGCCAGAAGTTGTAAACCATTTCCAATGAAAAAGAGTCTCATAAATGTATGCAATAAATCTGCATAAATCCATATGCAGCAAAATGGAATGCAAGGATGTGCAGCGCAATACAGCATGGTTAAGTAACATGACTCATACTCTGCAAAACAAAGATGTGCTAAGATAACGTGTATACTTAACTGTACAAATGAGTAGAAAATTAAACATATTGATAAAACTATATAATAATGAGTGACCGACTGAGTGACAGTCCAACCAAGCAGCCCACTGTCAGTTATGAAAAGAAAGGTAGTTTATTGGTGTTGTTTTTCTGTGTGTGTTAAAACGCTTTACACTTTATATGTACAATACCTGATAAGTTCGCGTCCGTTATCAGCTTTTAATATACAACAGGCGCAAAGTGTGAAGCCGTGTTTCCTTCCATTAAAGATTCAACGGACAGAGAAAAACCAAACCAAACAAACAAAAACCATTAATGGCATGCCACAGCTTGCTGTCTGACCCTCCTACTCCTACCCCACCCCACCACCCCACCACCTCATAGCCACCAGGCCTAGTCTCTGTGATTGCACAGTGGTGTCGGATGTGGATGCAGCAATTTGCCGCTGCTGCTTGTACCTTGTTAAACACGAATTTTGTGACACTGTAACAGGTTGCTTGTTGCTTCTGCTATCCTCCCACCCTTGAATTTCTTCATCATTATTTTTTTTACTTTCCCTTGATCCTCGATCTTGATTTTATCGGTCCCTCATTTCCTCCTTGACGCCTAAGCTTTTGCTACCTCCCACAAGCATTCCATCACCGACCCTTTAAAAAACCGTGATCTCTGGTTGTTGGATTTCATTCTTTCGGTGTGCAAGCCAGTGAGATGGAGACAGTATTCGTTTACTGGTGACTTACAGTGCGCCTCCGTAAATTTTGTATTTCATGTCAGTTGTGTTTTGGAGTGTGCATGTGCAGCCTGGTGTGACTTTAATGACTTTGAGTCTGTGTGACCAGATTTATAGTGGCGTTAAGTGCAATGTGCAAACGTGTGGTGGCATTTAAGCATCATGAAGACATAGAGTAAATCTTCCACCAGTAACAAACACAAAAAAAGCTTCCACTGGTAAGAAACATAAGCATATGTGAAAACGACAAGAAGCAGAGATGACGTTGAGAACAAACACCTGTGGTAGCTTTCAAGATGTAGAACATCTATATTAGAGCTAACTCTAATATCACGCAACTCCAGCCATCCATTGTTAATGGCTCACGAGGTTTCTTCAGCAACAACAGATTCAGTGTTGTGCCCAGACAGCAGGACAGTAAACAACCTTAATGTGTTCACCATTGATCTGTTTCTATATAAACTTGTGACAGGTGAGCAGTGGTCTTCTCTTGTCTTGACCCTTGCTGTGCTGTGTTGATATTGAAGTTTCTATTTGCGTTTGTCTGTTGATGTGTTATTTATTTTTAAGTTAAATCTGTCGAAATGTATCTGATGTCAGTACGTCAAATTTTAGTTTTTTGGCTCAACTACAAAATATTTTTTTCTCAGGTGCTTTGTGTGTGTGTGTGTGTGTGTGTGTGTGTGTGTTGTGTGTGTGTGTGTGTGTGTGTGTGTGTGTGTGTGTGTGTGTGTGTGTGTGTGTGTGTGTTTTCTGTCTGTTTGTCTATCTGTCTGTCTGTCTGCCTCTCCCTCTCTGTCTGCCTCTCCCTCTCTGTCTCTGTCTCTGTCTCTCTGTCTCTCTGTCTCTCTCTCTCTCTCTCTCTCTCTCTCTCTCTGCGTGCGTGCATGTGTGTGTGTGTATGCATTTGCGTGTGCTTGTGTGTGTGGTGTGTGTGTGTGTGTGTTGTGTGTGTGTGTGTGTGTGTGTGTGTGTTGGTGTGTGTGTGTGTGTGTGTGTGTGTTTGTGAGCGTATGTGTTTTGTCTAGGCTTTTTTTCCTCCTAAATAAATAATTTTAAGCCAGAAGTTCTCGTTAATTTCAAATGGGTTTGACTGCTGCCTTCACCTTTTCACCTCAGAAATCTTACTGAATTTCCTTCTTTGTCCTTCGTTCTTCTTCTTCTTCTTCTTCTTCTTCTTCTTCTTCTCTTCTTCTTCTTCTTTTCTTCTTCTTCTTTCTTCTTCTTCTTCTTCTCGTTTTCATCATCTTCTTCTTTCTCTCCTCCTCCTCATTCGTCCTTCTTCTTCTTTCTTTCTTCTTCTCCACTCCTCCTAATACTTCATCCTTCTTATGTTCTCCCTAAATACTTTCGTTCCTTGTTCTCTTGTTCGTCCTCTTTTTCCTTATCTACGTTTACTGTTCTTCTGTTTGTTTTCAGACCTGAATACAAAAGATGAAGAGAATGTGTTCATGTGTCCTGCAGCATTTTTTTTAATGGGAGTCTTTATAAACACTCAGTAGAACAGAACAGACAGATGAGAATCTCACTACTGTCCCAGTGGAGTGTTGACTTTGTTCTGATCTGTCTAGACCTGCCTGTGTTGACTTTGTAAGAAGTCTAACGAGCTGGTTTTCCCACTTTTTCCTTCTGTGCTTTCTGACAATGTGTTGTGTACAGAGTGATATGAAGTATGCTGGCAAGTCTTTCTTCTGTGTGTTTTTACAGAAGGCATAGACTACATGGAAAGACAGCCTAGAATGAGAGCACTGGCTTACTAAACATTTTTTTTTCTTTTGCAAACTTGATTCCTAGATTATCCAGAGATTTTTGTTAATCATCTTCTGGAATACCACACTTTGGATGCTAGTCTGGGTGTGCTAATCATTGTTTATAGTTTATACTTTCTTAATAACAATTTTCATTTTTTTGCTTTGATTATTGATTTATTTGTTGTGAGAAGGAAGCAATACAGTATTAAGTGTATACTCACTGCATGTACGAAAAGGTCAAAGCCAAAGTTGTGTAGAATATCATGTTACTAGTGAAAATATATAATCAGATGTAATTTTTAAAAAAGTAGCACACCGTTATGGCAGTTTGCAACACACATATAACAGAAGTTGGCATAAAAAGTGTCACATAAATGTATGCAATAAACTTCATAAAATCTATGCAGCAAAATACAATGCAAGGATGTGCAATGCGATAAAATGTAATTAGGCAACACAGCTCAATACACTATCTACAAAACAAAAACA
>CM060305.1:26513865-26521365 GCA_030674185.1 Monoplex corrugatus | reverse complement strand
AAGCTGGTGGATAGGGTGAGGGAGTCAAACGGTTAAGGTTTTGCAGTTGCTGGATAAGGTGCGGGAGTCGAAGGGTTAAACCATTGCCCACCGCCAACATCATTTACTGAATGGAGAACGTGTCAAATATTCGATTTGCAATGAATTAGAACAGTTGTGATTAACTCTTTAAGTTCTGCTGCCCACTCACTCACCCCCCACCCCCCCACCCCCACCCCACCACCACCACTCCACCCATCGTTTGTCTGCTTGAGTGGGTGCTGTGAGCTTGGAATTAATTGAAGAGCGGGACAGCTATCACTGCTCCTTGCAACTATTTTAATGTGCTGGGCGTGAATGAAATGAGGTGATTCAGTAGTACAGATTTCAATAACTTCCTTTTACCATTGGCCATCGCCTTTATCATCACGGAGTGCAGTACGTATGGAACACCCCGAGTGCTATGATTCCTTCCAAAAGAAAAAAAAAAGTCAGAATTCTAGATTTTGCAATTCGCAGACAAGACTGGTTGCCTCTGCTCGTCTCTAACAGCAGGCCAACCTGATGGCATGAAGAGAGCCACTCTAGACTAGCGGATCAAATCCACGGTCTTTGTTCGCACCATCGACCACCACTCACATCATTATAGAGTGGAACACGTACAGAATGTTCCGAGTACAACGACTACCTTTTGAAGCAAAACTGAACTTCAAAATTGCAATTCGCAGGCAAGTCTTGATCTTCTCGCCTTTAGTAGCTTTACTTGCCGGTACTAAGTCCCAGCACGGCGAAAAGAGGGACCACTCTAATCCTACAGCGCTGTTTCAGGGTCTTTCTTTAATGCCAAAGCACTCTGCCTCCACTGGTATTGATCAGCTTTTTCTTTCACTTTTCACCCTCCTTTTCTTCTCCCCATCAACCCTCTTTCCTATTTTTTTCTGTCTTTATTGTCAAATTTGTTTTGTTTGTTTGTTTTATTCTGTCTTTGACTCCTCTCAAAAAACAGAAACACACACAAAAAAGCGGTTTCTTTTGATATGAAAGATGAGATGGCTCCGTCCGTCTGATTAGACAATGGAATAGCATAGTTGTAGGATTCAGTTGGATGTATAACTGCATTGGCTGTAACTGAAAAAGCCGATTTTTGAAAGGCAGACCTCGGTACGGCAAAAGCACATGAAGGCTGATGGCTGTGGCTGAGTGGGTTGCTGCTGCATCTCTGTCTCTCTGTCTCTGTCTGTCTGTCTGTCTGTCTCTCTTCTTTGTTTGTCTGTCTCTCTGTATCCTTTTGTTCTTTCTTTGTCTGTCTGTCTGTCCGTCTCTGTCTGTCTTCTCTGTCTCTCCCTGTCTCTCTGTCTGTCTATCTGACTCTGTCTCTGTCTCTGTGTGTGTCTCTCTCTCTTCTCTCTCTCTCTCTCTCTCTCTTTCTGTGTCTGTCTGCTTCTCTGTATCTCTCTTTGTCTCTTTCTTTGTCTGTCTGTCCGTCCGTCTCTGTCTGTCTCTCTCTGTCTCTCCCTGTCTCCCTGTCTCCATATCTGACTCTCTCTCTCTCTCTCTCTCTCTCTCTCTCTCTCTCTCTCTCTCTCTCTCTCTCTGTCCGATCACAGTAATTTCGTTTCTGCTCTGCAATAACGATGCCTGTATCACGTAAAACCTGTCGCCAGGCACAATGAATTATAAGTGACTCTTTCTAGGCGTCAACACGTACCAACAGACTTCAGATCGCGATGACAAATATCCCTGTGTCGCAAAACAAAAACTGGACGCCCTGAAGGGTGGGATCCCTCGGCGACCTCCCCGCACATGTCTTTTGAGATGCAGCCATACTGCACGCTGTGGACATGGCCGAGCCAATATTATTCGTCCCTGAAGAGATGTTTTATATATCTGGCATGCTGGCCTGATCCGGGACGTCATCGCTTGGCTGGCAGTCCATCTAGGAAATACCTAGAATCAAATGCAAGTACCTCACGTAGAAGCTGTGTCGAGGCGGTGCTCTTTACACACATAGACTGCAGTAGAGAGGTGTAATCAGTATGCAAACTCTCCATTTTCCAGTCTTGGTTGTGGCGGTGAGCTTACGCTATTCCTACACTTTGTTACACGGTTTGGACATGAAAGTGGCTTAGCTTTCACTATCGGCATGTTTGAGCTCTGGGACCTGCTCTAGCAGGAGAAGGTAACGTCTTCTGCTGCAGCATGTCGTCTGCATTAAACATGTTAAATTAACCTGCCGTGCCGCTATGTCGATGTTCATCCTCCTCAGCTCATAGTGGATCAATGCTGTTTCCCTGCTGTCACTGATCCGATCCGCTGATAGTCATCAGAGAGGCCAAAGCACACGGGCGTTACGTTCTAAGTGGCCGGTTCCTGACTTATGATTTCTTCTTCATTTCATTTCATTTGCCAGAAGCAGTAATAGCTGTCCGCTTTTCTATCAGTTCTAAGATCCAGGCACTCACTGAAGCAGGCAGATAGAGGCAGATCAGCACCTTCTCGTTCAGGAGTTGCCCGGATTGACCAGTTCCAGTTTGAACTCAAATTAAAACTCGTACACGCTGCTTCCGTTGTTGATTTTGCTGCTTTGCTGCAGCACCGAAGTAACCTTCCGATGGGTGCCTGAGCGGTGATCGTGGAAATCCTGGGCTGCCCACAGTCAGGATTCTCCTCTTGGCATCGCTGACGTGGGCTAAAGATAATGGGCAGAGCGTTTGATATCGGGTTAACTGCAAACTTGATATATATATATATATATATATATATTATAGATTATATATATGTGTGTGTGTGTGTGTGTGTGTGTGTGTGTGTGTGTGTGTATACACACATATATGGTGCTTATCTACTCTCTCTCGGGAAAAAAAATGATCTTATATTATCGTCTCTCTCTCTCTCTTTTTCTCTCTCTCTCTCTTTTTTCGTCCTCAAGCTAATAACTACTCAACTCCACTGTCGTAGACTAGACTGAAGAATCTTCCCTCCAAGATATTTGATCAGACAATTTAAAAAGAAAACAAAAGAAAAGAAGAGACAAGAAAAGAGTGTCTTGAGGGAATGGTAGAGAGACTTGGATGAAGTTGTGGATATGTATATATCATGGGGGACGGGAGGGAAAAGCAAAGGTCTTAAATCAGGACTGGTGTATCAGCGAGAGTACGGGATCTCACTTCGGCGTAGAACGGAAGAGAGAGAGAGAGAGAGAGAGAGAGAGAGAGAGAGAGAGAGAGAGAGAGAGAGAGAGAGAAGACAGACAGACAGAGCAGACAGAGAGACAGAGAGACAGAGAGAGACAGAGACAGAGAGACAGAGAGAGACAGAGACAGAGAGACAGAGAGAGACAGAGACAGACAGACAGAAAGGGAGAGAGAGAAAGAGAGAGGGAGAGGAAGAAAAAAAAAGAGTCAGAGCAACAGATGAGATAGAAGAAAGTGGTCAAAGAATTAAAAAAAATAAACAAAGCAACACAGAAGGAAAGAAAATAAATGAACAATATTGGTCATGTTAGCAATATTAACCAGATGGTCAAGCCATTGTAACGAACTACTTTTATGGAAAGATAACTCAAAGAGACGTTTTCTTAATGCTATTGGAACATTGAAAAAAAAAAAAAAAGCTTTAGGTGAAATGAAACTTGTCTTGAAGCGAGGGTTACTGTAGACTGTCACAACAGTGAAAAGTAGAAGACAAATATTCTCATACGTCACTGAGAGAGTGCTGTTCACACATGTTCTTAAATAAAAAAAATAAAAAAAAGGGGGGGGGGAATGAAAAGAAAAGAAAAGAAAAAACCCAAAATACTGATGTTTGTGATCTTGACCTTAGAACCAGGACATTGAAACTTGTGCTTTCGTGACTCCTGAATGATCTTACATTAGATCCAAATTTGGTGAGTAAATCTTGCTAAAAACACATTTGGATCACAGATACACAGACACATACAGAGACACGCAAGCAGAAATCTCTTCTTGGCCAATATGAAAAAGAAAAAAAACAACTGATAACGAAAATGAACAAGAGGAGAAATGTATGAGCTGTGGGAGAAAATGAAAGATGGGGTAGAGGAAAAGGAGCAAAAACAATATAAATAAAAAAAAAAAGAAAATATATCCAAGATAGTGTTGCCATCTAATTCTTTCCCTTTTTCATATAAATGTTGTTACAGAAAATAAAGACTTCGTTCTTTAAATCAACAATTACTTGCATGCACACACACACACACACACTACACACGCACACACACACAACCACCACACGCTCGCATGCACACACAAGCCGGCTGAACAAGAGTACACTCAAGCCTGTTTGAAGAATAGCCATTGACCAAAGCCAATAAGTGTTAAAAATCCACTTACCATAATAATTATGATTCAAATAATGAAATCTGGATAATGGTATATATATATATATATATATATATATATATATATATATATATATATATATATATATATATATATATGGATCGAGGCAGCCGAGATGTGGTTTCTCAGAAGAATGTTGAGAGTTCCATGGACAGCAAAGAAAACAAACGAGACAGTCTTGATGGAGGCAGACACAAGTAGATCACTCATAAGGAAGATTAGGAAAAGACAAGCAACATTATAGGCCATTTTATGAGGAAGGGGGATTTGGAGCACCTGGTCACAACGGGAAAGCTGGAGGGAAAGAGAGCACCGGGTAGACCCATGGAGAGAATACTGGACGGACTTGCAGAGTGGCTGAGGATGAGGAGGGTGGGGGAGATGCTGGGAGCAACGAGAGATAGAGATGGTATGGAAGTCCATGGTCGCCAACGCCATGCGGCAGGGCACTTGGATGATGATGATGATGATATATATATATATATATATATATATATATATATATATATATATATATATATATATATATGAAATGATGGATTCGTGAGCATTTATTATGTACTGTTTGTATTGGCTTGTATTCATATGTTTAGATCTGTACAATTGATAACTAAAAGATAGTGGCAAATTCAGAAATATAAACAACGGCCTCTCCTACATCGTTGTGCCTGTACAACACCTTGTCGTGGCATCCCCTTTTCTTACAAAGTTTGTTATAAGTCATAGCTTGACAGGGTACCTGGCAGTAAAACTGGATAAAAGTAAAGATCAGGCCCCCTGAATACCCGGTATATATGGTTCACCTTTGTATGGATGTACCCTGACGATCGCGAACCCACTCCCTGTATTGGCAGTTCAAGGATTGAATCAGGCAGACGATTTTTAATGGCTGTGAAGGCGGATGAGGTTGGACATACAGAGTTGGAACCCACTGCCTTGTGGTTATAATCCAGAGAAGAGAAAACGTAAACCATTTAAAAGTCCGAGGTGGAACCCATAAGGCGGTTGAATGGCATTTGACGCCACCATTAGCAGCTATGACAGCTGTGGCAGCAATGCTGATGTCAAATATATACTTAACATTCCTTTGGCCCACATCAGCGAAGCCAAGAGGTGATCCTAATGTCCGGGCAGCTCATGATTTTCATATACAATACCCAAGCCTGTCCTTTGGAGTCACATTGGTGCTGCTGAAAAGCAGGAAAATCAACACTGGAGGCAGCATATAAATTCAGGGTAGACCCGTGTAACGTTTGAGCGCTACAGATTGCCTCTGACGCTGGGAGAGATCATCTCAATCCAGACAGTCCCCAGTCAATAAAGTGCTGATCCGGTACTGGCTGCTTGTTCCAGTGGGTGCTTGAAGCTTAGAACTGATCGAAATATAGATACGTATCACTGCAGCAGGCAAACCAAAGAAAATAAAGCAGATATCACCAGTCATGCGACTGGCCACTTGGAATGTCAGGACCGTGTGCCCTGGCTTCTAAAATAACCTGCACAAAAATCAACGACAGAAAAAAAACACTACCGGCAGTCATAAATTCTGAGCTAAGGAGAATGGACATCGACAAGCCACACTGCAAAAGACTGCTTGCTGCAGGTGGCATGCTGTAAAAGAAAGCCTGCTACCCATGGTAGCACCTCCCAGTGGTGGTTCAGAATGCACTATTTCCCTCAACCTTTACACATGTCCAGCATAGTAAATATGAAAATCCAAAGTTTTACTTACCTAAAAAAACAACAACAAACGGTCATATCTATGAGTATCTTATATTATCATCAGCAAGATCCTAGAATCTGGCAAATCATTCTTTTTGGTGATTTCAATGCTAGAGTCGAATTGGACGACAACTCATGGCCAGACTGTCTGAGACACTTCGGCGTTGGCGAGGGACTGCTTGAGCTGTTTCCTACCACAAAATGTGCATCATCAACACGTTGTCAGAAAGTTCTTAGAGACATTTAAGGCCCAGACGTTGACATCAGCATAACTTGATCATTACCAGAAGAGCTGTCGTCAGAAGTGTGCTTCTCAAGCGCAGCTTCCTACAGTGCCGACTGTGACACAGACCATTTCATGGTAGGTTACACAGTCTTACTGAAACCAAAAAGGACCAAATTCATCAAGCAGAAGTGATGCCCACGCACCAATGCCGCTAGAGCAGCCAACCCAGAACTTGGCGCAACAATAAAGACAAGATGAAACAGGCTTTCACAGTAGTTGTAACCACAGCCATGGAGGAGAGGAGGAATTTTATTCGTGACACCATTTATAACACCGTCATGTCATCCCTTGGAAAGAAGGAGAGCAAAACCCTAGATTCATTCGACGGTCACCTGTCTGAGAAGGAACCTATCATCGATGCCAAGAGACAGCTCTGATCAATGGAAAAGAAACTCGTCAGAAACAAATTGCACTGAGAACAGCAAATAACAATCTCCAACGGACGGCTGGACGCAGCACAAACAACAGGCAGACTCTTTGTCTAACACCCAGTAGTGCACCGAAAGTGGCAACTTGTAGGGAGTGTATTATAGGAAGAAGAAAGCCTCTGGGCCCTCCATTAGCGGGATCGGTTAGCTAACGTCCAAGGACGACGAAATCATCAAAGGCCATGCCAAACGGATGGAGAGGTGGTCCGAATTCTACCAGAACCTGTACTTTACTGAAGACTTGATATCACTGAGTCGGCTTGGCAGCATAATAGTCTTTTCTGTCGTCGAAGAAATGGTCTTTCTTTAAAGAAGAACTCAGCAAGGCCATTGACTCACTTGCTCATGGCAAGACACCAGGCAAAGATGGCTACCGTACTGAAGTGATAATGTGAGGTAAGTCAAAAGTCTTAAATTAAGCCATCTTCACTAGCTGCTGTGCCATGCCGAAAAGAGGGAACGGTTCCCCAGAACATACATAAACCTATGAGCTGGCCAGGTCCTGAGGCCACACCTAGCCTATGTTTAGCCTAGTCTAGGCGCCCACTGCTGTAATATAAGGGCATTTGCAAAACGTGACCTGAAGTGTGGACACCTGAAGTGAAATAGCTATCTGCTACAGAGCAAAAACAATCTCGATTGGACAAAAGAGGGAGAAAAAAAAAAACTGCGGCACAACCACCCAGCCACAGCCATCGGCTCTCATATGCGTTGGCTCTACCAA
>CM060305.1:26503865-26506365 GCA_030674185.1 Monoplex corrugatus | reverse complement strand
GGACTTGGCCACTCATGAGTTTATGTGCAGGCTTATGGTTTGTGCCATGATCCACCATACAAATGGCACCTGTATATGAAATTCGTTCCGAGCGCGGAGACATCTTGAGAAATTTGAAACTGAAACTGAAACTGAAACAGAAACAGAAACAGAAACAAAACAGAAACAAAACAGAAACAGAAACTGAACACTCTCTCCCTCTCCTCTCATCACTCTCATCCCTCATCTCTCTCTCTCTCTCTCTCTCTCTCTCTCTCTCTCTCCCTCTCCCCTTTCTCGATATCTGTGTCTCTCTGTCTCTCGCTGTCTCTGTCTCTGTTTCTGTCACTCTATGTCCTCTGCCCTCCCTCTGTCTCTCCTCTCTCCCCCCCCCTCTCTCTCTCTCTCGATCTTGTGTCTCTTATCTCTCTCTGTCCTGTATTTCTGTTTCTGTCGCCGTCTCTGTCTCTGCGCCCCCCCCCCTCTCTCTCTCTCTCTTTCTGTCTCGTTCGCTTCTCTCTCTCTCTCCTTTTGTCTCTGTCTCTGTTTGTCTCTCTGTCTCTGTCTCTCTATTCTGTCTCTCTCTGTGTCTCTGTCTGTCTGTCTGTCTGTCTTCTCTCTCTCTCACTCTCTCTCTCTCTGACTCTGTCTCTCTCTCTTTCGCTCGCTGGCTCGATCGCACTCTTCCACCAAGTACCTATCACTCAGCTTGACAGTTGTAGACTAGAGGAGCCTGTGCTCAAAGACATTGGATCAGATAAAAAGTGGGTTGAAGGAAAGATGGAGAGGCCTGTGTGGATTGGTGGATGGGGGTGGGAGATGGAAGACAGAAGCAAAGGTCTTAAATTGGGAATGGTGCATCAGCGCCGGTACAGGATGCGGTTGAAGTATAGAAGGAAATAGAAAAGAAAGAAAGACAAGAAAAGGAGCGAGAGAAGAGAGAGAGAGAAAGGAGAGAGAGAAAGAGAGAGAGAGGGAGAGAGAGAGGAGGAGAAGAGAGAGAGAGGAGGGAGAGGAGGGGGAGGAGGGAGGAAGAATAAGACAAAGAGAAAAACAAAATAGACGAATTCGGAGAAACGTAAATATGAAAGAAGAGGGAGAAAAGAAAAAGAATGAAAAGAAAAAAAAGGGAGGGGGGGGGGGGTGTGAATAAGAGAAGAAAAGAGAGAAGAAGGAGAAGAAGAAAAATACAAGAAAGATGGAGAGAGACAGAAAAAAAAAAAACGACGAAGGTTGATGAAAGAGAGTATGGAGGAGGGAAAAAAAAAAAAAAAAAAAAAAAAGATGAATATGATTAGACTTTTTTTCCACCTTAGGATTTTTAGTTTCAATTTCAATTCGGAATGAATTCCATTCTGATGCCACTGTTGCCACGTGATAGAGAAACTCGAAAATGATCATGGCACAAATCTTAAAAGCCTTCAGATAGGTTCTCCGTATTGCTAAGGTCGCGAAGTCCAACCTAGCTTATGTTTTGTATCATGTATAAAGATATAATTAAGTAAATAAATAAATGAATGAATGAATGAATGAATGAATGAATGAATGAATAACTACTAACTAACTAACTAACTAACTAACATAAACTAACTAACTAACTAAACAATCAGCCGCTTAGTAGAGACTTCTGTCTTATATAATAATTACGTCATAAAAATTATCCCCAATCAATAATGACTAAAATAATAATCCCATTACCGTAGATCCTCCGTTCGACCCTCACCCCCCCCCCTTAAAACAACAACAACAACAACAAAAAAAACAAAATGTAACAAACACACACACACACACACACACACTCACCACACACACACACACACACACATCACCACACACACACACACACACACACACACACATACATACACACACACACACACACAACACACACACACACACACACACACACACACACACACACACACACACACACACACACACACACACATACACACACACACACACACACACCGACGAAAAGTTTGTGGGATGCTGAACACCAGTGTCTAAGTCATGGAATTACCACACTTTCTTAGAGTGTGGCGGCAATCCATCTTGTGAATGCCATTCTGGGCTATACTGCTGAAGTAGGTCCTTGAGAAATGTTAACTGGACTTTATTGTAGGCATCTTCTAGGTCAGTAGCTACAGTCAGGATTTATTTTCTTCTTTAATCTGAAAACTTTCGTAGACTTCTTGAGCAAAGGTAGTTGCATATTCTCTTTATATCATTTTTTTCCCTGTTGTAAAGCCGCCTTGTTTCGGTGAAATTATTTCCTGTCCATTAGGTTCCAGCTAGTTTCTTTGTTATCATATTATTATCTGTCAGTTTCCCAGTTACATTTTGCATAGTCGTGATGCGATATCCAGTCAGTCCACGATGATGTTTTCCTGGTTTTGGTAAAGCTTTTAAGAAGCTGTTTGTTCCAGTCTCAGGAGCAGTGCGTTTCTCAAAAACTGTCTTCATAAAGAGTACACATTTCAGTTTTGTCATGCTGCGAATCTTATCGTCAATTTCAAAA
>CM060305.1:26496365-26498865 GCA_030674185.1 Monoplex corrugatus | reverse complement strand
GAAATTAGACTCGCTATCACTTTCCATCAGATACATTGACAACATGTGTATTACAGTTTGATGAGACGGATATCAAGACTTGGTTGTTATTAATAGTAAATATGACAGACATTTTGTTTTGAAGGTGCGTAGATTCGACATCGGTTTTTGCATTATATTCTATGTGGTATTTTTTTGTTGCAATGTACTTAATTAGGGAGTTATTTGCACCGTTTTTCATCTTGCATTTATAAACACATTTTCAAGAAGGATATAAAATCAAATATGAATCTGTGCAATATTTCCAGCACAAAAATGCATACTTTCAGTTACTGTATTTGCAAAGGTGATACTCGATTTTCATTCTTTCCAGAATAGTTTGTAATGAACAATCAATACATGCACGTCTTTCTTTATGCAGTCAAAGCAAATTGTTTACAAGTCATTCTTAATATGAAATCGCTCAGTAGTATAGGTACAATCGTATATGTACCCATTTCAGTTTAGCTTCTTGTAATTTTAAGGATTTTTTGTTTTACATATTTTTCCATGGAACAATTATCCCCAATATCTCTAAATATTTAGAGCAAGACTTTGGAAGTGTAATATTTGTTGTTTATATTCTGTAATTGGTTCTTTTGGTACATAGTTTATTGCTTTTGGTGTTGTGGGAACATCATGTGTACTTTTATTTCTTATTTCAGCTTCGTTTTCTGTGCATATACCTTAATAGACTGCTTACATCCACCGGAGATGAGGACATTTGCATTTGTTTTCATATTTTCTATTGAATTCATGATGTTTCCGTTATCATTCAATACAAATTATTTTTTTCAACCTGTCTACTATAATTCATTATTTAATTCCCAGTAATGATATTTTGTCCTATAAGACTGGTTCTGAAATTGAATCCTTTGGCTTTATTGGTTTTGTTTGACTAGAATAATGTGTGTTTCCAGAACAAATTATTACTGGCTTTGTATAAAAAATAACTAAGTCTGTTAAAAAGGAGTGCTAGTCACTATCTTTGTTTTTTTCCCCTTCTTTTTCCTCTCTCTCTCTTTCTCTCTCTCTCTCTCTCTCTCTCTCTCTATATATATATATATATATCTGTGTGTGTGTGTGTGTGTGTGTGTGTGTGTGTGTGTGTGCGCGTGCATGTGTGTGTGTGTATGTGTCTGTATGTTATCGTTTTAGCCAGGATAGTTTTAAGGCTTCAGTGTACCTCCCTATGCCCAGTGAATTTCAACTTCATTATTATGCTTATGTGGATATTTTTTTTATTTAATACGGTCGCGTTTACTATTTCAAACAGTCGAAAAACACATGTTTAAAGATTAAGACAAACATATTGGGGGGATCTGGGAGCAGAATCCAGAGATGTATTAGTTTGGAAAGAATTAGTGATTTAAACACAGTGACTCTTCCTAGTGGAATTATACCTTTTATCCAAATTTTGAATAAAGTTCTTCTGTTATTTTTTTTTTAGCATAACGTATTTTTTCGCAATTTACATCTTGCGTAATCCCACATCTAATATTTTGAATCCTTCAGGCTTCCAGTCTTTATTCAGATCCTGCATATATATGTGCAACGAACACTTTTTGTTTCTTAAACAAATTGCCTTCAAACGAAGCCTTGACATTTTCCAAATTTTCAAACAAGATGAACAAACTTCTCAAATGATGAGTTATCACCAATAATGATTAGCTGGGCGTCATCTGTGTTTTGAGAAATTGTGTATTGTTTGCTATCAATCATAATATCTTAAATATTTGTATCTTCTCTGATGACAATTGCCAACATTTAAAAACAACATTTCTCAGATATACTCAAACACCTGAAAGAAAGAATCAAAAACCAGTTCTTGCTTTCTGACGTATAATCAGCATTCGACCATATTTAAAACAAAATAAAACGAAACAAAGCAAAATCAAACAAACAAACAAAAAAACAAAGCAAAGCTAAGCAAACCAAAGCAAACCAAAGCAGAACAAAACTCAACTCAACTCAACTCAACTCAACTCAACTCAACTCAACTCAACTCAACTCAACTCAACTCAACTCAACTCAACTCAACTCAACTCAACTCAACTCAACGCAACGCAACGCAACGCAACGCAACGCAACGCAACTCAACTCAACGCAACGCAACGCAACGCAATGCAATGCAACGTAAACTCAGCGCAATGCAATGCAACGTAAACTCAACGCAACGCAATGCAACACAACGCAACTGAACTGAACTGAACTGAGCTCAGCTCAACTCATTTCAACTCAACTCATTTCAACTCGACTCATTTCAACTCAACTCATTTCAACTCAACTCATTTCAACTCAACTCAGCTCAACTCAACTCAGCTCAACTCAACTCAACTCAACTCAACTCAACTCAACTCAACTCAACTCAACTCAACTCAACTCAACTCAGCTCAACTCAATCAACTCAACTCAGCTCATCTGAACTCAACTCAACTCAACTCAACTCAACTCAACTCAACTCAACTCAACTCAACTCAAC
>CM060305.1:26481365-26483865 GCA_030674185.1 Monoplex corrugatus | reverse complement strand
AGCGTCACGTCAATGTATGGTGACTTAAAGGAACGTGATAATATCCAGACAGTGCAGCAACATGCCGTCTGCGCGGTCTGGGCTCGTTTCAGTTTCATTTTCAGTTTCTCAAGATGACGTCTTAACGCCTGGGATGAATTTCTCATGCACTGACCCCACTGGTGCCATGTGATGGAGGAGATCCAAAATGATCACGGCACAAGCCTTAAGTCTGTACATAAATCCATGAGCTGGCCAAGTCTTGAAGTCCAACTTAACTCTGGGCAATACAGCGTGCATCCATATTCATCATCATCATCATCAGGTGCCCTGCCGCATGGCGTTGGCGATCATGGACTTCCATCTGCCTCTATCTTTCGTTGCCCCTAGCATCTCCCCCAACCTCCTCGTCCCCAGTCACTCTGCAAGTCCGTCCAGCATTTTCTCCCTGGGTCTACCCGGTGCTCTCTTTCCCTCCAGCTTTCCCGTTGTGACCAGGTGCTCCAAATCCCCTAGCATCCATACTAGCGGAACAAAAAGAACACTTAAAAAGAACATAGTTACAGAGACGAGAGATAGAGAGATATCTCTACACCATACAGCTGCAGGCATTGGCAAATACGTCAACAAATGTACAATAACTAATTGCATGGCACATGTAAACAGCCTTTCCAGAAACATCATGACAACTGTGCTGATACTGAATTTCCCTGTCTCTCTTTCTTACGAATTTTAACACTTTTGTGCGCAAGCACATGCACGCACGCGCGTACACACAGAAACACATCCATACATACACACATACACACAAACACACACACACACACACACACACACACACACACACACACACACACACACACAAACACACACACACACACACACACACACAAACACACACACACACACACACAACACACACACAAACACACACACACACACACACACACACAAACACACACACACACACACACAAACACACACACACACACACACACACACACACACACACGCGCGCGCGCGCGCGCACACATGCTCGCGTGTACACCAACACACACACAACACACACACACACACACACACACACACACACACACACACACACACCACACACCACCACACACACACATCTCGCTGTACACACATACACACACACACACACACACACACACACGCACACACACACACACACACATACACACACACACACAAATGCTCGCACGCACGTACACACATACACACACATTGTTCATACTACCATCTATTTCTAGATGCTTTCCAAACAAGTAGGCGGCTGCGATGTAACTAATATCACCATGACGTCTGAAAGGTGTAGAAATTAATACACAGAACAAAGATAAGTTCACGGATATAAAACTGTCTCATGAAAATTACGATAGATAACTCCCCCATCTCTGTTTACTTGTCTGTCTGTCTATGACTGTCTGTCTGTCTGTGTCTGTCTGTCCGACTGGATGTCTCTCTGTCTCGGTCTCTCTTGTGTCTCTCACTTTCTCTCTCACTTTCTCTCTCTCTCTCTCTCTCTCTCTCTCTCTCTCTCCGCTCTCTCTCTCTTCTCTCTGTCTGTCTGTTTGTCTCTGTCTGTCTCTCTTTCTGTCTCTTTCTGTCTCCGTTTCTCTCTATCTGTCTGTCTGTCTGTCTGTTTCTGTCTCTTTTCTCTCTCTCTCTCTCTCTCTTCTCTTTCTCTCTCTCTGCTTCTTATCTAGGCTTCTTATTACCCACTCTTATATTTTTCTTTCTTCTTTCATGTTCTTCTGCCCCTTTCTGCTTCTTTACTTAGTTCGTTTTATCTTTTGTTCCTTTTCTTTTCATCTTCGTTCTTTTATCTTCTTCATCTCCGTCTACTTCCTTTTTGTGCAACTTTTTTTGGCGTCATTTTGTTTGTTTGCTTCTCTTAGTTTTTTCCCTTCATTTCCTGTCTCTTCTTCTTCATCTTCTTCTTTCTTCTTCTTTCTTCTTCTTTTTCTTCTTCTTCTTTTCTCTTCTTCTTCCTTTCTTCTTCTTTTTTTCTTTCTTCTTCTTTTTCTTCTTCTTCTTCTTCTTCTTCTTCTTCTTCTTCCTTCTTCTTCCTTCTTCTTTCTCTTCTTTTCTGCTTCTTCTTCTTCTTCTTCTCTCTTCATTTTCTTCTTCTTCTTCTTCATTCTTCTTCTTCTTCTTCTTCTTCTTCTTCTTCTTCTTCTTCTTCTTCTTCTTCTTCTTCTTCTTCTTCTTCTTCTTCTTCTTCTTCTTCTTCTTCTTCTTTTCTCTTCTTCTTCTTCTTCTTCTTCTTTTCTTCTTCTTTTTCTTCTTCTTCTTTCTTCTTTCTTCTTCTTCTTCTTCTTCCTTTTTCTTCTTCTCTTTTTCTTCTTCTTCTTCTTCTTCTTCTTCTTCTTCTTCTTCTTCTTCTTCTCTCTTCTTCTTCTTCTCTCTTCTTCTTCTCTTCTTTTTCTCTCTTTTCCATTCTTCTTCTTCTTCGTCTTCTTCTTCTTCTTCTTCTTCTTCTTCTTCTTCTTCTTCTTCT
>CM060305.1:26446365-26456365 GCA_030674185.1 Monoplex corrugatus | reverse complement strand
GGTGGGGGTGGGGGTGGTGGTGGGAGGGTGTGAAACCGGAACTGCGAAACACTATGCTGTCATCACCCGAATATTTGAAATATTAATGTGGACAGTGAACAGGCCTTTTCTTTACGTTTATTTATTTATTTATTTACTTATTTTATCTATTTATTCATTTCCTCTTTTCTTTCTTTTTTCTTTCTTTCTTTTGTTTGCTATTTATTTATTTAGTTACTTGCTTACCTATTCTATTTATTTATCAATTTATTTATCTTTAATGTTGCAGGCTGAAATTAAACTTAAGAGATGAGAACAAACCAGAAGAACAAGAAAACCAATGTAAGCGCGTCTCCAACAAGACAAAACAAAACAAGCGCAAATTTTCGGCCAAACTAGCCTTTGACAAGCGCGAACGCACGGTCACAGACAAATCACAGACACCAAAACAATGGATAATAAAAACGGGACTAAAAACTTCCCTGCCGCCTCGTCCAATGGGTAAGAGATGGAATGCCCATGTCATCGTTGTTTTGGATCTTAAGAGATGAGATCATGTGACCAGTTTTCTGTTATAAAATGCAGCTAGCTCACTGGTCAGCCCACCCACCCGATCCTTTTAAATAAACTAAAATATCTTATTTGATTATGTGCAACGCACAGTGAGACCGAATGCGTTTGGAGGATAACGCAGTGTACAATTGATCTATAACGAAAAACAAGTTTTATAGGTCAGGACGTTTTTTTATAACCTAGAACACGTGTCTGATCATTAATACTAGTTGACGTGATCTGCCGCTCGTGCAGCTATTGAAAACAGTTACAAAACAAACAAAACAAAGAAAAAGAAGAAGTCTGCCCATTAAAATCAGAAAACGGGCTTCCTGTGTTATTTCAGGAATTTAATCTGTTGCCAGGAGAAGGTTGGAATGTACAGTATTTGGCGAGCTGAGGCGACAAAAGTATTACCTTTAATGTTTTCAGTCTGTTTCTTTCTTTCAGTAAGCTGCAGACGAGTTTATTGTGCAGAAAACTGTTTTTTCTTCTCTCGCACACAAGTTTTGCCAGACTTTCCACAAAAAAAAACTTTTTTACCTCTCAAAAGTTAGGTGATTTTCTTTAAAAAAAAAAAAGGGGGGGGGGGGGTTGCAAATTTGCCAGCTGACAAGGCTGAGGAGGTTTCACATTGTCTCAGGCCATGTGTAAGCTGCCATGAGTACCATCAGTATGTCCAAGTCATCACAGTACTTTCCGGTTATTTTGGAAGACTTATGTTTTTGTGATTATCATCACCCTGTTCTGGCATTGTTTCACCTTTCTCTAATACCCCAATCCCCTACAAACGTTCACAGAGTGGAAGACACAGGATCTAAAAAAAAATGCGTCATCTTCTCAAGCCATTTTGAAACGAAAGTAAAATTCATTTGACAAAGATTCATGACATACATTCATGCACATTAGTCAAAACTACCCTAACGGCAGTAGTCCAGAAATCTCTCGGTCCTATGATGAAATTATGTTCTGTTTCTTTGTTTTATCAGTAGCACACAATTTTACACATTTAACTCAAATCTGTAAGGTGTCACACTCGCAAGATTTTTTTTTTTTTTCTGAAATGATTTGTAAAAGGGAGGCTGTTAGTATGGCCTAACCGTATTATATAATTGCAATAGTTTTGTTCTTCGTTGTTTTTGTTTTGTTTTGTTTTTTTTTGCTTGTTTTGCTGTGTTGTTGTTGTTGTTGTTGTTGTGTTATTGTTCTGTCCCTGACTACCTCCAACATTGTCTCCTTCACCTTTTTTTCAAATGTAGACATAAAAGTGATCTCTTCTCTCAGCAATGTGTCTGGTAGCAGCATGTACATCAAACAATAACGTGTGTTGGTATGTTTGACTATGCAGGTGAGCATGTAGGTTTCTATGTGCCAGTGTGCTGGAAAGTGTGTACACAGGTATTTTTCCCTGAACAGTGATGTTTAGAATTACAATATTACATGTTTTTACTTATGTTTCGTTTCATAAATGCATTTGGTATGTGTATGTGTAGTATTGATTTAGTGAATACTATACAATATTACCATTGATACATTCGTCTGCTTTATATCTTATCATTTCTTTTTGTAAGGCAACCAAAGGAGTTTTCTGAAGGGTGTGTTATGTAAATATACATTATCATTATTATCATCACTCAAACACTTCTCTCTCTCCCTCCCTACCTCCCTCCCTGTCTCTGCCTCTCTCTCTGAATTTAGAAATAAATTAATTTGCAACAATGAAATATAGCATTCTCTTTGGTAAATAACCTACACTGACCTGCAGTTACACTGTAGAAACTTTCAGCCTCCACAAAACTGTATATGTTTGTGACGTTTTCATATGGGAACAGAACACGGGACCAACAAAGCGCTAAGCTGACACTACCAAAATGGTGCCAATACTAAAATTGATAGCTCAAAGACCTGCTTGTATGGTACAGAGTGGGAATTAGTTTGAGATGGCAGGTCTAGAGTCCATAACTCTATAAACTAAGCCAAACAACACGAACAACAAAAAATGCATATCTAATCAATGTTGTTACAGTATAAAACATCCTTTTCTGGCTGGTGTTCAAAGCGTATCAATAACACATTTTCATCAGACTTTTCCTTTTCTTGAGTCACCTTCGATTAGATGAAGGAATTACTGGTCGGCACTTTTTATTGTCTGTGACGCATTTGTGTGCTCATTAACAATGGTTGCGTGACCTGTCTCTTCGTGCAGTTACCGAAGACAGAGAGAAAAACAAGTGTCTGCAAATTCCAAGAAAATTATGGCTATCTGTATGACTTTAATATACTGAATTTTTTTTTTATCATGAAGAGTTTCGGATGTCTAGCGGTAAGGGTTTCTACTAAACTCTTAATTGTAGTTATGTTTCGCCCTTTGTTTGAACAGGTGATAAATAACTGCTTCAGCTTGCACAAGTAAATTGTTGTTTCTTGCCCCAGTTTGACACTACCAAAAATATGATGTGCATGTTAACATGGCCCTCAAACCATATTTTACGTTACAGATTAGAATGAGCTTGAGATATCAGATCTTGAGTCTAATAAGTCTATCAGCCACGCCAGACTACAGAAAAAAGTCCATTTCTAATCAATATTCTCAAAATATAAAAGTCAACCTATTTTTGACTAGGGCAGGAAGGCACATCAATAAGCACATACTGGTAAAACTTCCGTTTTTCATGTTGCGTTCGATTGGATAGACTTTTCTTTTTTGTTTTTTTTGTTTTTTGTTTTTTGGTCTGAACTTTCTGTAGTCAGCGACACGTCTGAGCTCGTTAATAGTGGTTGCCATGAACTGTCTGCTCATGCAGCCACTGAATACAGAGAGTGTCTACTAGCTCAAAGAAACACACGGCTGTTTGTGTCATTTCAACAGATTGATTTTGTTACCATGAAGCATTTCAAATGTCCAGAAGTGAGAGATTTTGCTTAATTCTATTTACAGTTATTGTTTGATCTTTGTGTAGTAGGTGATCATTAAGTATTTCAGCTTGTACAAATGGAGGGATGTTTCTTGCCCCAGTTTAACACTACCAAACATGATGTGCATGCTAACATGGCCTCCAAACCAGATTTTACATCGCAGATTAGAATGAGCTTGATATATCAGATCTTGAGTCTAAAAAGTCTATCAACCATGCCAGACGACAGACAAAATTCAGTTCTAATCAATATTCTCAAAATATAAAGCTCATCCTATTTTCAACTAGGTCCAAAAAGCACATCAATAACATAATCCCAGTAGAAATTCCTTCTTTGATGCTGCGATCAATTGTATGAACGTGTTTTGTCTGGTCAGCCAGCATTTTTGGTAGTGTCAAACTGGGGCAATCGACTTCTTCTTTCAAAACAGCTCTAAAAACTCACCTCTTTCAAAAATATTATCAGTAAGTTCAACCTCATTTCCCCCCAGCCTAATAGTAGAAAAGGTGTGTTAGTGTGTGTGTATGTTATAGTAGGTAGGTGGGGGGTGGGGGTGGGTGATTATAGAGCCCAATGTGCCTCACAGTACTTTGGGGTATAGCCGTGGGGGTTGTGGGGTGCATTTGGACTTGCGTGAGAATCCGTGTATGATTGTAGCGTATGTAGTATTTTTATGGATTTATTCTATTACTTTGTATTGTGTATTTAGTGTATGTACGTGAGGTCCGAGAGATTGAAATATTGTGAGTGAATGATTATAAAGCGTCATAAGCTCCGCCGTAGGCAGAGATGTGCGCTTATAAATGGTCTCTTATTATTATTATTATTTTTTGTTGTTGTGTGTGACGCATCTGTGCTTGAGATATCAAATCTTGAGTCTACAAATATATCAGCCACACCAGAAGAAAAAAAAGTCCTTCTGCAATCAATACCTTCAAAATGTAAAACCCATCCTATTGTCGACTTGGCCTGGAAAGCACATCAGTAACATCTCAGTAAGACTTCCCTCTTTCATGTTGCGTTCGATTGGATGGACGTGTTTTACTTGCCAACATTCTTTGTTGTCTGTGACACGTCTGTGCTCACTAACAATGGTTGCCATGACCTGTCTCTTAAATCAATGCAGCCACTGAATACAGACAGAAGAGTGTTTGCTAGCTCTAAGAAAAATATGGCTTGCTGTGTCATTTTAACAGATTGATATTTTTACCATGAAGAATTTGAAATGTCCGGCAGTGAGAGATTTTACTTAACTCGTATTCACAATTATTGTTTACCCTTTGTTTAGTAGGTGATCACTTACCACTTCAGCTTGTACAAGTAAAGGAATGTTTCTTGCCCCAATATGGCCCACAAACCAGACTTTACGTTACAGGTCAGAATTACCTTGAGATATCAGATCTGGGGTCTAATAAGTCTGTAAGCCAAGCCAGACTAAAACAAACAAACAAACAAACAAACAAACAAACAAAGCAACAACAAAAACAAAACAATAAAAACAATAATAAGAAATTCGTTTCTAATCAATGGTTGCAAAATATCAAACTCATCCTTTTTTCACTAGGGCCAGAAAACACGTCAATGACATATTTTGACAGGACTTTCTTTGATGTTGTGTTTGATCGGTAGATGAACTGGTCAGCACTTTTTGTAGTCTGTGACGTGTCTGTGCCCATTAACAGTGTTGCCATGACCTGTCCCTGTGTACAGCTACTGAATACAGACAATGTATGCTGTCTCTAAGAAAACTGTGGCTGTCTATGTCATTTTAACAGACTGATTTTGTCACCACGAAGACTTTCAAATATCCAACAGTGAGAGATTTAGTTTGACTGTTATTTGCAAATATTGTTTCTCCTTTCACTAACTACTTCAGCATGTACAAGCAGAGGAATGTTTCTGGTCTCAAGTTTGACACTACCAAAAATGAAGCACATGTTGATTTAACATGGCACTCAAACCAGAATTTACGTTACAGATTAAAATGATCTGGGGTCTACAAACGTATCTGTCACGCCAGATAAAAAAGAAAATTTGTTTGTAATCAATATTCTGGAAATATAAAACTCATCCTATTTTCGACTAAAGCCAGAAAGCACACCAATAACACAACTCGGTAAAAATTCATTCTTTGATATTGAATTCAAACGAATGGATGTATTTTAGTTTACTGGTCAGCATTCTTTGTTGTCTGTGACGCGTCTGTGCTCAATAACAATGGTTTCTATGACCTGTCTTTTAGTGCACCTACTGAATACAAAGAACGTCTGCTAGCTCTAAGAAAAATAAGACTGTCTGTGTCATTATAACGGGTTGATTTTGTTACCATGGAAAATTTGTTTTCCAAATTTCCGGCAGTGATAAATTTTAATTAACTATTATTTAGAGGTATTGCTTGCCCTTTGTTTAGTAGATGATCACTGACTACTTTCAGCCTGCACAAGAGAGGAATGTTTCTTGCCTCAGTTTGATACTACCAAAAATAATGCACATGTTAACATGCCACGCAAACAGATTTTACGTTACATATTAGAATGATCTTGAGATACCAGATCTTGAGTCTACAAATCTATTAGCCACGCTAGACAACAAAAACTGTTTCAAATCAATACTCTCAAAATATAAAACTCACCCTATTTTCGACAAGGCCAGAAGAAAGCACATCAGTAACACATCTCGGTAAAATTTCCTTCTTTGATGTTGCGTTTGACATAATGGACGTATTTGTGTTTACTGGTCAGTATTCTTTGTTGTCTGTGACACGTCTGTGCTCATTAATAATGTTTGCCATGCCTGTCTCTTCGTGTTGTTACTGAATACAACTCAAAGAAAACAATATGGCTGTCAGTGTTATCTTTATCTACTTTGATATTGCCTTACAGGCATTATAGTCAAGTAGCTGTCCATGTTATCTTAATGTACTCTTTTGTTAACTGACGTGCACAATAGTCAAGTGTGTAAGACCTCAGATGTCCGATCAGAGGTTCTGGTTTACATCCTATCTGGGTACCGCCGGTTTACATCCTATCTGGGTACCCCGCCCCCCACCCCCCCACCTGATAGGTAAATAGTTGAGGTTTTCTTGATCTCCAAGGGTAACATATTTGTGGACCTGCTGGCGTCTTCACCTGGTTCGCGTGTATGCGCGTGCAAGACAACACTTATAAACGCAAAAGATCTTATAACTGATGACAGTGTTCGATGGCATATGTAAACATGAAAACATAAGCTTGCATGCCAGCCATGCCAAACTGTGCCAGAGACATACCACCTGCACATGTGGGCATGACAACATGCATGCACGCATTAAAAAATTCAGAACTTTTTTTTACTTTAGTTACTTTGAGGAATTTCACATGAACAGAGGTGAGAGATGAGAGTACATTATCACATGCTATTATCTCTCTGTCTCTATCTGTCTGTCTGTCTGTCTGTCTGTCTGTCTCTCTGTCTCTGTCTCTGTCTGTCTGTCTGTCTGTCTCTCTCTCTCTCTCTCTCTCTCTCTCTCTCTCTCTCTCTCTCTCTCTGTATTTTTGTATAGCAGATGATGATTAATTAGAGATGCGAGTACACTATTATCTGCCATTCTCTCTCTCTCTCTCTCTCTCTCTCTCTCTCTCTCTCTCTCTCTCCTCTCTCTCTCTCTCTCTCTGTGTGTGTGTGTGTATTTTTGTATAGCAGATGATGATTAATTACAGATGTGAGTACACCATTATCTGCTATTCTCTCTCTCTCTCTCTCTCTCTCTCTCTCTCTCTCTCTCTCTAAATCTCTCAATCTCTCAATCTCTCTTTCTCCCTCACTTTGTCAGCAGATGATGATAAATCAATGTGTCTGCAGAAGCATTGAATGATTATTTCTTTCCCGGTTTCGGTGCTTTTCACGTACACATACATTTTTCTTTGTCACAGATGTTGGAGCTCTTTCCCTTTTTCCCTGAAAGTATGTGTGAATTGTCTATCAAGACAGGATTGAGATATTATTAGGTTGCCTACGATTATAGAGTAGCTGTTTTTTGTTTGTTTGTTTTTGTTTCTGTTGCTATCTATCTGACTGCATGTGTATTTATCCACGCATCCGGTTTTCTATTATAAATCTAACTGTGCATCTATGTAGTATGTATGTATGTATGTATGTATGTATTATGTTGTATGTATGTATGTATGTATGTATGTATGTATGTATATTATATATATATATGTATGTATGTATGTATGTATGTATGTATGTATGTATGTATGCATGTATGTATGTATGTATGTATGTATGTATGCATGTATGTATGTATGTATGTATGTATGTATGTGTGTGTGTATGTGTGTGTGTATGTATGTATGTTATGTATTTCTGTATGTGTGCAGTATGTATGTATCCATCTATCCATCCATCTATCCATCCATCAATCCATCCATCCACCCATCCATCCATCCACCCATCCATCCACCCATTATCCTATCTATCTATCTATCAACCATCTATCTATTCTATCTATCCATCCACCCATCTACTATCTATCTATCTATCTATCTATCTATCTATATCTATCTATCTATCTATCTATCTATCTGTCTGTCTGTCTGTCTATCTATCTATCTATCTATCTGTCTATCTATCATCTATCTATCTACATGTATCTATCGTCTATCTTTCTATCTCTCTATAAATCTATCTATCTATATGTCTATCTATCTATCTATCTATCTATCTATCTATCTATCTATCTATCTGTCTGTCTGTCTGTCTATCTATCTATCGTCAGCGGAAAACATCACACCATTAGCATTACCGTCCTACCACCTGTCGCTGCATTTCATATTCTATGACTTCCAGATGGTGCATGAAAATTGCACTTTGAAGAAAGTCTAAATTGTTGGTTGGAGAAACACTACAAAATATCTACTGTCAACTTTGTGGGGGGAGCCCATGTGTTATTGTCCGAGATCGTAGAGAGGGACAAAGATGAATAGATCGATGGATACCCGATATATTATCCATATTTAGATGGCTTTTTCATGAAAATTGTAGCCCATCAAAAGTGGATGCACATAGGGAAACAAACAAACAAACAACAAACAAACAAACAAACAAACAACAAACAAACAAAAACAAAACAATAAAAAAGGGAAAAAAAAACCTATTATGAACATTAATTATGTTGTAATATTACTTGTGATTTATATGCCTTCTACAAATAAGTAACAAAATAGATTTTGATTCTGTTGTTTACTGATGACAAACAAAAAACCTCTAAAGAAAAAATCTTTCTAAAGTACACTGGTGAAATTTCTGTTTATGTTAAGTTTCATGGCATAATGGACAACGGCTTTTTTTTTCTAACTTGCAAATACAGAGCGACAAAGAGAGAGAGAAAGAGACAGGAACGCATTAAGGTGGAGAGAGAGGGGGGAAGAGAGATAGATAGATGAATAATTAGAGAGGACAGACAGACAGACAGACAGACAGACAGATGCGTCGCAGTACATGGATATACAGAGCGACAAAGAGAGAGAAAAAATTCCCAGAAAAAAAAAACGGTGTTATTTCGGTAAAAGCTTGTATAAATGTCCAGCTGTCAGGATTGAGAAGTTCTGGTATTGTCCTTATTGTAAATCAGTCACCTGCTTGTTGCTGCTGTCATCGAAGTAGGTATGTATTGAGCCTACAATGGTCTTATACACATTTTCATGGAATTTTTGGCTCTAAACGAACTGACCGTTCTCATCCACTTGCCAAATTTCTGTGAGTTTTATCATCCAAACACCAGCAGTACAACTAGTGGGAATGTCGACACAGATTTGAACCAATGTTGTCATGATGTATGTATACCACATAACCGACCTCGTGTTATCAAGCCATTACTTATGTATAAACATGACAGTGTTTTCAAGCCATCGTATATATATCATGTACCAACAAATGCCTATCGATTAACGTCAAGAAGAGAGTTCTTGAATGTTTTATAGAACAAATAATGTTATACGGTTGTGAGGCATGGACAGTCAACACGCAAAGCCAGCGCAAGATTGAGACAGCCAAAATGTGGTTTCTAAGAAGGATGCTGAGAGTTCCACGGACAGCAAGGAAAAGAAACGAGATAGTCTTGATGGAGACAGACACAAGAAGATCATCGATAAGGCGGATTAGGAAAAGACAAGCAACGTTTATAGGTCATTTTATGAGGAAAGGGGAATTAGAGCACCTAGTCACAGCAAGAAAGCTGGAGGGGGAAGAACATTAGGTGGACACAGGAAAAAGAAATATTGGACGGATTGCAGGGTGGCTGAGGACAGAAAGGGTGGAAGATATGCTTGTGGCGACAAGGGATAGATGCATATGGAAGGCCATGATCGCCAACGCCATGTGGCAGGGCACATGATAATGATGATATATATATAATATATATATATATATATATTATATATATATATATATATATATACAACACATAAATGATCATGTGTTATCAAGACATAATGTGTGTATAAGCATGATTGAGTGTTGTCAAGCCATCATAAATGCGCAACTCGTGACTGATCCAGTGTTAGCAAGCCAT
>CM060305.1:26433865-26441365 GCA_030674185.1 Monoplex corrugatus | reverse complement strand
CATACCCCACCACTGAATGAAGTATACCCCACCACTGAATGAAGTATATCCCACCACTGAATGAAGTATACCCCATCACTGAATGAAGTATACCCCACCACTGAAATAATTATACCCCACCACTGAATAAAGTATACCCCACCACTGAAATAAGTATACCCCACCACTGAATAAAGTATACCACACCACTGAAATAAGTATATACCCCACCACTGAATGAAGTATACCCCACCACTGAATGAAGTATACCCCACCACTGAATGAAGTATACCCCACCACTGAATGAAGTATACCCCACCACTGAATGAAGTATACCCCACCACTGAATGAAGCATACCCCACCACTGAATGAAGTATACCCCACCACTGAATAAAGTATATCCCACCATTGAATGAAGTATACCCTTCCACTGAATGAAATATACCCCACCATTGAATGAAGTATACCCCACCACTGAATGAAGTATACCCCACCACTGAATGAAGCATACCCCACCACTGAATGAAGTATACCCCACCACTGAATGAAGTATATCCCACCATTGAATGATGTATACCCCATCACAGAATGAAGTATACCCCACCACTGAATGAAGTATACCCCATCACTGAATGAAGTATACCCCACCATTGAATGAAGTATACCCCACCACTGAATGAAGTATACCCCACCACTGAATGAAGCATACCCCACCACTGAATGAAGTATACCCCACCACTGAATGAAGTATATCCCACCATTGAATGAAGTAATACCCCATCACAGAATGAAGTATACCCCACCACTGAATGAAGTATATCCCATCACTGAATGAAGTATACCCCATCACTGAATGAAGTATATCCCATCACAGAATGAAGTATACCCCACCACTGAATGAAGTATACCCCATCACAGAATTAAGTATACCCCACCACTGAATGAAGTATACCCCACCACTGAGTAAAGTATACCCTTCCACTGAATGAAGTATACCCCATCACTGAATGAAGTATACCCCACCACTGAATGAAGTATACCCCACCACTGAATGAAGTATACCCCACCACTGAATAAAGTATACACCACCACTGAATGAAGTATACCCCACCACTGAATGAAGTATACCCCACAACTGAATGAAGTATACCCCATCACTGAAATAAGTATACCCCACCACTGAGTAAAGTATACCCTTCCACTGAATGAAGTATACCCCATCACTGAATGAAATAAACCCCAGCATTGAATGACGTATATCCCACCACTGAATGAAATATGCCCAAACACATGCAGCAGAATAAAGTATCTCCAAACACATGTCGCTCCAAATGCATGAACTGACATGGGTTTTGTGGCAAGCTGGACTGAAAATACGAACTGTGCTAAATTCAAATCACGTTCAGTTCTGTTCGTTTTAATGAATCTGATACGCTCTTTTGGTTTATTTAGATTAAAAGAAAACAAACTTTAAATTGATGTTTCATTAGAGATTTGAAAAAAATGCCTTGTTTATCTAACACCTTATCTAACATATTTGATATTATTGTGTTGAATGCCTGTAGCCAGTGTGTGCAAATTATGATAATGTCGTACTTTAAAAAAAAGTACCAACGATTCCTTTTCGTTATCAAAATCGACATCTTATGTAAAAATAGTATGTACCATGTTAATTTAAAAGCTCATTTGATCATATACACATGCAAATGTACTTTAAAGAAAACAAGAACCTGTCGTACTCTTTTATTCTGGAGGAGGATGCCTTTTTGTTTCTTTGTTTCTTTTTTTCTATTTTCCTTTCATTTAGGCCACCCTGACACTGCACTTCACACCATTCCCTGAGTTCCTTATCTCTGTCGAGTGTCAGCGGACCTTCGATCTTTTTGTCATCAGCCTTACCCAGGGATTCAATGAGTCTCAACCCTATCCATTACCATTCGTCTAATTCTGCATCCTATCTAAGGTGCGCTACTGAAGGAGTGGCCAAACCCACGCAGATGAATGAGAGACACTCTGAACAGATGACTGAACGATTCGGAAGATCTCCTAATGGATCTGCTGTCGTTTCTAGTGTGTCGTCTGCTGTGTGTCGTCTGTGTCTGCTTAGTGGTGTTTGCTATGCTGAAGAGCCGTCTGCTTGACAGAATGCCCAGCTGATGCAGTGATGTCTGCCAAATACAGGGCGATGACCCGGAAATGTTCGTCCAGGAATAAGTCTCACACAAGGGTTATATAGAAGACCTGCGGGACGTGAAGCGTTTGTGAGGTTTTCACACAGTTGAAAGATTAGCTTGTTTTATGTTTTGATTTGGGTTCTCATATTTCCAGACCTTAAGGTTGATCATATATGCTCTTGTTAAAAAAACTCTCTCTCTCTCTCTCTCTCTCTCTCTCTCTCTCTCTCCTCTCTCCTCTCTCTCTCTCTCTCCTCTCTCTCTCTCTCTCTCTCTTACCCCTTTCTTTGTGTTCTCTCCCTGCCCCCCTCTCTCTCTGTTTTCTCCCCCCTCTATCTCTCTCTTCCTGTGTCTCTCATTCTCTCTCTCTCATCTCTCCCCCTTCCCTGTCTGTCTGTCTGTCTCCCCCCTCTCTCTCTCGTTCTCTCTCTCTCGCTCTCGCTCACCCCACACACACACACACACACACACACCACACACACACACACACACACACACACACACACACACAACACACACACACACACACACACACACACACAAATTGAGGTTATTTTCCCTAAAAGGCTGCATAAATTGTCCAGCTGACGGGATCGAGAAATTCTCATGATTTCCAGGACCATAGATCAACAGCCGTTTTGTTCGCTTATGTGAGAGCTTTAGTGCGTATGTGTCATGCTGAGGTCTTGTCGCCCACCCTTACGGGGTTTCCTCTAAACAAATTGATATCCACCGCTTTTCATCCATTTTCTGTAAATTCTTCTGATTGAAATTCAGCAGCAGAAGTGGTGGAAAGTACATGTACAACAGATAGCTAAACCAGTGTTGTCGAGTTGCCATGTATGAATAAATGCTGAACGAGTGACAATGAATCATACTACATGTACAACACAGTGTATAGGTATACAAGAATAATACCATCTTTCGAGAGCTTTGTGAATGTAATTGGTTATAAGTTGTCAAATTGTGTAGACAACATCCGTGAGTGTAACGGCGTTGTGCGTGTAGCTATAGCATCACTTACTGCTTCAAAAACAGACTGAAGCATGTCACGGCTTTAACAACACTGCCATTGATTTCATTTCAATGGAAACTGTTGTAAAATCTTTGTGGTCACCTGGAATATGAACATGGCGAACTCATTCCAAGAACTCTAATACAGCTTTTTTTTCTGTTTTGATCTGTGCTTTTGGTCAGTTGGCATGTACCTATACACTGATAGTAATGTTTGACTGAAGTTTCATTCCAAATTTCATTCATCGGCCAGTCACGGTGGTACAGTCATTAGCTCAACGTACTAAATACTGGAAGGTTTTGGGTTCGAATCCCATCGATCTTGTCCATATTGTTTTTCGGATTTTTCGTTACCAACCGGGTCCTACCGACAGTTAAGTGTGATATGGGGTCATCGAGAAGCCTGGGATCATACAGTGAAGACTCATCCAATTTAAGGATGCGTCCTTGAGGGTGTTGCTCAAATTCTTCTTCTTCTTTCTTCTTCTTCTTCTTTCTTCTTCTTCTTCTTCTTCTTCTTCTTCTTCTTCTTTTCCTTGATAGTGTGCTATATGAATTACCATTACCATCGTGACGACGATGATGATGATGATGATGACGATGACGATGATGACGACGACGACAATGATGATTATGATTAGATGATGATTAGTAAATTAATAACAGTAATGACGATGAACATATTATCAGCACTACTACTACTACTAGTACTACTACTATACTACTATACTATAGAAGAAGATAACAAGCATCATCATCATCATCATCATATATCAATATATATATATATATTACTATTAACTATTAAAATAATAATAAAATAATAATAATAATATATATCAATTATTATCTTCTTATCTTCTTCTTCTTACTATTATTATCATTATTATCATAATAATAATAATCATTATCATCATTATCAATTACTATTGTTTGTAATATTATATTATATTATTTATTCTTCTTCTTCATTATATATTATTGCTATTATCATTATTATCAGTAATAATAATATATTATCATGTTCATCATTATCATCATTATCATTACTATTGTTTGTATTGTTATATTCTTCTTCTTCTTTTATTATTATTATATTATTTTTCATTATTATTATTGTTATTATTATTATTATTATTATTATGTTATTATTTCATTATTATTATTATTATTATAAAGTTGTCATTATTATTATTATTATTATTTATTATTATTATTATTGTTATGTTATTATAATTATTCAATGGTGATGGTGATGTTAGTAGTAATAGTAGTAGTAGCAGTAGTGGTAGTAGTAGAAAGGTGGCGTAACTGTGCTCACATTCTTGCTCATTTAGTCCTTTAGTCTCACTCGACCCAGTGCTACACTTAGTGCCTTCCAGGTTCCTGCACTTTTTAGTCAGATACCAACACATCTTCGATCTTCCAGTCAACATTATCTACCCCTGGGGACTGAGAGGGTCAATCAGCGTTAATCCTATCGACGAGTGCTGCATCACATCTCAGGCTTACTGAATGAATGGCGGAGGCCCTATAGACAAACGAGTGACCTCCCCTGGCAGCCTTGTACAGATGATTGAGCGCTTCCGAGGATCTCTTAACGGAACTGCTGTCAGCACCGGTGTGCTGTCTGCTGTGTGTCGTCTGCGTCTGCTAAGTGGGTGTCTTGTTATAGAGTCGTCTGCTTGATGGAATGTCGTCTGCTGTACTGAATGAAGAAGACGGGCATTGGCTTGAATGCATCCGCTAACGGAATAGGGTTGTGGCAGGCGTGCACACAAAGTAGCACTGAGACATTGAATGTGTCATTATCCTGAATCGTCATCACCATTGTTATTGTCATTGTTATTTTTTTTCTTCTTCTTCTTATCACTGTTATTATTATTACTGTTGTGTGTGATTATTATATTATTATCATTATTATTATCATTATTATCATCATTTTGTTATCATCATTATTACCATCATCATCGTCGTCGTCGACATCATCATCATCATCTCATCATGTGCCATGCCACATGGCGTTGGCGATTTCATCATCATCATCATCATCATCATCATCATCATCATCATCATGCATGTGCCATGCCACATGGCGTTGGCGATCATAGCTCTTCATACAAATCTCTATCTTTTGTTGCTGCAGGTATATATATTTACCCTTTCAGTCCTCATCTAATTTGCAAAAAAACTGTCGAATATGTTCTCCCTGGGTCTACATCAATATCACCCTGAGTATATATGTCTATTTCTACGCTGATAGTCGAATGGTTAATAGGAGACCGGGCTTACCAAGGAAAATGTCCGGGATCGGACCTGCTTGGGTATCATCTGCTGGGTAAAGGATATATATATTTATATCTGATGTACGATATTGTACAGATTTGCCTCTGCGTGAACCACTTGGTGTGTACACCCACGCAGAATTACACCGACCTATATTGATGTACAAAAACACCCTAGCATACACACAACCCAAAAAAACACCTGAGTGTAACACTGCCTCAGAGGGTGACTTGGTCACATTTCGGAATTGGCAAGAAACAGTAAACCAGTGGTAAGACTCAGATTACTTCATGAACGATATATGATATATAATATTATTATATATATATATATATATGTATATATATGTATATATATATATATATATATATATATATTATTTATATATTATTATAATATACATTCATTTCAAACATCAACAAAGGCAGATCAGCCTCCTCCAAAAAAAAAAAATATAAATATCCCCCGGCGTGTGTGTGTGTGTGTGTGTGTGTGTGTGTGTGTGTGTGTGTTGCGTGCGTGTGTGCGTGGTAGTGTGGTGGTGTGTGTCTGTTGCCTTTGATTTGATTTTTAGATTTGGATATAAATATGTAATAGATTATATATATATAGTATAGATATAGATAATATATTATATAACATATTATAGATATAGATATATATATATAGAGAGATAGATAGGAGAGAGAGTAGAAGATAGATAGATACCCCATATTAGATAATAGATGTGTTGTGGTGATAGATAGATAGATAGATAGATATATATAGATAGATAGATATAGATAGTATAGATAGAATAGATAAAATAGATAATAGATAGATAGATAGATAGTATAGATAGATAGATAGATAATAGATAGATATTGTATCCGTACACTTTGAAATACGTTTTTTTTCCTCGCAGGTGGGGGGATATTAAGTTGAAAAAAAGTCAACATCATATTCAAACCAAAATAGCATTCGATGATCATTTCCAAGGTTGAATCAACATAGAGACTGGTGTCACGAAGTTAAAAGATTAAAATCAGAGTATATCCCATTTCACACAATTGTCTGGTGAACTACTGAGCTCATGTTCACCCCTGAAATCTCAATTTCCAAGGAATAGACGGGAGAGGGCAAAACAAGTTTTTCAGGTCTCCATGACTTGTAAACTTTGTCAACTTTTCGTTTTTGCCGTCTATTTTTGTTGTTGAAACATTCGGTTCGATACGTCTGTAAAAAGGTTGATTATTAACAAGAGCAGGTAAACATCTACTGACCCATTACCCCAGTCTGCGCAAACACCTGTTGCTTTCCACCATCCATTTACTTTACTCGTGATCATGTTTATACATGGCCTATAATAAAAAAATATATCGGTACATTTGACCTGTAAAAGGTAGATTACCAATAATAAAAAAAAAATCCTTCATGAAAAAATGATATTTGCAACGTTGATATGTTTGACGTGAACTCATGATAAGATCAGCCAACGTGACTGACTGGTTAGCAACTGGGAGTTCGTGGGTTCAAATCTCCATCAATCCAGATAAACAGAGTTAGGATTTTTCGGCCTCAACCATCTCCTACTCAAGAGCTGAGCTTACTGTAGGCTCACTTGGGAGACTGGGACAGCACGGCAGAGTCCAGCTCACTTGGGAGACTGGGACTGCACGGCAGAGTCCCTTTCACTTTACGGATCCGTCATTGAGGGCGTTACTTAAAATTCTAGCACCGCAGGTATCTGTGTGTCATAGGCCTGTTTGGGACGCCAGGGTAGATTGTCATGCAGTCTTTGTCCTAGGTCACCCCCCCCCCCCCCAATAGAATATTGATGATGATGATTGTTATTCTAAAGCGCTCATAACTTCGTGAAAACTGTACCAGGTGCTGTGTGCTGTGGCTCTTCATGCCATAATCTTGTGATGATTTCAGTTTTTGGTTTTCTTTACCGCTTCGGTGCTAGATATACTTTCAAGTTGGCGTCTGGTGTCCGTTGTTCATGGCGGTTATCGTATGGGGAACGTGGTGTAGATCTCCTTTCCAGGGATTGCTCACTCAAAT
>CM060305.1:26423865-26431365 GCA_030674185.1 Monoplex corrugatus | reverse complement strand
AGAGTGGTTTATGGATTAATATTCTGATGCAGGCCATACATTCAGCCAAGAATTCAGACATTTGAAATCAAACATCTTTTGCTTTTCTCACGGCACCGATTTTTTTGAGAAGGAAAAACACTCATTCATTCATTCATTCATTCATTCATTCATTCATTCATTCATTCATTCATTCATTCATTCATTCATTATCATTCATTCATTCTTTCATTCATTCATTCATTCATTTACTCATTCATTCATTCATTCATTTATTCATCATTCAGTCAGTAGTCAGTCAGTCAGTCCGTCACCCATTCATTGATTCATTTATGTAAATTTATCTATGTATTATTTATTTATTATTTTATTTATTTTATTTATTTATTTATTTATTTATTCATTTATTTATTCATTCATTCATTCATTTTATTATTTGTGTTTTTTTTTTTTTTATTCTTATTATTGATCCATTTATTGATCTATGTTTTATCTCTTTCTTTATTCGCTGATTTATTTTATTCGTTCATTTATATATTTATTTGTTTTTGTCTATTTATTTATTGATCTATGTATTTATTGATCTACTTTTTTTTAACTGTGTATGTGTTGAACCCTGCTTAATATATCCGCAAACCAAATATGACAACGTACATCGTTGCTTCGACAAAGGGTCTCACACAGAGAAATCATCTCCTACGGTTTCAAGATCATCGTGGTGAACTCAATCATGTAAACCCACGACCACCATAGACCCATAGAAAAGAAATGATCTTAGTCTGTTTATGAGGGCCATATGAAAAAACAAAGTACAAGTCACCATGAAAACAGGGCATGGCAAGCCATTGATCTGGAGTGATGTTCACATGTTGTGATGATGAAGAGTTCCATGGACAGCAAAGAAAACAAACGAGACAGTCTTGATGGAGGCAGACACAAGTAGATCATTCATAAGGAAGATTAGGAAAAAGTCAGGCAACATGTATAGGCCATTTTATGAGGAAGGGGGATTTCGAGCACCTGGTCACAACGGGAAATCTGGAGGGAAAGAGAGCACCAGGTAGACCCAGGGAGAAAATGCTAGACGGACTTGCGGAGTGGCTGAAGACGAGGAGGGTGGAGGAGATGCTTGGGGCAGCAAGAGATAGAGACAGATGGAGGTCCATGATCGCCAACGCCATGCGGCAGGGGATGAAGATGATGATGATGATGATGATGATATGATGATGATGAAGATGAGAATAATGACAACGATACTTTAGTGTCGAAGGCAGAGAGGCTTGTGATCAGACCTGACACCGAACGGCAGCGTGGTAATGAGACTGTGCTCCTTTACTGACTTGTAGCAGAACCAATATCCCCAGACTGATAGTAATGCTGCGTTACATTGACACATAGGAGAGTATGTCTTCGCTGTTGGATTTCGCACAAATGGAAAAATGAAAGAAGAAAGACCGGGGTGAAATGTTCGTAGAGGCAGACAACGAAACTCTCTTAGCTTTAGTTTATGCGGCTTTGTTTGTTTGTTTGTTTGTTCTTTTTTTTGGTTTTGTTTGACACTTCTATGCTTTTGTTCTGTTTGCGTTATATATATATATATATATATATATATATATATATATATATATATATATATATATATATATAAGACTAGAAAATGTAGTTGATTGCACTTTCTTTTATCTTTAGATCCATTTGAGACCAGCAAAAATGTGTGTGTAGTCAAATGTTACCCGGTGTAAGAGAATGTTAATCGTGCAAACGCTTTTTTTGTTGTTGTTGTTGTTGTTGTTGTTGTGGTTGGTTGTTGTAGTTATCGTTGTTTTCGTTTGGATTTTTTTTTTACAGAAGTCAGTTTAATTTACACAATTTGTTTAATGTAAATGTTCCATCTGGTGTTGTTTTTTTTTTTTTATATTGATAGGGATGAATTCGTGGGGCAGTCTGCGGATGCTTTTTCAATGAAATGAGGTCAAATGTCTGGCAGAGGGAGGTGTATGTTTAAAGGGCACGACCCCTTTTTACCCTGTGTCACTGGTTGTGTTGGGGGGTGGGGGGGGGACACTAAATATCTGTATATTTTTTATCCGTTTATTTGTGTGCTAACTTATCTATTTATTCAATTTATTTATCTGCTTGTTTATTTATGAGTTCATGCATTCATTCATTTATTCACTCATCATCATTCATTTTCATTCATTCATTCATTCATCATTATTCATTCATTTATTCATTCATTCATTCATTCATTCATTATTTATTCATTGTTTCGTTCATTCTTTCGTTCTTTCGTTCGTTCGTTTGTTCGTTCGTTCATTCGTTCGTTCGTCCGTTCGTTTGATCGATCGTTCGTTCGCTCGTTCGTTCGTTCGATCGTTCGTTTTTGATCTGTTCGATCGTTCGTACGATCGATCGGTCGTGCCTTCCTTCCTTCCTTCCTTCTTTCCTTCCTTCCTTCCTTCCTTCCTGCCTTCCTTCCTTCCTTTATTTATCCACCCATTCATGCATTTAATTCATTCGTTCCTTCCTTCCTCCATCCCTTTCTTCCTTCCCTCCTTCCTTCCTTCCTTCCTTCATTAATTCATCCACCCATTCATTCATTCACTCTTTCATTTATCCATGCATTCATTAATTCGTTCTTTCGTTCGTTTGTTCGTTCATCCATTCATTCAATCATGCTTGCATGCCCTCGTTTGTTAATTTGTTCGTTCGGCCGATCATTCATTCATTCATTCATTCATTCATTCATTCTCATTCATTCATTCATTCGTTCGTTCGTTCGTTCATTCATGTACTAATCAATTACTTAATTATATTAATTAATTAATTAATTATTCATTCATTCATTCATTCATTGTTTCAGTGAGTTAGTTAATGCGTGAGTGAGTGAGTGATGAGTGAGTGAGTGATGACTGAGTGAGTGAGTGAGTGAGTTAGTTAGTTAGTTAGTTAGTTAATAAGTTAGTTGTTTATTCATTTTTCTCGGTACATTTATTTATTCATCAATGTCAGTCCACTTTGTACTTTTCATCTTATATTCCTACAAACATTCTCCAACTAATGTAAACGTTAAGTCTTTGATTGTACACATACTCATACCGAGACGGCATCCATACACAGCAGTATAAAACGTTACGACGAGTACATGCTAAGAAAATATGTAACCGTCAAAACAAATGGAACTATCTTATTCTAGGCATAAAGAAGCAGTAGAAGTCAAAACGGAGGTCGCCATGACCACTGAGCATGAAAGACCACAGACCTGGAGAGGTTGCTATGGTGATGACCAAAGAATGATGAGAATAATGACAGCGATGCTGAAACGTCGAAGAGCAAGCAAGGAAGGCTGAGATGAGATCTTACAGGGGCAGGCAGGCGGAATGGTAATGAGACTGCAGTAGCCTACTGGCTTCAAAGCGAAATCAACTCCCCTTGCCCCTTTCATGATACTAGTACTGTGTTGAATGGGATGAGGAGAGCGCTTGCATGACCGTTGGATTTTGCTCCCTTCCGCTCCCTCAATCCAAAATCCGAGAAGAAAAAATAATGATGATAATCGGAAGGGAGATGGGATGGGGAGAGATAAAAGAGCTCTCCCCTTCTCAAAGTCTTTTTCTGTCTTTTTTGTGTGTGTGTGTGTGACTCTGTCTGTCTCTCTGTCTCTATCTGTCTCTTTTCCTCCCTCCTCTTCTCTCCTTTCTCTCTCCTCTCTGTCTCTCTGTCTCTGTCTCTCTCTCTGTATGTCTCTCTCTCCTCTCTCTCTCTCTCTCTGTGTCTCTCTGTCTCTCTGTCTCTCTCTCTCTTGTGAACTATGTGAATGTATGTATGAGACAGAGAGAGAAAGAGAGAGAGAGAGAGAGAGAGAGAGAGACACAGAGACAGAGACAGAGAGAGAGAGAGAGAAGAAGAAGAGAAGAGAAAGACGAGAGAGAGAGGAAGACAGAGACAGAGACAGAGTGAGCAAATTCTGTCATATGCGAAGCTCTTCACAGTCATCAGTTTGGTATCAGATGTGCGGTCAAACACAAAAATAAACGCATAGGACTGTGTTATGTAGGACTTATTTTCAGGTCACTGTAAACATGTTTGACTGGTTTCTAGCAAATCAGAATGAAAAGTTCACATTTTTCATCATAGCTGATAGCAGCAGACTGTGCTTATCACGTTTTGTCTGCATCGCTGTTATGCAAACTACACATGACTACGAGAATTAAAGTTCTGCGCTCACTCGTACTTTAAAAACAAAATAAGATCAAAAAGCAAAACAAACAAACATACAAACAAACAAAAACCGAAGAAACGCCATGGCGTGTGCTGTGTGACAAACCACTCGACATCATACACTTTCGCATTGAATGCTTGGACTTGACACGAAGTGAGACCTAAACATTATACAGCAGGCTCTTTAATTAAAGATGCTCTTCAGAGATGTTTCTTCAGATGCAATTTTCAACTTTTTATAAGAGATCCATAGATGTCATTTTATGTAATTATATGTATTGGGAAGAATTCTTATATGCATTGTAGATGATCGTGAGCTTGCACTTTTTTTCTTTTTCTCTTTGATTACATTTTCAGTTGCTTCTAACGAGGCGTTAGCCCTGATATGGCTCTAGCGGTCGCCTGGGCTATCTGCAATATCAACCTGAACTTTCTGGCGAGCTGACTTTAACGTAATCTCTTGCACTAGCTCGAGGAGAGTCTTCTCGGTGTACGATTGATATCAGCCAATGCTTAAAGTTACAGTGAAGCAAAACCATGACGTGTAGACAAGTTACTGTCTAAATGTCAACGGATGCAATTGCTTATCTGGGTAGCTTTCTTGCTGTTTTGAGCATTGCAAAGTCCTTATTATTAAGCACAAAAAGGAGTATGGTTACACTGTTTTGAAAAAAAAAAAGTTTCATTATAACTGCTGTGTATTAGTGGTATGCGGCAAGATCGCGTACCCAACTTTCAAATTCTGAAGAAACGTGGCTTGCCAAGCATAAAGTGTCTGTTCATCAATTGCCAGCTTCACCGGAAAGGACAACTTGTCCATATGGAAGACACGTACTGCCCAAATGATCTTTCTGTATTTAGAGTTGAAGCAAAGGCACCATGATCAAGGAAGACAAGACTTTTTAAGCCATACAGGGATGTTCTGAAGACCAATCTAGCTAGCTGTGGCATCAACACCAACTGGGAAGCCATTGCCCAGGACAAATCTTGATAGCAATAACAGTGTACGCAGGGTATAATCACGTTTGAAGAGTTCAAAATCGCCTTTCAACAGGAGAGAGAACGCTAAATGCGGAACCCATGATCACAGGACTTGCTGCGTCTGCAGGTGATGTACCCCCAGGATGTGTCTTCTACCCCACATGAAGTCCCACACCAATCTCTAGAAATCCAGTACACCCATGCATTCGTTTTATCAACCGATAATTGATGACAGGCTCCACCATATTAGTGATAGATGGTGATAGATTAATCATTGTTAGGTGTACCAAAACCACATAAACATATTCGGATACCTCCTTTGCCCTTTTCAGCTATGGACGTCAGGCTGACTCACATAATGGATATATGACATTGGTATCTTTTTCTTTATGAAAAAAAAAAGATATTGGTACATGGTGTCTTTGGCGTTTACAAGTTCAGTTTCCCATGCAGGTCACATGTTTGGCCCAAGAAAGCATAAATTTGAAAGGACACAACCCCGGATATTTTGTGACACAGGCTGAGTTTGAGAAGAATTCATTTATCTATATCCATTATACATTTGCTTACATATTTTTCAAGTATTTGTTCATACATTTACTCATATACATGTTCGTTGGATCTATCTATCTATCTATCTATCTATCTATCTATCTATCTATCTATCTATCTATCTATCTATCTGTCTATCTATCTATCTATCTATCTGTCTGTCTATCTATCTTATATCTATGTGTCTGTCTGCCTGTCTCCCTGCCCGCCTATCTATCTATCTATCTTATATCTATATATCTTATCAATCTATCTATCTATATATCTATCTATCTATCTATCTATCTATCTATCTATCTATCTATCTATCTGTCTGTCTATCTATCTATCTATCTATCTTCATAACTTTTTTGTTGTATTTACTTATCTATTTGGCTATTCTGATTTAACATTAAGTGGGTATGTGCGTGCGAGTGGTTATGTATATAAATATATATATATATATATATATATATATATATATGTGTGTGTGTGTGTGTGTGTTGTGTGTGTGTGTGTGTGTATACATATTCATATATATGTATGTGTGTGTGAGAAAGAGAGAGAGAGGAGAGGAGAGAGAGAGAGAGAGAGAGAGAGAGAGGAGAAGAGAGAGAGAGAGAGAGAGAGAGAGAGAGAGAGAGAGAGAGAGAGAGAGAGAGAGAAAATCTCGTTGCCGCGACAGCATAAGGTTAAAAAGCAAAGTGCTACTTTTGTATGGCAATCCTGTTTATCAAACACTGTTTCTCCCTTTTCCTAAGATCCTCTGGCGACCTCCGTTTACCTCTTATTTCCTGTGATTCCAGAAATAGACGACACGGTGGAAAGGTTATACAGAGGTCGGTTTTGGAATTCCGTGAACTTTTAATCGCAGGCGATAACTTCCATGATCGACCTGGTCAAATTCTTTGATATGATATTATTAGATTAAATTAAAAATAATGACTTCGACACTTTAACTTGACAACCAGATACATGGAATAACCCACCATCTGTTTATTTTTCAACATTATTTCTCTTTTGGAGGCGAATGTCCTTAAAAGAAAGCTTGATCTATCCATGAACTGTGGACACAGAAGACTTTATTAAGCTGAGTGTTTTCAAAAGTTTGAAAAAAATATATGTCAAAGGCATTAACATTGATACATGCAATCCACCCAGTCACTTTTTAAAACATTTCAAATTGAAGGAAATATTTGCAAACAGTAATGTTAGTTGACAATGGTGTGAGTTGACTGTCTGCCAAAGACTTTTGTTTTGTTATTGTTGCTGTTGTTGTTGATGTTGTTGTTGTTGTTGATGTTGTTGTTGTTGTTGTTGTTGTTATCACTGTCTTGAATTACTACTTACATTTGAAGCTGGGATATATCAGTAATGCGCGACAAGATCGAGTGTCCAAAATTCAAGTTTTGAAGAAAGGTGGCTTGCTAAGCATTGCATGTCTGTTCATCGAGTGCTAACTTTTTTAGATAACCTTTTTTTAGTCATCTTTTGTGGAGTGCTAACTGTGTTGGACGGGGCACCTTGTCAGCAGAGACGACAACTACGTATCAAGGATGTTTCTTGTATGAAGAGCTGAAGCAATGGCACAGTGATTACGGAAGACCGCATAAGCAATACAAGGATATTGTGAGGACCAGTTTTGTCAGGTGCAGCATCAACATCAACTAGGAAGACAATACACTCAGCAAAACGTCTTGACCATAGCAGTGCATACATGGCACAATCGCGTTTGAATAGCGCATAATTGATTTTCCACAGAACCGAGACCGCTAGATGCAGAACCCA
>CM060305.1:26416365-26421365 GCA_030674185.1 Monoplex corrugatus | reverse complement strand
TGAGCCTGAAGAAAATGGACGTCACCAATGAGCAATTTCGTTTCTACACTTTCACAAGGCTACAACTTGGTGACGATTGTAGGAAGATACACGCAGATTTTCAAGCTGTTTACGGAACGGATTGTGTGTCTTACCGCACAGTTTGCAGGTGGGTCAAACAATTAGGAGCAGGTAGAGTGCCATCTGATTGGGGTAATCGTGCAGAGCGAGCTTTACCAGCTCGGAACGAACAAAACATTGCATATGTGAAAAGACTGATAGAGGAGGATCCACATTCGACTGTGCGGGAATTAAGCGAGGCATGTGAGCTTTCAATTGGCACCATTAACAACATTCTGCACAAAGACCTTCACATGAGAAAACTGGCTGCAAGATGGGTGCCACATCTCTTAAGTGATGATCAGAAGCAGCAGCGGGTGGCATGTTCACGCAAACTGCTCGATGAGTTTGAGCCCAACGGGCCAAAACGACTGTGTGACTTAGTGACGGGAGATGAGAGTTGGCTCACATTCTACGGCATCCCCAACAAACGCTGCAACCGCATGTGGGTTGGCCCTGACGGAGACCGACCAGTTGTTCTTCGCCCAGGATTCCAGAGTCGCAAGCGACTGTTTTCTATTTTTTTCAACACGCAAGGCCTTGTGGCAATTGACATTTTGCCTGAGAAATCAACAATCACTGCCTCCTACTATACCCAAGTTGTGCTCCCCAAAGTTGTAGGAAAAATCCATGAGCAGCGCCCAACCGTCGGCACCCAGAGGACCCTTCTTCTGCATGACAATGCCAGTGCCCATAAGGCGAAGGTCACCACAACCTTCCTGAGCGAGCAAGGGATCCAAGTTTTAGACCACCCACCCTACAGCCCCGACTTGGCCCCATGCGACTTCTGGCTGTTCCCTGTTCTGAAGGAAAAGCTCGCTGGGCGTAAGTTTGACCGGGTACAAGACCTCGCCAAAGCCGTAAGATCAGAGTTGTCTGGTCTGCCTAAAACCGACTATCAGAGGGCGCTTGAGAATTGGCGTAGGAGGCTTGAACTTTGCATCCTAGCCAACGGAGAATACTTCGAGGGGATGTAAAAGTTTCAAGTTGCTGAGATGAGAGGTACGTTTTTTAAGGGGGTGGTGACATCTTAAATTGAACAACCCTCGTACACCACAGGGAAAGTTATGAACTGTGTCAATACGTTTTATCGCCATCACAAGTACATGGTGTTATATCTTTTCTTCCTCAAACAGAAGCAAATTAACTATTTTTTTTTGCAGTTTGCTGAGCCCTGCTGTTGTAATGTCTTGAATGTACTGCACCCGTTTAGTCCTCTCTCCCTGTCTCTCCCTTTCTCTCTCTCTCTCACTCTCTCTCACGCTCTCTCTCTCACTCTCTCAGTCTCTCTCTCAGTATCTCTCTCTATCTCTCTATCTCCCGCTCTCCTTCTGTGTCTATCTATCTCTCTCTCTCTGTCTCACTCGGTCTCTCTCTGTCTCTCTCTCTCTCAGTCAGTCACTCTCTCTCTCTCTCTCTTCTCTCTTCTCTCTGTCTATGTCTCTTCCTCCCTCCCTCCCTCTCTCTCTCTCTCCCTTTCTCCTGCTCTGTCTTCTCTTCCCTCTCCTTCTCTCTCCCTTTCCATCTCTCTGTCTCAGTCTGGGGTGTGTGTGTGTTGTATCTATGTGTGCGGGAGACTGCACGCAGAGCAACGTCATGTTTAAACAGTTCAGACGTGGTTTTCAAAAGAAGGGAAAAGGCTATGTGTAGAATCAACAACCGCAGGACTTACAGCGCCTGTAGAAGAGCACATGCCTCAAGATATTTCTCCTGTCCAACACCAAGACCCACACCAGCCACTGAAGATCAGTTCACCTATTCGTTTGTATTATCAACATATTCTTGACGCAAAGAGTCCATTGTGCTAGTGATAGACAGTGAAAAGAAAATCATTCAGTGGAAGGGATGTCAAAACCATTTAAACACAATATCATTCTTCTTTGACCCTTTTAGCTGCGGGGTTCAGATTGACACACATCCTTTTAAATACTATTTGTTTCTTTTGTTTATAAAGCTGGGATTTTATTGGTGGTTGTTAATGTATGGGTTGAATTTCCAGTACAGGTCATACGTTTGGCCCTAACTTACATTTAAAAAGACACAATCCCTATTTTTCATGTGGCATTAATTGAGTTTGGGAAGAATATAGTTTACTTATCTTTTTTTTTTTGCTGTACTTATTTCTTTACTTATCTATGTGTCTATTTTGATTTAATCATGTGGTGTGTGTGTGTGAGAGACAGAGTGGGGGGAGAGGAGAGAGAGAAAAGGAGAAAGAGAGAGAGGGGGAGAGTAAGAGAGAGAGAGAAGAGGGGGGGGGGAGGGAGAGACAGAGAGATAGAGAGATTTCCTAAAATCGTCTGTTGAACTTCGTTCACCTCTGATTTCTTGTCATCTCAGAAAAAAAATAGACATCAGGGTGGAAAGGTTCCACAGAGGTGGGTTTAAGAACTCTGCCAGCTTTTGGTAGCAGCGACAACTTTATTAATCAACCTAGCCAATTTCTTTGAAATTGGAAAAAGTTTCAGATTACAAGATAAAACAGCATGATTTGGCCATAGTACCCTTGCTCACCAATCACAGATATAAAATAACCTGTCTGCTCTGTGTATATTTTTCACTATTTGATCAATACTGAGGGGTAATATGCATAAAAGAAAGCTTGACTTAACAAAGACCTATGGACAGGGAAACAAGGTGAAAAGCGACACATTTTATTCATTTTAATCTTGGTGTTTTCGAAACTTGGTAAAACGTGGAGAGTCGAAGGCAGCAACTTTGATAACATACAATCTACCCAGTCACCTTTTTTTCTTTTCTTTTCTTTTCTTTTTTTCTTCTTTTTTTTTGTGTGTGGAAACTTCTTGGATTGAAGGAAGTGTCTGCAGATGACGGCACTGGCTGACAAGGGTGTTAGTTCACTGTCTGCCGACATTTTCCTTTTTTCATCAGTTTTATTCAAAAGGGAAAGTCATGAACTGTGTCAATACGCTTTACACTTTCACAAGTATATGAAGTCATCTTTCAAACAGGAGCCAGTTTACATTTTCCATTTCAGTTTGCCAAACCAAGCTATTTGAATGTGTTAAAGGTACTGCAGCTGTTTACTCTCTCTCTCTCTCTCTCTCTCTCTCTCTCTCTCTCTCTCTCTCTCTCTCTCTCTTTGTCTGTCTGTCTGTCTGTCTCTGTCTCACTGTCTGTCTGTCTGTCTGTCTCTCTCTCTCTCCCTTTTCTTTCTATTGTCTTTTCTATCCCTTTCCTAGTTCTATCTTCCTTTCCTATCCATTTCTTTCTCTCTCTCTGTCTTCCTCTCTCTCTCTCTCTCTCTCTCTCTTCCTGTGTCTATGTCTCTCTCTTCCTCCCTCTCTCTGTCCTCTCTTGCTCTGTGTTCTCTTCCCTCTCCTTCTCTCTCCCTTTCCATCTCTCTCTCTCTCTCTCTCTCTCTCTCTCTCTCTCTCTCTCTCTCTCTCTCTCAGTGTGGGGTGTGTGTTTTATCTATGTGTAAGGGAGACTGCACGCAGAGCAACTTCACGTTTGAACAGTTCAGACGTGCTTTTCAACAGAAGGCAGAAGGCAGAAGGCTATGTGTAGAATCCGCAACATCAAGACTTACAGCTCCTGTAGAAATTCATATGCCTCCATGATATCTCTCCTATCCAACATGAAGACTCACACCAGTCGCTGAAGATCAGTACATCTATTCAATTGTATTCTCAGCATATTCTTGGCGAAACAGTCCAATTTGTTAGTGATAAATAATGAAAAAAATCACTTAGTGGTAGTGATGTCAAAAACCATTTAAAACACAAGATTATTCCCTTTTGCCCCCTATTAGTTGTGGGGCTCAGATTGACTCAATTATTTTAATGCTATTTGTTTCTTTTGTTTTGAAGATGGGATTGTATTGGTGGTTGTTTATGGATTGAATTCCCTGTACAGATCATTCGTTTGGACTAACATAAGTTTAAAAAACACAACCCATGTTTTCTATGGCATTGGTTGAGTTTGGGAAGAATAGAATGTTTTTTATCCAGTTTTTTTCCCTTTATTTATTTCTTAGTTTATCTATGTGTCTGTCTATTTTGATTTGATCATGTGGTGCTTGTGTGTATGTGAGGGGAGAGAGAGAGAGAGAGAGAGAGAGAGAGAGAGAGAGAGAGGGAGAGAGAATGAGGGGAGAGGAGAGAGAGAGAGAGAGAGAGAGAGAGAGAGAGAGAAGACAGACAGACAGACAGAGAATCCTTGTTCTTGCGACGGTATGATGTCATAAAAAGCACAATGTTAGTTTTGTATGCCAATCCTCCTGTCAAACACACTGTTTCCCTCTTTTCCTAAAATCGTCTGTTGAACTTCGTTCACCTCTGATTTCTTGTCATCTCAGAAATAGACATTATCAGGTGGAAAGGTTCCACAGAGGTGGGTTTAAGAACTCTGCCAGCTTTCGATAGCAGCGGAAAACTTTATTAATCAACCTAGCCAATTTCTTTGAAATTGGAAAAAAGTTTCAGATTACAAGATAAAACAACATGATTTGGCTTCAAAACGTTTGCTCAAGAATCACAGATATAAAATGACCTGTCTGCTCTGTGTATATTTTTCACTATTTGATCAATACTGAGGGTAATATGCATAAAAGAAAGCTTGACTTATCAAAGACCTATGGACAGGGAAACAAGGTGAAAAGCGGTACACTTTATTCATTTTAATCTTGTTTTTTTCGAAACTTGGTCAAACTAGGTGAGTCGAAGGCAGCAACTTTGATAACATGCAGTCTACCCAGTCACATTTTTTTCTTTTTTTTGTTGAAACTTCTTGGATTGAAGGAAGTGTCTGCAGATGACGGTGCTGGCTGACAAGGGTGTTAGTTCACCGTCTGACGACATTTTCCTTTTTTTCATCAGTTTTATACCAAAGGGAAAGTCATGAACTGTGTCAATACGCTTTACACTTTCACATGTATA
>CM060305.1:26408865-26411365 GCA_030674185.1 Monoplex corrugatus | reverse complement strand
AATTTTCTTGCCTCTTGAAATGCCCCATAAATATTGCTTGTCTTTCCCTAATCTTCTTCATCGATGTTCTTTTTTGTCTGCCTCCTTTAGAACTGTAACGTTTGTTTTCTCTGCTGTCCGTGGAACTCCCAACACGCTTCTCAAAACTATGTTTTAGCTGCCCGACCTTGTTCTGACTTTGCGTGCTGACTGCCCACGCTTCGCATCTGTACAACAGTATCGGTTCTATATCATTATCATCATCATGCGCCCTGCCGCTGGCATTGGCGATCATGGCCCTTGACGTGAATCTATCCCCTGTCGCTGCAAGTATATCTCCCACCCTCTCTGTCTTCAGCGACCCAGCAAGTCCGTCCAATATTTTCTCCCTCGGTGTTCTCTTTCCCTCCAGCTGTCCTGTTGTGACCAGGTGTTCTAATTCCTCTTTCCTCTTACAAAATACTCACTCAAACGCAATATGCCCATATTTGTTCGGGTAAGAGGAAACAGTATATAACACTAAAGAACTCTTCCTGACGTCAACTGATAAGCATTTTTTGGAGGAAGCTTTCCATTTTCTTGAATGATGGAAACATCAAAAAGAGTCAGTGAACAGGCCAGTTTACCCTGTTAGGACAATTGAACCTGAAATACAAAGTCCCGAGTCCACAGCTCTATCTAATGAACTAAGCAGCTTGCTTCGCAAATCACTAGCCGTATGCCGTTCTGAACTCAGCATTGATCATGTCTCAAATAATCAGTAGATCCGAACCCATGCGAGACATGTGCATACTGTTTGGATGCCTGTATACATGTTGTCCAGGCTCATAGCAACATAATGTCGCACTCCCAGTAAACTACAACCTCGGATAGTTAAGATGGAGGCGGGGAGAGGAGGGCGGTATCTACAATAATGCCTTGAAAGGATTGGTAAAACAGAAATAAAGAAAAACAGGCAATAACAAAAGAAACATGGCAGAAGAGGGTGATGGAAAAGAGGACATTTCTGGCATAGAGTGTCCGTATAGGTGGGGATACTTATTATGCTGTAAGAATTCAATGCATTCCCACGGGCTGAAAGGCAATTTATAACTTGCTTCTTATTTACTTCCCTATACACAACCCTTGCGTGTGAGGCAGTTCTCTATCCCTCTCTGTCCTTGGCCTTTTATTTCATTCTCCATTTGTTAAAAGAGAGAGAGAGAGAGAGAGAGAGATGAGAGAGAGAGAAGAGAGAGACAGAGAGACAGAGACAGAGAGGGGGGGGGGGGGAGGGATTATTTCATTTCAACCAGAGAGGGGTGTGTGTGTGTGTTTGTATGTCTGATAAAAATTTGTCAGCAAGATTTTCTCAGCTGTTTCCAAATGGACTTTTATTAAGTTTAGATTAAGGGAGTGGACAGATAAAGTGTCGCAAATGCTTAAATTTGGAAGGCAGGCTTTAAGGCCATGGTTAGAAAGATAAAACAATATGCTTAAAACCATACTTCAAGAAGGTGTGCAAACAGCTGTTTTCAGGAATTAAAAAACAACAACAACACATTTACTCCTTTTAATTTTCCTCTTGCGACATTCTGCAGTTGTCGTCGCTTCACGTTAAAGTTTCATTTCATTGATGCCACTTCAATGTCACACCATATCGTTGAGAAAGACATTATCAGGATCGTTTGGTCCCAATTTCTCAGTCACTTTTATGGCCACAAAAGCTGTGACAATTGTTACGATGCTATGATGATAATGACGAAGATGACAATACTTACGACGCTATGGAGTTCTGTGTAGGCTTGAGACTGCGTGACAAGGGCCGTACTCTACGTTTACTGGCATAATATATCCTGGTGTCAACCAGGCTCGAGTGATACAAACACCTGGTCTAGAGATTTGAGCAACATCATTAATGACGCATACACGAAGTGGATGAGACTCGACTGTGTGGTCTCCCAAAGTTCCCATAGCATGCTTTACTCTGGGTAGGAGCTGGTTGGATATGAAAAAAAAATCCGACAATGGTTTTGAAAGGAATGATGAGGGTTCAAATAGAGTCGATAAGTCCGTTGCGTTAACCAGTGCGCCACAGCGACTGGTCCGTCTGGATTTATTGTTATAACCCTTTTTTGTTGTTGTTGTTATTATAAAGCGAGACTGCTAAAATGGCTCAACCATCTCTCTCTCTCTCTCTCTCTTTCTTCTCTCTCTCTCTCTCTCTCTCTCTCTCTCCTCTCACTCTTCTCTCTCTGTCACTCTGTCTGCTTGTCTGTCCGTCTGTCTGTCTGTCTCTCTCCCTGACTCTTCTTCTGTCTCTCTGTCTGTTTTTCTCTCTGTCTGTCTCTGTCTGTCTGTCTCTGTCTCTCTGTCTGTCTGTCTGTCTGCCTCTCCCTCTCTCTCTCTCTCTTCCTGTCTGTCTCTGTCACTCTGTATGTCTGTCTGTCTGCCTGTCTATCTGTCTGTCTGTCTCTATATCTCTCTCTAACTCTTCTTCTGTCTCTCTGCTGTCTGTCTTTATCTCTGTCTGTCTCTGTCT
>CM060305.1:26396365-26398865 GCA_030674185.1 Monoplex corrugatus | reverse complement strand
CTGCAAGCTATGGTGGACATGGACCGGGCTGGACAGGTCAACAGCTGGCTCTGGAATACCAATCTGGCCTGCCAAGGACCTCAGCTGAAGAAATGGACTGGAGGACAAATGTTATTCGAGTGAGTAGCGTTTTGGCCATGCAGTTTAGATTGTACGTGTCGAGATGTTTGAGGGAAAGGGTGGGGCGTGTTGCTGTGAATGAGAAGGGGGTGGGGTGGGGAGATGGTTTGGACGTGGGTGGATGGATGGACTGCCTTTCATGGTCTCCAGACGGAAGAATCACGAGAGTTGCCGGGCGACAAAACAGTGGATGAAGACCTCAAATCTTTGAATCACACAGCTGGGTCCCATACAGAGGCTGGCTCAGAACAGATAGGTGATAGATAGGAGTGGGAAATCTTCGTTGCTACCTCGTTGGCCAATGCCACGAATGGTGTGGGTTTGTTGTGAAAGGATGGATGGGTGGCTGGCTGGATGACAAGAGTGAGATGGGGTGGTAATGGACCCTTCGCTCTGATACACCAAGCTGACCTGCCAGGTGCTTCAGCTTTGAAAGCTGGACTGGAGAACACGTTTGTATGACTGAGTAACGACGTAGCTTGAACTTTCATTCAGTGAATGTCTCTTGTGTATGTCTCATGTAGGTGGGATGGCGCGTAGATGCGTGAGTGTTGCAGTTTGTGTATGTATGGCCAAAAGGTATTTGCCAGGAACCTCAGTCAAAGATGTGTCTAGAAAGAGTGTTTTTTTTTTTCTCCCCGTTCTATTCTGCACCAGAAATCAAGAATCCATAGTCTGCACTTTTATGCTCGGTCTTTTGCTTTTCAAGAATATAGTTCAGTCGATCGATTATTTCAGTTGTCTTTATAAATGTAAAAGACTAAATGTAAGAAGACTAGATAATTGACTCAGAATCTTCACAAAACACTTAATGCACTCGTTGTGAGAGCACTACAATTGTATGTTTATCTTATTCTGACGTTAAGAGCGGTGCGTATGTACCTTGCACGAATGAATTTTCACACACAGAGAGAGGAATGGGAGGATATACAGACATATAGAGAATGCATTAAGGTAAACAATGCTTAATTGAAAAATTTAGATTATATTGGGCGAATGCATCGATATGTGTACTTGATTTTTGTTTTTGCATGTGTTGTTTCTTTTTTTTTTTCTTTCAACGAGGTTTTGTGTACGTTTTGAGATAGTTATAGCCTTGATACGGCTTTGAACAGTCGACTGGGCTTCAAACAATAATAATGATAAAAATATAGATAATAAAACTAACTGCACCCAGAAAAGCTGATAGTTCTTTTTTTCAACCTTGCTAAAAAGGTTCTTTTCTTCGAAATGTGAACGTGACAATAGCAGAACATGCAACAATGATTCGATGCACAATCACATGTATACAGTGAGTACTGTATATCATTGGTAACTAGTTTTAAATCTAGAAAAGAAATTGCTGTGGATGTTGTTTTTTTTTTTACATATACATATATACACACGTATGCTTATAAACACACGTGCATATACATATATGCGCATATATACACACATGTGTTTATACATACATGTACGTATACATTATGTTTCAGATACCTGCGAAACGTAAGCCTGCCAGGAACAAAAGATGAGGTGGCTACGGACTTCAACGAGACAGGGATGGTGAGGTTCAACAAGGTGTACATTCTGAACGTCATGAGAGAGGTTAGCAGGGGTCCAGGGACCTCCACCAACTCCCGTTTACCCAAGTGGGGACAGGGCAGTCATCGAGGCTACCGTTCTCTGAAAACCGCTTCTCTTGTCTCAGATACATCCAACGTTTTACAGTCCTCTTCAGGTTCAGGACGTCGTCGGAAAAGAAGCGCTTTCGTTGGTGGTAAAGGTGTTCCTCATAGAATAACTGCTTCTGATGGTGAACGTGTTCTTCGCCAAGTAAACAGTTATCTTGTTGAAGGTAGGAGGGGAGATCCTTCCCGATCAAAAGCTTCTGATTTGCCAAAGCATGATTTCAAATTATCTGATGGAGTTACTGATGATGATAGAGATTTTGGAGTTCACAAAGGTTCCAGGTTACATCAAGATTAACTCAGCTCAAGAGATCATCGACAACCAGCACAAACGGTAAATTTATTCCCAGAAGAGATATGATGCCTAGTCAGCCTTTGGATCGTTTTATGTCTGCGGTTTTGCATGCTTCAACAGCAGAATATCACCACCATCAGCATCTTCAAAGTCAAGGAAATCTGTACATTTGAGTCAGAAGGTGTGGGGGTTTACGGAAGATTTGGTACACAAAAACAACAGATTAAGAAAGGATACAGATGTCTCCATATCCGAAGAGTCAACAGTCCGGAAAGCGTCGTCTATCGTGTCTGGTAGAAAGGGAATTCTCAATGATTCTGGGGATTCAAAATCAATCAAATACACGGTCAAGGATCGCCAGTCAAGCTCAGATTCCAAAGATGAAAGGACGGCAGCAGACGCTGATGACATGAAG
>CM060305.1:26381365-26386365 GCA_030674185.1 Monoplex corrugatus | reverse complement strand
ACTGCGTTTCAAGATATTTTTCCTTCTGTAAACATCTTTGGTAAAAAGGAACGAAGCTTTCTGCAGTAAAACAAACAGTGATACAATGTGAATTGTTCGCCGCAAATACATAAAACGTTTTTACATATTATTGTGTGTGTTGTATGTGTGCGTGTGTGTATGTGTGGTGTGTGTTGGTGTGTGTGTGTGTGGTGTGTGTGTGTGTGTGTGTGTGTGTGTGTGTGTGTGTGTGTGTGTGTGTGTGTGTGTGTGTGTGTGTGTGTGTGGTGTGTTATACATATAACAATCATATATGTTGTAAGCCTCATGCACTTAAGTCCACTCGTTGATAAGTCACTCAGTTGAGTTTAGATGCATTAGATACATTATATTCATCATCATATATCATCATATCATCATCATCATCATCATCATCATTTTTATCTGTGTAGATGATGATTGATTGATTAGATGAGATTTATTATTTTTATCGTTATTATTGTTATTATCATTTTATTATTGTCATTATTTATTATTATAATATATTATCATTATAATTTATTATTATTACATTCTTTAAACAGAAATCTGCCAGTGTGTGTGTGTGTGTGTGTGTGTGTGTGTGTGTGTGTGTGTGTGTGTGTGTGTGTGTTTGGGTGTGTTTGCTTGTGTGTGGTGGGGTGTGTGTGGGGTGTGTGTGTGTGTGTGTGTGTGTGTGTGTGTGTGTGTGTGTGTGTGTGTGTGTTTGACGTGCTTTTTGGTGGTTGTTATCGTTGTGTTGTGTTGGTGGTGTTGCTATTAGTTCTTTGTTTGTTTGTGTTATAGACAATATGCTACATGCCAGTGTACGCGTATGTGTAAATATATATATCCTCACACATTTACATACACACTTTACGTATTAATTAAATTCATCACCACCATCTGTGTAAGTTTATTCTAATGCCCTCTTTTAAACAAACGCTGCATCCTGGCCTCCCATCTGTCCCGTGTATATGCTTTATGCTGTTTGTCCTATTCCCACGCAGGTGGTACACGGATGCTGACATTGACGTTTCATTTAGCATTGACCTTACTTCTGTTTAAATTATATCTTATTCAGTATGTATACATATTCACAGCTGGAGGGAGGTAATAAGTAGGCTGACAGAGAGAAAGAGAGAGAGAGAGAGAGAGAGAGAGAGAGAGAGAGAGAGGGGAAGAGAGACGTTGGCAGATGGATAGAAAGACATAGAGACATACAGACAGGTAGATATAGATAGATAGATAGACAGACAGACAGACGACAGATAGATAGATAGATAAATAGACAGATAGATAGATAGATAGATAGACATATAGATAGATAGATAGATAGATAGATAGATAGATAGATAGATAGATAGATAGATAGATGGATGGATGGATGGACCGATGGACGGACGAACGGATGGATGGATAGACATATTGATAGATAGATATATAGATAGATAGATAAATAACATATAAAAGATAGATAGATAGATAGATAGATAGCTAACTTGCTAGATATGTAGGTACATACATACATACATACATACAACATACATACATACATACATACATACATACAAACACACATACATACATACATACATACATACATAGAAAGGTAAGCAGACAGGCAGGCAGGTAGACAGGCAGACGGCTGGATGGATGAATGGATGGATGGATGGAGGAATGGATGCATAGGTGGATAGATGGATGATGGATGGATGTATACTATACATAAACACATACATATACATACATATATATATATAATATAAACGTGTTGTGCTTTGTGTTTGTTGTATGTTTTTTCCTCTGACTTGTGGCCATTTCACAAGAGGAGAAGCTTAGTAGAACAGTGTATTGTGACTCAGCAATATAAGTAAACAATTACAGGACATATTCAACATAGTTAAAGACACTTACATTTTAGAGCTTCAGAGACACTGTTGAGAATCAAGAAAAAAAAGTCCACCATTATTTTACTTGAATAAGGATGGGTCAGACAGCTTAAGAAAAGTTCTGAAGGCGAATTCTACAAAAAGACCGTCTGATGGGAGGGGAGACAACAACTCACCACTACCGCTTTAAAGTCTTGTTACTGAAATCCTATGGGTTTGACTTGTAATCTCCGTCTTTGGACCTAGACTTATCTAAGTCTACTTTCCATCCCTAGCCAAAGAAAGGAAACAGTCCAGCAGGCTTAGGAAAGAAAGACAGGACAATTAGTTTCCTATGAGGACTTAGTGAGCACGTCAGCAGACAATCAGGAACGAGAGCGATGCACGCTCTGTCTACTTACGTCTTGTCCACCAATCAGATTCCAGGACCATGGCCTCATTTACCTACCGTTTTAAGCAAAGTCACGGCTGGCTTAATCGTTGTCGTCTTTGACTTGCTGATAGGTTTTGTTGCAGACTAATTCTTCATCAGGCTTATATTTGCTGTGACTCAAAATCTATGGTCCACTATTGGGTTTAAGCAAGCCCTGTCTTTTACCTTGCTTTAGTGTAGAAACTACATTGTGAGAGGGCAAAAATTCGTTTGATTTTAAAGGAGTCTGTTTAGTTTAATTTGTATTTCATTTCAAAGCAAATCTATCTCTGTGTCTGTGTGTCTGTGTGTGTCTCTCTGTGTCTCGTCTGTCTGTCTGTCTCTGTCTGTCTCTGTCTGTCTGTCTGTCTGTTCTGTCTGTCTGTCTGTGTCTGTCCTTCTTCTCTCTCTCTCGTTCCCTTCTCTCTTCTCTCTATCTGTCTCTCTCTCTCTCTCTCTCTCTCTCTCTCTCTCTCTCTCTCTCTTCATCATATACATTTCTAGTGCCTCCAGCGTTTCGTCGTTGGAATTAAAACACAATACAGTAAGATCGTTATACACACACGCACACACACATAGACAACACACACACACACACACACACACACACACACACCACACACACACACACAAACACAAACACAACACAACACAAACACAAACACACACACATACACACACACACACACATGCACACCACACACGCACACACACGCACACACACACACACAGGAAAGAGATCATGATTACGTCTTCCTCAGAGGCCTATTTCAAATGTTCATTAAAGGATAAATGGTCAGGAGAGATTGAAAAAAGACAATACGAAAAATAAAAAGATATACAAATAATAAAGAAAGCAGAGACACGTTACGGGAGTACATGGACGTTTATGGCTGCATACCATCAATTTGATCAGCATTTTGAAATAGCATTGTGGCTGTAATTTGCCACATTTTAAAAGAGTTACCCTCATCAGACTGATTCAGTCTCCTTTCTTTGTAAAAGGAGAGTTAGAAAGTTGTAGTATCTACCACAGTTTCGGATCAACAGTCATCTCGTTGAAAGACAATGTTACGATACAAGACAGGGATTGCACGACAATGTAAGATGATTATCAATGACATGAAGCAAAGTAGATACTGAATGACAGAAGCCTCACTTGAAGATGATACAATGACGTGTTGAAGAGATTATCCTATACTCAAATACAGAACAGTGTACATCTTAAATATAACCGAGCATACCGCTCAACCTCAAATTACAGAACAATGTACATCTTAAAGATAATAACCAATGAAGCATACGATATCCTATACCTCAAATTACAGAACAATGTACATCTTAAAGATAATACCAATGAAGCATACCGTATCCTATACCTCAAATTACAGAGCAATGTACATCTTAAAGATAACAACATGAAGCATACGGATATCCTATACCTCAAATTACAGAACAATGTACACTTAAAGATATAACCAATGAAGCATACGGATATCCTATACCTCAAATTACAGAACAATGTACATCTTAAAGATAATAACCAATGAAGCATACATATCCTATACCTCAAATTACAGAACAATGTACATCTTAAAGATAATAACCAATGAAGCATACAATAAATCCTATACCTCAAATTACAGAACAATGTGCATCTTAAAGATAATAACCAATGAAGCATACGGATATCCTATACCTCAAATTACAGAACAATGTACATCTTAAAGATACTAACCAATGAAGCATACATTATATCCTATACCTCAAATTACAGAACAATGTACACTTTAAAGATAATAACCAATGACAAACTGAAGCGCCCATATACCCTTTAGCCTCAGATTACGTACAAAGCACACATTGAAGATGATCACAAAGGACATGATGAAGCACACTGATACTCTATTTTCTCAATTTACAGGACAAAAAATACCTCGAAAATGATTCCAGTTGACATCTTGAAGTACATAGATACTCCCCAATTTACATGGCATAGCACATCTTGAAGATGATTACATATGACATGGTTGAAGTACATAGATAGCCTATGCCTTTGAATTATAGAGCACAGTGCATCTTGAAGATGATTACAAATGACATGCTGAAATACACGTATATATTGCACTCTGAAATTACAGAACATAGAAACCTCGAAGGTGACTTCGAATATATCCTATATTGTTAAATTTTATGTAAATCCCACACTGCTCTTTTGGCATATGTGTGTGTGTGTGGTGTGTGTGTGTGTGTGTGTGTGTGTGTGTGTGTGTGTGTGTGTGTGTGTGTGTGTGTGTGTATGTGTGAGTGTGTGTGTGCTTGCGTGCGTGCGTGTTGTATGTGGTATGTATGTGTATGTTATGTGCGTGTGTCGTTTGTGTGTGTGTGCGTGTGTGTGTGTGTGTGTGTGTGTGTGTGTGTGTGTGTTGTTGTGTGTGTGTGTGTGTGTTGTGTGTGTGTGTGTGTGTGTTTGTGTGGTGTGGTGTGTGCGCGATGGGACTATGTATTTGATTTAAATTAAAGACACCATGCTCCCTGAACGATAAACTAACACAAGCAATATGTCTCTGTGTATATTGGTATCCATTTACAACTGAATACACGTTGTACGTGTTAACTGAAATTCATCTCTAGCATCTGTTCAAGTTTACTGAAGTTCTGTATCCCAAATACAAACGTAGTCCTCCTACCATCTGTTC
>CM060305.1:26366365-26371365 GCA_030674185.1 Monoplex corrugatus | reverse complement strand
TAATTGTTTTTTGTCCGTTTATTATTTAGCAAAAGGCAAGAGAGAGAGAGAGAGAGAGAGAGAGAGAGAGAGAGAGAGGAGAGAAGAGAGAGAGAGAGAGAGAGAGAGAGAGAGGGGGGGGGCATTAACAATTATGCATGTTTATGGAAAAACAAAACACTATACTGAAGTTAAGAATGGACTGCGTCCTTCTAAGTTATGAGTTATAGACAGTTGTGATAGTTTAGCATAACTTTGTGAATATATCAAAACCTTTTTCTTTATGTCTGACTGTGTCTTGTCCCTCCTGTCTCTCTGTGTCTCTGTCTTTGTCTTTGTTTCGTTCTGCTTCTGCCTGTCTGCCTGCCCCTCTCTCCCTCCTCTCTCTCTCTCTTTCTCTCTCTCCTCTCTTTCCTTCCCTCCCTCTCCTCTCTTTCTCTTTCTTTCTCTCTCTCTCTTTCTCTGAGTGTGTGTACGTTTGTACTGAACTCTGCAGTTGTTTGTTTTCAACTGTCTTCTGTGCGACGATTGTGTCGCCACAGTATAGAAGTTCACTAGGGCATATTACCGCATGAAAATTAGCGTGGAAACAAAGGGCATGTTTGAACGAAGACCTCATTTTCATAGCTTGAATCTTCATGGAAAAAAATGAACAATGTCGGCAAACATTACCAGACAGAAGATTTAATACCATAAACTGTCTCTTTCACGTTATTACGTTCTTTAATATGTATCTCTTTGCAGAGTTCCAGGTTTTCCGAAAACGAAAATGTGCTGCTCTGGCCTCAGCATCGACATCCTCGATAGAATCAGCAAAGATCTCAATTTCAACTACTCACTGTACGAAGTAGAGTCAAACGGATATGGATCAGTCATTGAGGTATGATAAACCAAATGTGTTTGTTCTGCTCTGTTTATTAATCTACAAAATATTACAGACTGTATTCATTAAGTATGCAACGTTGTAAACGTTATCGTAGTGTGATCATCATCATCGTCGTGATCATCATCATGTATTTGATTGATTTCTCTTTTAGAGACAAACAAGATCTTCTGAATCTGAATGGTTTATCATCTGTAATAACAGCCTCATCGTTATCATCATCGTTCTTTTCTTTCTTTCTTTCTTCTTCTCCTCTCCTGCCTGTACCTACTCCTATTCCGTTTCGTCATCAGCGTCATTATCATCATAACCGTTATTATCATGATCATTATAATCATCTTTATCATTGTCGCGGTTGCTCATCTTCATCTCTGTGTTCTTCTTCTTTTCTTCTCTACCATCAGTAGTCATACAATAAAAATTATTATCGTCATCTTCGTCATCAACATTATCGTTATTAATATCACCATATCAGTTTCCTACCTGCTCTTCCTCTCCTTTTTCTCTTCTACCTTTTCAATACCCGTTGATATCGTTATCATTGTTATCATCATTATCATCATTGAAGTGGTCATCATCACCATCATCATCGTTATCGTCGTCGTCGTCTTCGTTATCACCATCTTACATCCTCTGTTACGGTAACTAATGAGATCATTTGTGTAGTTTCTCTCAAAACTATTCTGCTGCAATGTGTATGTTGTGCACGGCTCAACAGAAAGAATGTGACACCATGCTGCATAAGGCCCATTGAACACAAACATCAGGAATTATTGACGAGTGAAAAGAGTGGATACTTTTTTTGTCAGCATCAGAGAGCGCATGGGGGATAGGCATGTTGTCCGGTCTGTGTATTCCCTGGATAGCTGTCTCTGATGGAGGGAATAGACATGTGTTCCGGTCTGGTCTGTTTATTCCCTGGAAAGCTGTCTCTGATGGAGGGAATAGGCATTTCTGTCTATTCCCTGGGCAGCTGTCCCTGATGGAGGGAATATACATGTTGAATATACATGCTGTCCGGTATCTCTATTCCCTGGGCAGCTGTCACTGATGGAGGGAATAGACATTTCTGTCTATTCCCTGGGCAGCTGTCCCCGATGGAGGGAATATACATGTTGAATATACATGCTGTCCGGTATCTCTATTCCCTGGGCAGCTGTCACTGATGGAGGGAATAGACACGTGTTCTTGTCTGTCTATTCCCAGGACAGCTGTCTCTGATGGAGGGGATAGGCATGTTGTCCGGTCTGTTTATTCCCTGGACAGCTGTCCCTGATGGAGGGGATAGGCATGTTGTCCGGTCTGTTTATTCCCTGGACAGCTGTCCCTGATGGAGGGAATAGGCATGTTGTCCGGTCTGTTTATTCCCTGGACAGCTGTCCCTGATGGAGGGGGTAGGCATGTTGTCCGGTCTGTTTATTCCCTGGACAGCTGTCCTGATGGAGGGGATAGGCATGTTGTCCGGTCTGTTTATTCCCTGGACAGCTGTCTCTGATGGAGGGGATAAGCATGTTGTCCGGTCTGTTTATTCCCTGGACAGCTGTCCCTGATGGAGGGGATAGGCATGTTGTCCGATCTGTTTATTCCCTGGACAGCTGTCCCTGATGGAGGGGATAGGCATGTTGTCCGGTCTGTTTATTCCCTGGACAGCTGTCCCTGATGGAGGGAATAGGCATGTCTGTCTATTCCCTGGACAGCTGTCCCTGATGGAGGGAATTGACATGTGTTCCGTCTCTCTATTCCCTGGACAGCTGTCCCTGATTGAGGGAATATACATGTGTTCCGGTCTGTCTGTTCCCTGGACAGCTGTTCCTGATGGTGGGAATAGGCATGTGTTCCGGTCTGTCTATTCCCCGGACAGCTGTCTTTGATGGTGGGAATAGGCATGTTGTCTGGTCTATTTATTCCTCGGCAGCTGTCCCTGATGGAGGGAATAGACATGTGTTCCGGTCTGTCTATTCCATGGATAGCTGTCCCTGATGGAGGGAATAGACACGTGTTCAGGTCTGGCTATTCCATGGACAGCTGTCCCTGATGGTGGGAATAGACATGTGTTCCGGTCTGTCTGTTCCCTGGACAGCTGTCCTTGATGGTGAGAATAGGCATGTGTTCCGGTCTGTCTATTCCCCGGACAGCTGTCTTTGATGGTGGGAATAGGCATGTTGTCTGGTCTGTCTATTCCCTGGACAGCTGTCCCTGATGGTGGGAATAGACATGTGTTCCGGTCTGTCTGTTCCCTGGACAGCTGTCCTTGATGGTGGGAATAGGCATGTGTTCCGGTCTGTCTATTCCCGGACAGCTGTCTTTGATGGTGGGAATAGGCATGTTGTCTGGTCTATTAATATTCCTCGGGCAGCTGTCCCTGATGGAGGGAATAGACACGTGTTCCGGTCTGTCTATTCCCTGGACAGCTGTCCCTGATGGAGGGAATAGACATGTGTTCCGGTCTGTCTGTTCCCTGGACAGCTGTCCATGATGGGGGGAAAAGACATATGTTCCAGCCTGTCTATTCCCTGGACAGCTGTCCCTGATGGAGGGAATAGGCATGTGTTCCGGTCTCTCTATTCCCAGGACAGCTATCCCCGATGGTGGGAATAGGCATGTGTTGCGGTCTCTCTAAATCCTAGACAGCTGTCCCTGATGGAGGGAATAGGCATGTGGTCTATTTCCTAGACAGCTGTCTCTGATGGGATATTTATTTTGACGGAATATTTACTTTCTCACCACTACCCAGCACCCAGTTTCATTGCTGAGTCACAAGGGTCTAGTCGAGAGGCCTTAGCCTGGACGTAAGCAACTGACTGATCATACAACAGTTGCGTTGCTATCGATCAGGCCAAATTCAATGTAACCAAAGTAGTAGATGTGTGACCTAGCGTGGAAAAAAACAGGTTAAAGGTGCAGTCACCTAGTCATAGCCATGGTTACAAATAGCTGGTTAGGATCAAAAGTGGGTCTGCTGAGAATGTTTCGTATTTCGAGTCACATGTAATCTTCAGTTTCCTGAAATATTATCATACAACTTTCAACAACCTTAAAACAATTATTCATTGTTTTCTTCCCAAGTGTTAAAAGAACGTAGTACTTCTCTTGTGAAAAAATACACTCACAAAATGTTCAAAGACTTCTAAAGGGAAAATTGTGATACGTAAAATATGTCTGCGTTTTGGAAGCAAATGTGTGCAGTTTGAAATCTTAAGATGAATTAAAGACTCAAAAATGGAAATTTTCCCATGCTGGATCGCGTCATAAGCCTTCTGTCAGGTGAGACTAGAGCAAAAATCTTCCGTGTTTGTCTGCCCTTGGTCATGTCTTCAGCACTACAGCATGTCATTTAGTGTTATTCATCAATGCTTTGATTGCGCCCGTCCTTGGCATTTTGGTCGCCGTAGTTAGGGGTTTCCTTTTGAAGTCCAGTAGATATCTACTGGACTTCAAAAGGAAACCCTTAACTACGGAGACCAAAATGATGGAATGTTTACTTTCCCTGGAGACTTTTTGATGAAATTTGAGTGTCAGCTCGTGCTAGTCCTGTTCTTGTCTGGCTAAATACCGCCCCAAAGCCCTGTTACTTCCGTTCCACACCTTCCTTGATTTCATCATGTTTTGTCACGTTCGTGATCAGCAACACATATAAACATCAAAATGAGTCAAAGTCTGTCGTATCCGTAGACCAGGGTTTAGGGGGTCATGTACAGGCTTATGGCATTTGCCATGATTAATCTGAACCCCCCTCACTGTCAGTGTGATCTGGCTGTCCGGCTTTGACAGAGTCATGAACTCCTACTGTCACATTTCAAATTAAGTCCCAGCTTTACCAGGTTAACGTTTTCAGCTATTTGTGTAATTGCCATGGTTGTTCAGATATTTGTGATCTCTTTATCCGACGTGAAGCGTATTGTCGCGTTCTTTGTCTTGGCCTGAATGCGTTCTAGATTTTGAACGCATATGGGACTGTCCATCTGCAATAAATCCCTTTTGAACATGTTTAAATTCTTGTCTTCGGTTACATCACATGGCGTCTGCTGCGTCAGTTCATGTGGGGATAGTTCAAGTGCAATAACACACACACACACACACACACACACACACACACACACACACACACACACACACACACACACACACACACACACAC
>CM060305.1:26361365-26363865 GCA_030674185.1 Monoplex corrugatus | reverse complement strand
ACCATGGACAGCAAAGAAAACAAACGAGACAGTCTTGATGGAGGCAGACACAAGTCGATCACTGATAAGGAAGATTAGGAAAAGACAAGCAACATTTATAGGCCATTTTATGAGGAAGGGGGATTTGGAGCACCTGGTCACAACGGGAAAGCTGGATGGAAAGAGAGCACCGGGTAGACCAAGGGAGAGAATGCTGGACGGACTTGCAGAGTGGCTGGGGATGAAGAGGGTGGGGGAGATGCTGGGTGCAACGAGAGATAGAGATGGTTGGAAGTCCATGGTCGCCAACGCCATGCGGCAGGGCACCTGATGATGATGATGATGATGATTTAAGTCATTACATGATAATTCTGTTTTGCAGAGCCTTACGACTATCCTTCGTGGACGTTAATTCTGGTGTTCAGTGTTCACGCCACTGGGGCCTCCATTTTCATCTTTGAATGGCTCAGCCCTTACGGGCTGGATCAAGGTCACACACCGTTGAGAGGTAGGTCAGAGTCAAGCAACAACACATGGGTACCCTATACTTCTAACGGGAGAGTCTGAAATCTCACTTTTCCCTCCTCCTGGAATTAAGGTTAGGACCCAAATGTACAAAATGTTTCAGTGTCCTAGAAACATTCTCAAAATGTTGAATCATTTCAATCGAAAACACTATAATTTTGTCATTTAGAACACTTCCAGGCGATGGAAACTATTGTACTCCATGGTTTTGGCATTGTTGTAGGATGTATGATCGGGCATGGATAGTTTTCAGAGCTCCCATCCACCTACGGATTTACGTCTCTGAAAAAAATGTACATTTCAAGAACTCACTGTGGTTTTGTAGTTAAGCACAGGGTTTTCGGTGTGATACACAAAACATTCTGAAGGAAAGGAGAATAATGTTGCTGTTCTTTTTCTTCTTTGTCTTCTTCTCTCTCTCTCTGTCTCTCTCTCTCTCTGTTCCTCCCTCCCTATGTTGTTTTCTCTCTCTCTCTTTAAATGATTGTTTCGTTTTTACTGGAGAGAGATTTGTGTTCCTCTGTGTGTCTGCGTGCGCGTATGTGAGAAATATAGTATCCATATTTTTTCTTCTGTTTCAGGATACATCTTTACCAAATATGTTTGATTTGGATGAATAGTGAAAATCGGCAAGAAGTCTCGAATACATATATTTGGGAGTCATGTCGCCAGGTTAAGGTCAAACGGACAAAAATGTTTTTTTTAAAAAAAATTTGCAGTATTTTCGAGAAGGGCTTTCGAAGAGAACTTTCTCGAGAACTTCTAAAAACATTTGAATTGTTTCTAATTGCTGCGAGATTTTTTCCATTTCAAGCTTTATTTCTTATAAAGCTCCTAAATCAGTGACCCTAAGAAGGACAAAATCTGAATGTTCTATACTTAGTATGAAACAAAAAGGGAGATTGTTTTTTAAAAAGGTTTGATGATTTGATATGTCGTTGTTGTTGTTGCTGGATTTTTGTTTGTTGTTGTTGTTGTATACGTTCTGTCCTTAGCCAGTATTAATTTCAGGTCAAGCGTTTTACGAACCATAATCAGATGTGCATTTTTTTTTTTTCATGAAAGATGGAGAACCTAAACTGTTGGGCAAGCTGACCACATTCCGCGATGTTGTTGCAGCCTGCGTCTTTGGTGGACATGCATGCTGGGTGTTTCGTGCATCCATGAGCCGTCTGACACTGGCATGATTATTTGTTGGTATCCGAAAATTTCAATACGCTCTGAAATTGCACTGTGGATGGTGCAGCATCATGGGTGCTGGTCAGTTCTATTCGGGAATGGTAGTCCCTTCCACAGATAGCGCATATAAAGCCTAACGCTGGTTTGTCCGCTTGTAGCGAGCCGGTGTATAAGCGTCTCTTCAATTGCCTCCAGCGTGTTCTGTCTGAGGCAGCTGCTTCCCATGACCTCAGGTCGATGCCCAGGGTCTACAGATCCCATTTGCACACATCCTTGTAGCGCGGGTAAGGTCTACCTGTTGGGCGTTTTCTCTCCGCTAGCTCTCTGCAAAGGAGATCCTTGGGGATTTTGCCATCCTCCATTCGTACTTTGTGGCCAAACGAGCGTATGTGCCTCTGTTGTGAAAAAGATAGTATACAGCCTGGGGATTCCACATCTCCTTAAGACAACTTCGTTCTGACTTTTGTACTGCCAAGTGATGCTCAGGATGCGTCGGAGGCAACATATATACGGAAAGCCGTGAGTTTCTATTCCAACGCGGCATCACCGCCATACAGAAGATTGCTCACGGCGCATGCTTTGTAGACCTGTATCTGGCACATGATGTTTAAGGTGTCATGCTTAATATTCTACATGTGTAAATACAGGAAGAGGGGGAGGGGGGTTAGGCACTGACAGGTCTACACACATGTCAACCTGGGAGATTAAAGAAAAATCCCCCACCCTTCATCCGCCATGTGGAAGTATCTAAGCAGATCGAACTCAGGGCCTTCAGACTGCAAGTCCGACGTTTACACACTTCACTATCGTACACGTG
>CM060305.1:26348865-26358865 GCA_030674185.1 Monoplex corrugatus | reverse complement strand
TTCAGTAATGACTTTCGAACCCAACGGTCCTAGAAAACAATACTGAGCCCCCTATGGAGGACAATAATTGCCTCGTCGCGACACCGGAATAAGTGATAATTTCCACTTTCTTTCTTTCTTTTAGCAGCTTCTGCCCCCCCCCCCCCTCATATCTACCCCCACCACCCTCTCTCTGTCTTTTTCTGTTTCTCCCCCCCTCTCTCTCTCTCACTTTCTTTCTCCTCCCTCTCTCACTTTCTTTCTTCCTCCCTCTCTCCCTCCATCTTTCTCTCTCTTTCATCATATCCCCGCTCTCTTTCTCTCTCTCTTCCGTTTTCCCTGAAGAGTCCACCAAAGCACTAAGTTGGCGAGTCTTGTAGGAAGGGAACCTTTGCACTTGGCGAAACTGTTTCAGGCACAGTGTGAAGGTTTCGTTAAAAATTGGAGTACTTAACCCTTTTGATTCCTGCACCGTGTCCACCAGCAACTTGTATTGTCAACCAAGCTAGCAAAGCGAAAACTTAAACCCTTTGACTCCCTCACCCTATCCACCAGCTTCCTGCAGGGTGAGGGAGTCAAAGGGTGCAGGAAGCTGGAGGAGAGGGTCAGGGAGTCAAAGGATTAATTTTTTTTTGCATTTGGTGGATAGGGTCCGGGAGTCAAAGGGTTAATGGACCGCTCTTTGACTTTGTTGTTGGTGATGAAATCACTCTGTGCGATACTTTCATTTTTTGTAGGCATTTTGAGCAGAAAGCATCGGGTTTCTTCCCTTGCTGGATTTCAAGTGCTAGGTTTTGCAGCCATAAAGCAGTATATACATATGTATACATATTACATGTATACACATTTCAGTCAGTTTATTCCTTTTCTCACACAGGACGGAGCAGCAGGGAAGTTTCAGTCTTTTTCTCCTTATTTTTTTACCTGGTGTTTTTTTGTGATCTTACACTTTTAACAAAAGCCAGTTGGCCGAAAATTTGCGCCTGTCTTGTCTTGTTATATTAAATACGCATTCTTATTCTTTTTTCGTGTGTGTGTGTGTGTGTGTGTGTGTGTGTGTGTGTGTGTGTGTGTGTGTGTGTGTGTGTGTGTGTGTGTGTGTGTGTGTGTGTGTTGTGTGTTTGTGGTTCCTGTCTGCCTGAACGAGGGCAGTCACACTTGTAATGGATTATACATATTGTTGTTGTTATTATGACAGTTGAAGAACCCTCACCATCGACACCCACCCTTCAAGTACGCCACGATGCCCAAGGGAGCCACTGAAACCAATATCCGGAACAACCACAAAGACCTGTACGACCACATGAAGAAATACCCCCAATACTCGGTCAAGGAGGCTGTTGATTCACTGAAGGATCAGTAAGGATTCTCTTTTTTTAATCAAGTGTGGTTCGTTCTACCAGTCGTCGAGGTGTAGTGGTTAATGCAACGGAATACTGACTAGAAGGTTGTTGGGGTTCGAATCCCCATCAGTACCTTCAAAAATCATTGAGGGATTTTTCGGTTCTAACCAGCTCCTACCCAGAGTTGGGCGAGCCATGGGCTCATTTGGGAATACTGGGACCACACAGTCGAGTCTCATCCACTTCACGAATGCGTCATTGAGGGTGTTGCTCAAATCTTCTGACCGAAGAAGAGGAGGAAGAAGAAAAAGAAAACTATGATGTTGATGATAATGATGATGATGATGATGACGATGTTGATGATGATGGTAACTATGAAGAAGAAGAAGAAGACGACGACGATGATGATGATCGATAATACTGGTTATTCATTTTATTATTTAGTTGTTGTTTTTTTTCTTAATAACCGACAATATACATCCATCAGATATATAACAACATTTACATTCAAACAACAACAGTATACTGCACTAAGATTGTGCAATAGCTGAGATCGAGACGTTTATGAAATCTTAAACAGATGCAAATGTTTCTCTCCTTATGCAATAGGTAATACTGATGTAAACTTTCAGCATTGATATCCAATAACTTGGTTCTTGCGCTTAAGATCGCTGTTTTGGTGTGTGTGTGTGTGTGTGTGTGTGTGTGTGTGTGTGTGTGTGTGTGTGTGTGTGTGTGTGTGTGTGTGTGTGTGTGTGTGTGTGTGTGTGTGTGCGTGGTATGCGTGTGTGTGTTTGTTTATTTGATAGACCGTTGTTTTGTGTGTGTGTGTGTGTGTGTGTGTGTGTGTGTGTGTGTGTGTGTGTGTGTGTGTGTGTGTGTGTGTGTGTGTGTGTGTGTGTGTGTGTGTGTGCGTGCGTGTGTTATTTTTGTTTGTTTGTTTTAGAGGTGACCTCGTCTCTTCAGTTTTATCATTACTTGTGTTCTTCGTCAGGTTTAGGGGGCGTAATATAATCATTTCAAATTCAAGTCTCTGCCACACAGGAAAATCCAAGCTTTCATTTATGACGCCACTACTTTGGAGTACGCAGTAGGTCGTGACATGGGCTGCAAGCTGAAGTCAGTGGGCAAAAGGTACGCAGAAACTGGTTACGGGGTCGGCTTCCCCAAGCGTTCACGATGGAGAATAAAATTCAATGAGGTTCTGCTACGGATGCAAGATGAAGGTTCGTTTATTGTATGTGTTTGTAGTGTGTTTGCGTGCGTGCGTGCGTGCGTGCGTGCGTGCGTGCGTGGTGTGTGTGTGTGTGTGTGTGTGTGTGTGTGTGTGTGTGTGTGTGTGTGTGTGTGTGTGTGTGTGTGTGTGTGTGTGTGTGTGTGGTCAGCTAACACCCTGATCATTTTCCTGATCTCTTCAGACTTATCTCGGATGCTTGCATGCAGGTTGCTTTGCTCACAATGTGCAGGTCGTATGTTCATGCGCAGTCTACATATTATGTCTTCGTTGCACGTGCATGCGTAGGTCCAACAGATATAAATGTAGCGTAGGTCCAACAGATATAAATGTATCATAGGTCCATGATAATAGCATATGTAATTTTGTCGTAGGTTTAAAGAGCTACAAGAAGATTTATTATAAGTCCATAGAGCTATTAGATATAACATTGTTATAGATTCAGATGACTGATGATGTGCTTTAGTCACAGGTCCACATGGCGGATAGATGTACATTTGTGACCCTCCACCACGAAATCAGTCTTAACTAGCATTTTGGGCATTTTGAGATATATACATCATTGGAAAGTGTACATTCTACTGATTATTTTGGTACTTGAATAAAGCTTGTACTAAACAAAATGTAGAAGTTATGTATGTTTAAAGTCATTAAGTTGTATGACGGCCATTTTGAGAAAACGGCCTCTAAAGTTTTTGTGTGCTCTCCTACACATTTTCCTTACATTTCTTTATTTGGTGGCTTTGACCCAGTTTGTTTCTTGCACCAAAGAGCTTTCCGTCAGTATATTACATGTGCGGGTACTGCACAGGTTACGGTTTATAATAAGAGAAAAAAATAAGTACTTTTGGTTGGAAATTGCATTCTTTCTGCTGCGATCAGTGCATTAAAATACCGTTTTAAATTGATTAATAATATTTTTTCAAGAAAAACATTTCTGCGGGGTGGGGTGGGGGGCAGATCATATTCTACAGAAACCAATTTTGAGAAAAAGTCAAAACACCCCAGAAGATCCCCAGTCACCTTTTCAACTTCTAGTGCTGTTCGACTGACTGCGAGTTAAGACTGATTTCGTGGTGGGAGGTCACATTTATAAAGGTCTTTAGGGCTGATAGATGTGTAGCTCCAAAAGGTCCCTAGGACGGACGGATGTTCTGGTTCACAGGTATAGTAGATGTACCTGTCACATTTTCATAGAGCTTGTAGACGTACTTTTGTCACAGCTTCATAGAAACAATCGATGCATCAATGTCACAGATACTTATGGCTGACAGATGTACATGTGTCAAAGGTTCATAGGGTTGATTATATATATATATATTGACCAAAGGTCCATAGTACTCATCATCATCATCATCAGGTGCCCTGCTGCATGGCGTTGGCGACCATGGACTTCCATCCATCTCTATCTCTCGTTGCCCCTAGCATCTCCCCCACCCTCTTCATCCCCAGCCACTCTGCAAGTCCGTCCAGCATTCTCTCCCTTGGTCTACCTGGTGTTCTCTTTCCCTCCAGCTTTCCCGTTGTGACCAGGTGCTCCAAATCCCCCTTCCTCATAAAATGGCCTATAAATGTTGCCTGTCTTTTCCTAATCTCCTTATGAGTGATCTACTTGTGTCTGCCTCCATCAAGACTGTCTCGTTTGTTTTCTTTGCTGTCCATGGAACTCTCAACATTCTTCTTAGAAACCACATCTCGGCTGCATCAATCTTGCTCTGGCTTTGCTTGCTGACTGTCCACGCCTCGCATCCGTACAACAGTATTGGTTCTATATAACATTCAAGGACCTCTTTCTGATGTTAATTGATAGGCAATTGTTGGTAAGAATGCTTGTCAACTTCTTGAATGCTGTTTTGGCTTGGCCGATTCTGCCAGCTATTTCCGATGTGCATCTGCCGTCTGATGAAATTACCGTTCCCAGGTATTTGAACTTATTAACCTGTTTCAAGGTTGTGCCATTTGCTGTTATTTTGCATGAGGGGATTTCATGGTTTTTTTTACTGATCACCATGACTTCAGTCTTCTTGCTGTTTAGTTACTACCCCTTTCCTTTGCTTTCTATTTCTAGTATATTCACAAGGTTTTGTAGTCCATAGTACTAACATATATAAATTTATCGTATCAAACGACAGGAGAAATAGAACGCCTGCAGAAGTTCTGGCTGGCCGGGGCCTGTCACAAGAAGCGGCAACAGAGGGGGTCCTCCAGCCACACCCTGGGGATCCTCAATTTCACCAGCGCCTTTATCCTCCTGGGAGGTGGGGTGGTGCTGGGAGGTCTGCTGCTTATGCTCGAGCACATCTACTTCCGCTTCGGCCGCAAGTCCTTGAAGAAATGGGACAGATGTGGCTGCTGCTCGCTCGTTAGTTTGGTGAGATTAAAACTATGTGTTGTGTTGTGTAAGGGTGACTTTTCCTTTTGCTGTTGTTATTGTTGTTTTTTCTTTCTTTTTTTTTTTTTTTTGAGGGAGTAGGAGAGATACCCGCTATTCGGTGGCCAAATATGTCGCCGGCTCATTCATCAGTTAGCTCTTTGACTCCAGCACCCTGTCCAATAGCATCCTGCATTGTCAACATGCTAGCAAAGCAAACACTTTGACTCCCTCACCCTTTCCATCAACTTCCTGCAGGATTCTGATGGATAGGGTGAGGGAGTCAAACGGTTCAGTTTTTTTGCAGTTGGTGGATAGGGTGCGGGAGTCAAAGGGTTAAGTATTTGGCTTTTATTTATCGACAATCAGTGCGCGTAGGTTGTTTGCATTGGCTAACGGGGTTAACATTTTTTTGGTGTAAATCCTGTCTTAATGGCCAAAGAAGCTGGGACTATTTTTACTATACTACAATAATCATGGCAGTGACGATGATAAATATGATTCTTACTATGGAGTTCCATCTAGAATTGAGATTGCGTGACAGGACAGTACACTCTACACTTACTGTCTTGATGTATCATTGCGTCAAGGCCCACGAGATACAGACACCACTTTGGTGACAAGATTTGAGCAACACCCACAATGACGCATCCGTGAAATGGATGAGACCCGACTGCGCGGTCCCAGATTTCCCAATGGGCCCATATCACGCTTGACACTCGTTAGGAGCAAATTGGGACCGAAAAGTCCCAATAATTATGCTTCTGAAAGAACCGATGGGGATTCAAACCCACAGCCTTCTATTTAGTAGTCCGTTGCGCTAACGACCATAATCACGGCGGCCGGTGTTTTTGCATTTCTTTTTTATCTTATATTCCATGCGCAGAATCAGTAAAGTACATTTCCTTTTCAAATCGCAAAAACAGATCAGTTGTTACGTTGAAACTGCGTGTTTTTTTTCCCTTCACCTGTTGACGAGATGATGTTTTGATTTTTTTTTTTCATTTATTGTTATATTTATTTTTTACTTATTTGTTTTTTAATTACTTACTTATTTTTTAATCAGTAATGAAATAGGGAGAGAAAGGCGGGACATAGAAGTTTGTTCCCGATTTTTAAGATAGGGAGAATGGATTTTGACGTTGCGGAATGATGAACAGTGTGTGTGCTTGTGAAAAGGGATAGGACTGGTAGGGTTCCTATGTTTGTGTATGCGCATGGCCAGGTAGAGTGTGCACTCTTCATCAGGGTTATTTGATAAACTTTCATCTTTTATTTTTACCATTACCCAGCGAGGAATTACACAAAATCAAACCGACTTCCTGTCGCTTTCAGAGCATGGGCAAGTCGTTGACGTTCGAGCAATCAGTGATGGAGGCCATAGACTTCCAGAAGAACCACAAGTGTCGTGACCCGTTGTGTGAGACACAGCTGTGGAAGGCCAAGCACGAACTGGACATCGCCCTGCTCAGGATCGACCAGCTTCAGAGGCAATTAGCGTAGTTTCTGTTGGAGATACACTGATCTACGAAAGCGTTAGTTAAGTGGATAAAGTGCACACTTCCAGTCGGATGGTCAAGGGTTTGATTTTCTAGGTGATAGCTTAAGTATCTAGTATTTCAGAATTACAGAAAGAAATGTAGTCGAGCCTTCGAATTCATTAAGGAAATAAAAGTTAAAGTTATAAGTGACTGTTGGTAAAACTTTACACGACTGAGTTTTAATATTTCAATCAGTTTAAAAGTTCCTTAACGTCATGGGTATAGTTTCTCAGAAAAACAAGATCACATTTTTGTGGGTTATACCTTCCATCGCAAATAAAATCAAAGACTCTGTAGCCTCGTCGCTACAGTATCTTTATCTGCAAAGAAAGTAAATGAAAATATATGTTAGAAATGGCTGCATCTGAGCACAAAAAAAGAATTCTTTAACTTGTTGATGTAGTGGTTGAACCTTTAGTGATAAAGCAATTTAAGTTTCTCTCGCTCCTTCAGATCTGGCACACGAATAAACGGCTGGATTTCATTAGTTCCGACATTTTTAACCTTAACCCTGATCCTAGCCCTACCTCAGATCTACACCTTCGGGACTGGAAATCTGTTCGCGGAGAAAACTGATCCCAACATGAGGATTTGGGCTGGGGATAGAGTTAAGACTATAACAGGTTACATCATATTCCTATCCCTACGCGAAATTCAAGAGAGGCCTAATTTACACCGATACCAAACCCCCATCTTTAAATGAGACAGTTTGAGTATACCCAGAATGAGGAAAAAAAAACGTGCATCTAGTCCACCTAACTGTAAACGAACACCTGGCTCTATTCAGGACTTTAGGTAAGGTAAAACAGTAATGAAAGAGAGAACATAAGAAGCGCGCTAAAAACGAAGGACCCGAACATGTTAAGGTTTCTATTTCCTCACTAACCTGTAAACTCAGGATTATAAGAAACCCGTCAACCGTCATGGTTTCCCTTCAGCGTGTATTCTGTTTCAGGAAACAACCACCACCGGAGGCAGGGCCAGCCATGGAGTCCCCAAGTGAGCCGATCTACGAGCAGGGGGAGTCTGCACGCCACAAAGACGGCATTCTTAGAAAACGAGTCTTTCAGTCGTCCCCCCATCCCATCGCTCGGAGGACGAGGGTACCTTCCATTTCCTCCAACGCCGATAGCGTCGAGTCTTTAGGAGGGCCGACAACTCCTACCAGACATTCCTCAAGGGAGCGGAGTGGTGTTTTACATTCGCCTCGTCACGGAATGTGAGCGAGTCATCGCCATCAAGAACTTCTGGCAAACGCACGCGTGTTAATGACGGGAAGATTTATGAAAATGTGGGTGGTGGTGGTGGTGGTGGTTGTGGATTCTTGAAAGTACCATCTGACCAGTCTTTCTTCTGCTTTTGTTTTAACTCGTTTGAGGTATGACTGATTTTGCAACAGGCGTAGCGATTTGTCCGTTGAACAGCCCCGGATTTCTGTCCATAATCAGCAGCTGATAGCGCTCAAAATGAAAATCAGATACGAGCGTTTCTTTTGAGGATCCCTGTGTTAATATGTGACCTAGCAATGAACGTTATTGATTTATTATGAAGACAGCGGTTCTGCTATGAAAAGGAAAAACATCAACCCATCTTCGGATCAGTTCGCACTAGACTTACAGTGTAATTCTGTTGAGGTTCACCTGAAGAGTACATTGTGTATGTAAGATTGTTGATAATCAAGCGAAGGTATAACCTGGTCTGCCACAATTCATTAAGACATTTAAAAAAGATGCTGAGGAATCACGTCTGAATGAAATTTCAGATTATGCTGTGTAATTGTATTCAAATTGAGTACATATTTTAGATAGGCAAAGTGAAAATGCCTATTATTCGTGGAAACTTTTTGTGAACCAGGAACGCCAAAGAAAATAGCTACAGACCTTCATTTACGCTCACTGAATGTGTACATAACCATATGAATGATCACGACAAACTTTTGTTGGTCAGCTGCTTGCGAGTGGTGAAAGCACTTTCAATGCATATGCATATATATATATATCGGATATCCGAGTACACATTATTTGCTTAAACTAGGCAAAAAGCAATCTGAACTCTGGGTAGGAGTCGGTTTTATACACACACACACACACACACACAACACACCACACACACACACACACACACACACACAACACACACACACACACACACACACACACACACACACTTACATTTGTGCCACTCCCTCTGCCATCCATAAAACACATACTCAGAAACAATCATAAAGAAAGACGATTAATATCACATAATTTTACTCTCTCATAAGCACACACACACACACACACACACACACACACACACACACACACACACACACACACACACACACACACACACACACACACACACACACAACACACAACACACACACGCACACACACACACACACACACACACACAAACACACACAAACACACACAACACACACACACACTCACACACCACACTCACACTTACACCTTGAAAGCTGCTTGTAAAAATGTGAGAAGTCATTCTTACTGTAATTATACTACCCATACTTCACCGAAGCTACTTCGATTTCGTCTTTGCGCTCAATCCCTACCGTACGATATAAATCAAATTGTGTAGCTTGTGTGATCTGTCTATCGCGCACATTTGTGTATCTACCTCATTCTCATTCCCGGCCCATGATTTGTCAATCTTTCAGATGAAAACATCACTGTTCGACCACAGAATGCGACACAGCTCACAGAAAAATGAGTGATACAGTGGCAAAACAATGGATAGCGCAACAGACAGGTGGGATTTTGTGTTTGATTCCATCAGTCCAGATTATCGTGAAATTGTCTGCCTCAACCGACTCCCACCCAGAGTGAAGAGTTTTGTTGGCTCATTGGAAAGATTAGGACCACATGGAGGAGATGCTGGGGGCAACGAGAATAGAGATGGTTGGAAGTCCATGGTCGCCAACGCCATGCGGCAGGGCACCTGATGATGATGATGAGAGAGGACACCATACAGTCTAGAAACGTGTCCTTTTGGGCGATGCTCAGATTTTATGATCGATATTGCAGGTTCTTGTGTCGGTCCTGGTTGACATCAGGATGTATTATTATTCAAGAAAACGTACGGTATATTCTTAGTTATAAATACAAGCAAAGCCAGAACAAGATTTGAGGCAGCCGAGATGTGGTTTCTAAAGAATATTGAGAGTTCCATGGACAGCAAAAAAAACAAACAACGAGACATCTTGATGAGAGGTAGAACAAGTAGATCATTCATAAGATAGATTAGGAAAAGACACGCAACATTTATAGGCTATTTTATGAGGAAAGGGGAATTGGAGCACCTGGTCACAACGGGAAAGCTGGAGGGAAAGAGAGTACCGGGTAGACCCAGGGAGAAGATACTAGACGGACTTGCAGAGTGGCTGGGGAGAAGGAGGGTGGAAGAGATGTTTGAGGCAACAAGTGATAGAGACAGATGGAAGTCCATAATCGCCAATGCCATGCGGCAAGGCTACCTGAAGATGATGATGATGATGATGATGATGATGATGAATTGATGATAA
>CM060305.1:26341365-26343865 GCA_030674185.1 Monoplex corrugatus | reverse complement strand
CTGCTTTCTATGTGATATATCTTCTGTCTCTTTCTTTTTCATCTGTTTGTGTGCTGCAGTTCCGATCTGCACTCGAATATACGAGTAGGCTTATGGATTTTAACGTAACGTGTATGGCTGTTCCCTTACTCCGTAATCAAAGCAGTCATAGCCCGTTTCAGGTGTGTGCATGCTAGTTGTTTTCGTGTCTACATGTCCATAAGCCACTGAACGCTAATATGACTTAAAGGATCTCTAACGTAGATGCTTGATATTCTGTGTACTCTATGTGTACAGACTAGATGTCTATCAATAAACATCAGGAAGAGAGTTCTGGAATGTTATATAGAACCAATACTGTTATACGGTCGTGAGGCGTGGACATTCACCAAGCAAAGCCAGAACAAGACTGAGGCAGCCGAGATGAGGTTTCTAAGAAGAATGTTGAGAGGTCCATGGACAGCAAAAAAACAAACAAACGAGGCAGTCTTGATGGAGGCAGACACAAGAAGATCATTGATAAGGAAGATTAGGAAAAGACAGGCAACATTTATAGAGCATTTTATGAGAAAAACAGAACTGGAGCACCTGGTCACAACAGGAGGGAAAGAGAGCACCAGGTCGACCCAGGGAGAAGATACTGGACGGACTTGCAGAATGGCTGAAGACGAAGAGGGCGGAAGAGGTGCTTGAGGCAACAAGGGATAGAAACAGATGGAAGGCCATGATCGCCAACGCTATGTGACAAGGCACTTGATGATGATGATGCTGTGCAGACTAAGGGGGTTCAGGCACCAGCAATTCTGCACTTATGTCGACCTGGGAGATCTAAAACATCTCCATCCTTTACCCTGGATGCAGTAGCTTTCCCGAGGCTGGTCCGAACCCAGACCTTCCAGCTGGAAAACTGGTTTGGTCCCTTTTTATCCACTGGACGAGGCGGCAGGGAAGTTTTTAGTCCTCTTTTTATTATCCGTTGTTTGGTGTTTGTGGTCTGTTTGTGACCGTGCGTTCGCGCTTGACAAAGGCCGGTTGGCCGAAAATTTGCGCTTGTCTTGTCTTGTTTTGTTTAATACGCGCTTGCATTGGTTTTCTTGTTCTTCTGGTTCCTGTTTGCTTGGGCGCGGGCAGTCGCACTTGTTTTGGATCTGGAAAACTGGTGTTTTAATCAGTGTCGTCTAACAGTTGTTTCATAGCATAAGAGTTGACCTGTGCTTTCTCTGTTTTAAATGTCTGTGTCCATGATTCAAAGGTTTCACCAAGAAAACTGTTACTCACACATACATTCATACTGGCCTGTGCTCTTTATGTTTCATGCGTTTGTGTCTATGAGTCAAAGATTTCACCAAGAAAACTATCACAAACATACATTTCTGATGACTTTATTTCAATATCGACAAAGAAGCAGTTTTAGTTTTTAGCTTCCACCATTGAAGCCATCACTTCCTCGGCAAATAAATCAGCACTCTTCATTAAAAACAAACCCGTTAAAGAAACACCATGATGCAAATAAGTAACTTCGCATCTGATAATTCAGAGTTCAACTTTCCATTTATCTTAAGCGAATTAAAAGCTGCCCTTGTGACCTGCTCTGAGTCTTCTAGTCTGGATAAAAATTCATGACAATTTCTGAAGCACCTGCCTGAAAACTGCTTAGAAATCCTCTTGAAAGTATGCTATCACATACTGACAACATGACTGTTTCCTCCCTCATGGCGGAAAGCCCTGATCGTGCCTCTACCTAAGCCTGCTATGGACTCACTGGGAAGAGTGGGACCACTGAACTTTTCATACACAACTGACAATCCGAATGTTTAAACTATGTTTCGCTTATCGATGCATTTTTCTTCAGTGAAGTAACCAAGTCTTTCGTCGAATCGGTGCAAGGCAACAAGCCTGCTATGGACTCACTGGGAAGAGTGGGGACCACATAGTCAAGTCTCATCCACTTCACGGATGCTTCACACGGGGTGTTATTCAAATCATCTGACCAACACCACAGGTGTCTCTGTATCTCTTGGACCTGGCTCACGCCGGGTAATATTGCGATAGTAACGTACAGAACAACCCTTGACGTAGTGTCAATCCTAGATTAAACTCCACATCATCATGGACATCGTCAGCATCGCATTATACATAAACAACTGTGCCAGGTTCTGTAATCATTAAGGTGGCATAGAAAAAGGGAACCCTCCCCCCCCCCCCCCCCCCGACACACTCACACAAGTTACACAGTTTACACATTCTACTGTCACTCATATCTTTTAAATCAAGAAGGACTGTATATCATGTGGCGAGTCACTGCTCATCAAAAATCTTACAGAATGCTTGGACTTGCACGATATGAGACATAAGCACTATACAGTGGACTCTTGAGAAATCTGCTCAGAGATGTTTCTCGAGACGAAACTTTCGAATTTTTACAAGAGATCAACATATTTCATCTTATATAATTCTACGCGTGGGAAAAAGCATTTTAGATTTGAAATGATAATTATGAACTTGGTTTTGAACTGGTGTC
>CM060305.1:26323865-26336365 GCA_030674185.1 Monoplex corrugatus | reverse complement strand
ATAGAGAGGTGCCTGTTTCTCCCTCTTGCTGTTTTATCTTCCCCAACCCTGAGCTGGGTCAGATACCCACTGACATATGGGCATATTGGAGGCCACAAACACAACAGTTTCTCTCAGGCAAAATTCGTGTTCATGAGAACTCATGCAGTTAGACTGGCAAGGAAGGATCTCTACATATATACCAACAAGGCAGGCATGATGCATTAGAACAAGTTCACAAATACTGTTGATTTATAAACAAAAACTTCTTACCTTGATGATGCAAATGATTTATACCTGCTAAACATTTGCCTACTGGAAAAGGTCATAGCTTTCTACAATTCGAGAAAGATCAGTTTATACAAGCTGTGTAAAAACTTGATAGCAGTTGTAACATTTTGTAATACACACGATTTGAAACCATCATCATCATCATCATCATCATCATCATCAGGTGCCTTGCCGCATGGCGTTGGCAATCATGGACTTCCATCTGTCTCTATCTCTTGATGCATCAAGCATCTCTTCCACTCTCCTGTCTTCAGCCACTCTGCAAGTCCGTCTAGTATCTTCTCCCTGGGTCTACCTGGTGCTGTCTTTTCCTCCAGATTTCCCTCTGTGACCAGGTGCTCCAATTCCTCTTTCCTCATAACATGTCCTATAAATGTTGCCTGTCTTTTCCTAATCTTCCTTATGAATGATCTACTTGTATCTGCCTCCATCATGACTGTCTCGTTTGTTTTCTTTGCTGTCTATGTGTATGCTAAATATTCATTGACATTTTAAGTATGCGATGGCAAAGCTTACATTAGGAACATCAGCTGTAAATGTCCAGTATATCAGGTATAGGTTCTAGTGCTCACACGCTTTTCTATGCTGCAACGCTGACTGATACCTTCTGAGACTTTGACAAACGGGTGTAAGCCCAGTTCCGCCCAGATGACAAACGCTTCACTTAAAAAAAAAACCTCTAAGCTGTGTCTAACGTGCTCAAAGGCGTCCTGCTTGAATTTCTGTTTGCAGATGAGTGCACACTGGCTGCACACTCACATGAAGACATCAAGCGCATTACTAACCAAATTGATACAGCATGTGATTGCTTTGATTTTACCATTAGCCTCAGCAAGACAGTCACTATGTTTCAGCCAACACTGTGTCAGGCTTCTGGCACTTCGCCTCTTCCAATAGAGGAGGTCAAGACTGTACTCACATTCTATTACTTGGGCAGTAAAGCGAGCAGCAATTTATCTCTCTTGATGCTGAAGAGATGGTGTGCAATTTAGGACTTGTCCTGCCTTTGGAAGGCTGACCAACAGTTTGTGGCAAGACAACAGCATTAGGATAGCCACAGAGACGGCTGGTTTGGATGCCCGTCTCTTCTGCTGCAAGATCTGGAATACCTACCGATGTTACATTCAACAACAGAAATGATTTTACCAAAGATGTTTGAGCAAGATTTCTAACATCATGGGGCAAGATCAAGTGCTCCCACCTTCGAGTTCTGAAGCAGTGTGGCTTGACTGGTATAATATCTATTATGACTGGTATAATATATATTAATCAAATGTTAACTTCAGTGGACAGGATACGTTGTCCATACGGAAAACAACCACATATCAAAGATGTTCTAGCATGGAGAGCTAAAGCAAGGACATCATGATCAGGAAAGATCACTGAAGCAATGTACACATATTCTGAAGACCAACTTAATTAATTGTGGCGAAGGCAAGCCTCATCAGCTGTAGAATCAGCATCACCAACATTGAAGACGCTACCCACAGCAGACTACACTGGTGACATATGGACCACACAGAACAGATGCCATTCAGCAGAATAGGGACCAGAACAAGCAGAATCCAAGGTCACAGGACTCCTTGTCATGCACTGTGTGCAGAAGAACATGGCCTCCAGGATCAGCTTCTGTCCTTCATGAAAGCCAATAGCAAGCCATAGGGACCAGTAAGCAGACTGATCTGTTGGAATGATGGGACAGTCCATCATCACCTTCACCACCATCATCATAACGTATAGAGATACTGATATCCTACATGTAAGTCCTCCATGTGAAAAAAAAAAATCGAACGAAGATAATGTATGTATCTATGTATTTTCTTGTCCAATATTGCATAATATATAAGAGAATTCCACAAGACCAAAAGATTATGGTGACCTTCCGTGTTTAAATTCACTGCAATGATGTTACCAAATGCAAATGATGCTGTACACAATTTGTTTTTGTTTTTCTCCCAAAGCACTTAAGGGGGCAGACCTACCCAGATTTGGGTACCAAGATTGTGGTGTTCAGTGTTTCAGTTCTAATTAACCAATCACCATGATATTTGGCAAGAAGATACCTCAGATAGTATTCTTTGGATTAAATTACGCACGCGCGCGCGCGCGCGCGCGCGCGGGTGTGTGTGTGTGTGGTGTGTGTGTGTGTGTGTGTGTGTGTGTGTGTGTTTGTACAGTCCTTATTTCTTTTTAAAAAAAGGGGGGAGGAGGGACATGAATTTGGTGAAAAACTCATGCCCGAACAATAGCAGGGCATGAATTTGGTGAAAACCCATGCACAAACAAAAGGGACAACAAAAGTAGCATCTCTTTAGTAAAAAACCCATGCACAAACAATAAAAGGGCATAATTTTGGTGAAAGCGCATGTATAAACAGCTGAAAAGTTTTTAGTTCATATGGAGAGTTAACACAACAAGCCATCACATGTACCATCAATTAACTAGCCAACTAATAACAATCATATACTATCAAGTCAGTACAGTACATTAAAGAAAATTGTCAATTGACCAGCAACAAAAGTTACCAAACGAAACAAAGCCAATCTATCAACACAGTCTGTCAAGTGGGCATATATGAACCAATACTGCGGATGTCCATAAACAACACGCGCCACTGACATCGACGGGAGACAACTCCATCGTAAGCGACTAGCAAATTTTAAATACCAGTGAGTTTTTTCCCCTGATGATGATACACAACTGCAGGAGATTTTTACTACACAGACACGTTATGTATGTATCCAACGAACTTCATAGCAGTAAGACCGTACAAAGGGACGTGACTTGATGATCTGAGTGGAATGCATTACCACACACACTGAAGAGAGATTTGTTTTACAAAAAAGTATCTGGTAAATATGTCTGAATTAACCTTGAACTTAAAAAGTGCCAAACATCGTAAACTGGAATATCCACAGTCAGTCCGTTACTGCAGCGCCGTTCAAATGTCTGAAAAGAAAAGCGATTTAGAGACTTTAAACACGTCGCTGCCACTATTCAAGGCCGCAAGCCTGCTGTCTGAACGCGTCACAAGTGCCTTATTATTAATTTTTTTTTTTTTTTTTTTTTTTACAGTCATTATTACTAGGGAAAACTGTTCTAGTTAGTTTTGTTGTTCAGATTTTGTCTGATTTTTCAAAATATAATTTCAAAAAAAGGAGAAAAAGATACTGAGGGTGTGTGTGTGAAAAGGAAAAGGGAAGTGTATTGTCATATCCTCAACCCTCCCCCCCCCCCCCCTTTTTTTTTTTTACGAGGATGCGGAAGCAAATAAGGAACATAAGTAGCAACATCGCTGTACCCATTGAAATGCTTCGGTCTTCCGCTTCTTGCCTCCCTTTACCTGTATTTGGCTCGCATCAATTTCCATTCTCTTGGAGAAATCCGTGCGGCAATTATGATGATGATGATCATCATCATCATTAGCAGCAGCAGCAGCAGCAGCAGCAGGAGCACTGTTGTTTATAATTTTGGCAGGTTACTCAGTGCATGCGATCAGCACAAATGACAATTACAACTAGTTAGGAGCAGCGATGCAGAAGAAAAACAATACGGTTAAGTTACGCTAATTACTGAATTCCCAGTTTACACGTACACATTTTGACATGCCAAATAAAGTGGGTGAGACGCCAGACGTCCAAGCGGAAGAACTGGGCTTCGATCCTGCCAGGGTACCTTTCGTCTGGTATGGAAAGGAAGGAGATTTTTTTTCCAGTCTCCCAGGTCATTACGTGTAGTCATAAGAAAGCCTAAATCCAAATAGTATATAGTCTGTATGCCCTGGGAACACCAGATAATTTTATGCACATTAAAGATCCCGTAAATCACGTGAGTGTCCTGTGACTTATGGAAACATGATACAGCCAGAATGCACACTACCGAAGATGAAGTATCATGAAAACAGCCAGAATGCACACCTACCGAAGATGAAGTATCATGAAAACAGCCAGAATGCACAGCTACCGAATGTGAAGTATCGTGAAAACAGCCAGAATGCACACCTACCGAAGATGAAGTATCGTGAAAACAGCCAGAATGCACACCTACCGAAGATGAAGTATCGTGAAAACAGCCAGAATGCACACCTACCGAAGTGAAGTATCGTGAAAACAGCCAGAATGCACAGCTACCGAATGTGAAGTATCGTGAAAACAGCCAGAATGCACACATACGAAGTGAAGCATCATGAAAACAGCCAGAATGCACACCTACCGAAGATGAAGTATCGTGAAAACAGCCAGAATGCACACCTACCGAAGATGAAGTATCATGAAAACAGCCAGAATGCACACATACCGAATGTGAAGTATCATGAAAACAGCCAGAATGCACACCTACCGAATGTGAAGTATCGTGAAAACAGCCAGAATGCACACCTACCGAAGATGAAGTATCGTGAAAACAGCCAGAATGCACACCTACCGAAGATGAAGTATCTGAAAACAGCCAGAATGCACACCTACCGAATGTGAAGTATCAGTGAAAACAGCCAGAATGCACACCTACCGAAGATGAAGTATCATGAAAACAGCCAAATGCACACACCATACGAAATGAGCAGAAGAATCATGTAAAACAGCCAGAATGCACACCTACCGAAGATGAAGTATCATGAAAACAGCCAGAATGCACACCTACCGAAGATGAAGTATCATGAAAACAGCCAGAATGCACACCTACCGAAGATGAAGTATCATGAAAACAGCCAGAATGCACACCTACCGAAGATGAAGTATCATGAAAACAGCCAGAATGCACACCTACCGAAGATGATAAGTATCATGAAAACAGCCAGAATGCACACCTACCGAAGATGAAGTATCATGAAAACAGCCAGAATGCACACCTACCGAAGATGAAGTATCATGAAAACAGCCAGAATGCACACCTACCGAAGATGAAGTATCATGAAAACAGCCAGAATGCACACCTACCGAAGATGAAGTATCATGAAAACAGCCAGAATGCACACCTACCGAAGATGAAGTATCATGAAAACAGCCAGAATGCACACCTACCGAAGATGAAGTATCATGAAAACAGCCAGAATGCACACCTACCGAATGTGAAGTATCATGAAAACAGCCAGAATGCACACCTACCGAAATGAAGTATCATGAAAACAGCCAGAATGCACACCTACCGAAGATGAAGTATCATGAAAACAGCCAGAATGCACACCTACCGAATGTGAAGTATCTGAAAACAGCCAGAATGCACACCTACCGAAGATGAAGTATCATGAAAACAGCCAGAATGCACACCTACCGAAGATGAAGTATCTGAAAACAGCCAGAATGCACACTACCGAAGATGAAGTATCTGAAAACAGCCAGAATGCACACCTACCGAAGATGAAGTATCGTGAAAACAGCCAGAATGCACACCTACCGAAGATGAAGTATCATGAAAACAGCCAGAATGCACACCTACGAAGATGAAGTATCATGAAAACAGCCAGAATGCACACCTACGAAGATGAAGTATCATGAAAACAGCCAGAATGCACACCTACCGAAGATGAAGTATCATGAAAACAGCCAGAATGCACACCTACGAAGATGAAGTATCATGAAAACAGCCAGAATGCACACCTACCGAAGATGAAGTATCATGAAAACAGAGAAGTATCATGAAAACAGCCAGAATGCACACCTACGAAGATGAAGTATCATGAAAACAGCCAGAATGCACACCTACCGAAGATGAAGTATCTGAAAACAGCCAGAATGCACACCTACGAAGATGAAGTATCATGAAAACAGCCAAATGCACACCTACCGAAGATGAAGTATCTGAAAACAGCCAGAATGCACACCTACCGAAGATGAAGTACATGAAAACAGCCAGAATGCACACCTACCGAAGATGAATATCTGAAAACAGCCAGAATGCACACCTACGAAGATGAAGTATCATGAAAACAGCCAGAATGCACACCTACCGAAGATGAAGTATCTGAAAACAGCCAGAATGCACACTACCGAAGATGAAGTATCATGAAAACAGCCAGAATGCACACTACGAAGATGAAGTATCTGAAACAGCCAGAATGCACACCTACCGAAGATGAAGTATCATGAAAACAGCAGAATGCACACCTACCGAAGATGAAGTAATGAAAACAGCCAGAATGCACACCTACGAAATGAAGTATCATGAAAACAGCCAGAATGCACACCTACCGAAGATGAAGTATCTGAAAACAGCCAGAATGCACACCTACCGAAGTGAAGTATGAAAACAGCAGAATGCACACTACGAATGAAGTATGAAAACAGCCAGAATGACACCTACCAAGTGAAGTATTGAAAACAGCCAGAATGCACACCTACGAAGATGAAGTATCATGAAAACAGCCAGAATGCACACCTACGAAGATGAAGATCATGAAAACAGCCAGAATGCACACTACGAAGATGAAGTATCTGAAAACACCAGAATGCAACCTACAAGATGAAGTATCATGAAAACACCAGAATGCACACCTAACGAAGATGAAGTATCATAAAACAGCCAGAATGCACACCTACGAAGTGAAGTATCATGAAAACAGCCAGAATGCACACCTAACGAAATTGAAGTATCATGAAAACAGCCAGAATGCACACTACGAAGATGAAGTATCTGAAAAACAGCCAGAATGCACACCTACGAAGATGAAGTATCATGAAAACAGCCAGAATGCACACCTACGAAGTGAAGTATCATGAAAACACCAGAATGCACACCTACGAAGATGAAGTATCATGAAACAACCCGAATGCACACCTAACGAAGTAAGTATCATGAAAACAGCCAGAATGCACACTACGAAGATAAGTATCATGAAACAGCAGAATGCACACCTACCAAGATGAAGTATCATGAAAACGCCAGTGATGCACCTACGAAGTGAGTATCATGAAAACAGCCAGAATGCACACCTACGAAGATGAAGTATCATGAAAACAGCCAGAATGCACACCTACCGAAGATGAAGTAATCATGAAAACAGCCAGAATGCAACCTACAAGAGAAGTACATGAAAACAGCAGAATGCACACCACGAAGATGAAGTCATGAAAACAGCCAGAATGCACACCTACGAAGATGAAGTATCATGAAAACAGCCAGAATGCACACCTACCGAAGATGAAGTATCATGAAAACAGCCAGAATGCACACCTACCGAAGATAAGTATGAAAACAGCCAGAATGCACACCTACGAAGATAAGTATCATGAAAACAGCCAGAATGCACACCTACCCAAGATGAAGATCATGAAAACAGCCAGAATGCACACCTACCGAAGATGAAGTATCATGAAAACAGCCAGAATGCAACACCTACCGAAGATAAAGTATCATGAAAACAGCCAGGATATGCACAACCGGAAAAGATGAAGTATGAAAACAGCCAGAATGATCAGACAATGCCACTACCGATAGTATGGAAATGATCGAATGATGAAAACAGCCAGAATGCACACCTACCGAAGATGAAGATGAAAACAGCAGAATGCAATACGAGAGAAGTATGAAACAGCCAGAATGCACACCTACCGAAGATGAAGTATGAAAACAGCCAGAATGCACACCTAGCGAATGTGAAGTATGCAGACTGTGTAACAATATACTGTCTGTACAGTGTGGGCAAAACAACATACATGCGAGCGGGAAAAAAAAGAACGAAATCTTAACGCTAACACACAAAAACAGACTCGCACACACACACACACACACACACACACACACACACACACACACACACACACACACACACACACACACACACAACACACACACACACACACACACACACACACACACACACACACACATACACACACATATATTATATATGTGTGTGTGTGTGTGTGTGTGTGTGTGTGGTGTGTGTGTGTGTGTGTGTGTGTGTGTGTGTGTGTGTGGTGTGTGTATGTGTGTGTATCACACACACAAATACACACACACACACAGACACACACACGCACACACACACACACACACACACACACACACACACACTCACGCACGCACGCAAGCATGCACGCACGCACGTAGCACGTAAGAATACACACACATTGAAATGAAAAGTGATCGTCTTGACACATGTTGTTCTCGTTAAATGATCCCATGCAGCTTATTTCGATTCCGTTAGATATTTCGAAATTTGTCTAAGGCCTGCAGCGTAACAGCTGACCCGTTCCCTGCCTATATCATATTGCACTAATGATTGTGGTGCTGTCAACGTAGGTTTTCAAAAGTCCCTTGCTTGCCTCTTCATTTGTTTATCCTTTTTTTTTTATTATTATTATTTTTTTTTTTTTGCAGGTTTAAGGGGAAACTACTGGCAACTTTGGATGGAGCGCATGTGAAATTGGCCGAATGCGATGAATCCAGCTTGAACGAACTTTAAACACATTCCAACCCCCCCCCCCCCCCCCCCTTAAGTTTAGAGACTTAAACAACGAAGCTATTAAAACCTACAGCATCACCTTTTTTTTTTTTAAATTAGGAGTACACACAGAGATACGTAGAGTATAGCGTTTTTGTTTGTTTGTTTTGTCCAGTAGTTAGTTTTGTTTTTGTTGTAGTTGTTGTTGTTGTTTTTCTTATGCCACCATTAATGCAGTGATAGTCCGATTTTCGTTTTTTTTTTTGTGATTGTTTTTGTTTTGTTTTATTTTGTTTTGGAGAGAGGAAGCATGCTGGGTGTTTTCATGTGTTTATAAGTCGCCAAACACTTACTTGGTTTATCGGATCGTTTACGAGCGCATTTGATGTTATGCGTGCGTGTACACAGTAAGTGGATTCAGACACACACAGGGACTGCACAGGCAGACAGGCAGAACAGACAGACAAAGCTCGACTACTGGAGGCAGACTAATGGCTAGAGAGAGAGAGAGAGAGAGAGAGAGAGAGAGAGAGAGAGAGAGAGAGAGAGAGAGAGAGAGAGAGAGAGAGAGAGAGAGGGGAGAGGAGAGAGGAGGAGAGAGAAGGAGAGAGAGAAGCGAAGTTTTAAAGATACCTCCGGAGAAAAAGACAGGAGTGTAAATGACCTGATCGAATCTGTTTTGCTTCCATTACCAGTGGTGTAGAGATGCATGGACAGAGACAATTGGGAAAGGACTGTCTGGACTGTTTGCTCTCGATGGGGGCTGCATAGGCAATTGTCTCCATGTTTTTTAATGGCGGACCGTAGTTGCGTGCATGTATACAGATCACTTCTTTGTTCGTATTTTGTGTTCAGCAGACCTACTCACAGCCATTTAAGTCTTACGGTTAATCAGTGTTGAAGTAATCTAGTGATAGTCCGATAGCAAAGGTAAGGGGTTGGAACTAAACAGCAGGAAGACTGAAGTCATGGTGATCAGTAAAAAAAACATGAAATCCCCTCATGCAAAATAACAGCAAATGGCACAACCTTGACACAGGTTAGTAAGTTCAAATACCTGGGAACGGTCATTTCATCCGACAGCAGATGCACATCGGAAATAGCTGGCAGAATCGGCCAAGCCAAAACAGCATTCAAGAAGATGACAAGCATTCTTACCAACAAATGCCTATCAATTAACATCAGAAAGAGAGTCCTTGAATGTTATATATAACCAATACTGTTGTACGGATGTGAGGCATGGACAGTCAGCAAGCAAAGCCAGAGCAGGATCGAGGCAACCGAGATGTGGTTTCTCAGAAGAATGTTGAGAGTTCCATGGACAGCAAAGAAAACAAACGAGGCAGTCTTGATGGAGGAGACGCAAGTAGATCACTCATAAGGAAGATTAGGAAAACACAAGCAACATTTATAGGCCATTTTATGAGGAAGGGGGATTTGGAGCACCTGGTCACAACGGGAAAGCTGGAGGGAAAGAGAGCACCAGGTAGACCCAGGGAGAGATGCTGGATGGACTTGCAGAGTGGCTGGGGATGAGGAGGGTGGGGGAGATGCTGGGGGCAACGAGAGATAGAGATGGTTGGAAGTCCATGGTCGCCAACGCCATGCGGCAGGGCACCTGATGATGATGATGAGTTCGATAGTTCGCATTCAGTAAAGCTGCTGCAGGACATTGTTAAGTTAGCCTGCATAGCAATCAGCAGATGACACGAAGGAAGTCATTATAAGCATAAAATACAATTAAAAGTTATATGTACGTTGATGGTTCCTGATGAAATGCCATAATTTGAACTGAACATTTGTTGTCATGTAACGAACTTGGCTTCAGAAATTTCTGCCTTCTGTCTCTGTCTCTCTCTGACATTTTTTCCTATATCTCTGTCTCCATCTCTTGTCTGCCTGTCTGTTTGTATGTCTGTCAGTCTCTGTCTCTGTCTCTCTCTGTGTCTCTCTGTCCTCTGTCTCTTGTTTCTGTCTCCTCTGTCTCTCTATTTGTCTCTGTCTCTCTGTCTGTCTCCCTCTCTCTTCTGTCTGTCTGTCTGTTTGTCTCTCCCTCTCTCTCTCTCTCTGTGTCAGTGTCTCTGTGTCTGTGTCTGTGTCTCTCTGTCTCTCTCTCTCTATCTCTGTCTGTCTTCTCTCTTTCTCTCTCTCTCTCTCTCTCTCTCTCTCTCTCTCTCTCTCTCTCTCTCTCTCTCTTTCTCTCCCTTCTCTCTTTAACATCTATGTTTCTGTTTTCACTTCACTTTCTTTTTCGTCCTCCACCTCTTCTGTTTTTCTTCCCTGTACCACTGCCTATCCTTCTGATCACCTCGGCCGATGGAACACCACAGTCATTTCCTTCAGCTGTCAGCGCTATGATTGGGAGAAGGCGAAACTGCCGATCTTGACTGCCATTTCCATTTTCTTGATTTTATTCATTTTAAAGATCCCAGCTATTTTTTTTCCTTTTAAATCAAAAGAAAAAGAAATGTGGAGGAAGGGAGATTATTTTGTACGACCAAGAGGAAGATTGGTGTGAGGGTGTGTGAACGAAACTTCTCAGCAAAGATTTTTTTTTTTTTTTTTTAAAATTTGTGTCGTATTAGAAGGGACTCGAGTTAGGCGGATGCGCGCACGTATTTTTGTAAGTCAAGATATAGAAAATTTAAAGGCAAAAAGCTTTGGTATTTTGTGTGTGTGTGTGTGTGTGTGTGTGTTGTTCTGTTATTCTAAACTGAATATGGTTCAGAAGTCTCGTCTGTTAGGTGTCAAGATCGCATACTCTAAATGCAAAAAAAATTAAAACTACAAAATTTTGTCTCTCCGACTCGGTTGTTCCTTGGGCAGGGATTTCTTTGTGAGCTCATACGTTACGGCGTGCGAACGCGCAGACACACACACTATACCTATAATAAAATATATATATATATATATATATATATATATATATATATATATAATATATATTATATATATTGTTGTGTGTGTGTGTGTGTGTGTGTGTGTGTGTGTGTGTGTGTGTGTGTACATATATGTATATGTGTGTATATATATATATATATATATATAGAATTATATATATATATATATAAATATATATATATATATACATAAGAGAGATATGGATATAGGTATAGATATACATCAATAATACACAGTTTTCATACACACACACTCACATACACACACGCGCGCACACACACACACACACACACACAACACACACACAAACACACACGCACACACACACACACACACACACAATCATACTACACACACATAATATATATATATATATATCATCAATAATAACAGTTTTCATACACATCAACACTAATAATATATACATAATATTACTTACCTTGTGTATTATATATATTATATATTATATATAATATATTATGTATGTATGTATGTATGTGTATGTATGTATGTATGTATGTATGTATGTATATATGTACATATCTGTGCGTATACTGTGTATATACATCCATCCATCCATCCATCCATCCATCCATACATACATCCATCCATCCATCCATCCATCCATCCATACATCATCATACATACATACATACATACATACATACATACATACATACATACATACATACATACATGTATACACACATTCACATTTATTCAGACAGAGACAGACAGACAGACAGACAGACAGACAATCAATCAGACAGTAGACAGAGAAGGAGAAAGACAGAGAGAGCGAGAAAGAGAGAGATAAAGAGACAAAGACAGATGTTAAGACAGACAGCCAGACAGTCAGACAGACAAAGAGAGAGAGAGAGCGAGAGAGAGAGAGAGAGAGAGAGAGAGAGAGAGAGAGAGAGAGGAGAGAGAGAGATAGAGGCAATAG
>CM060305.1:26313865-26318865 GCA_030674185.1 Monoplex corrugatus | reverse complement strand
CCAATTGCTATGACAACGTTCTACAAAGCAGGAGGGAAACAGGTCTGGCCCGAAAGTGCTATGACAACCAGCACATTGCCAAAGGGTCTTCTGGATGGAGCAGTCGACTGGGAGTGTACAGCAGACCTTCCAGAGTGGAGAAATTACCCAGATGTCATCAGCAAGACAGGCATGAGACCAGACATCGCTCTCCACTCTGACTCCTCGAAACAAGTGATTCTGATAGAACTCACTGTGCCATACGAAAGCAGAATGGAAGAAGCACATATCTACAAGACCGAAAAATACGCCGGTCTTGCCAGCACCCTGAAGAAAGCAGGTCTGCGGGTCAAAATCTTCGCCATAGAGGTCGGGGCAAGAGGGTTTGTGGGCAACTCCGCTTATGATCTCATGAAACAACTCGCCATTTCTGGGAAGAAGAGGACTAGAGCCCTTAAAGCGATGGCAGAGGCAGCAGAAAGGAGCTCAAGCTGGATCTGGGCAAGGAGGAACGAAAAAAGTGAACTTCATAAGGATTAAATTCCCTACAGATGATGTGTGCCCCGTTAGCACATTGGTAAAACCGCGTACCGCAGTTCTGAAGCGCAGAATCGCCCAGGTTCGATCCCCGGCGTGGGAAAAAAAAAAAAAAAATAGACAACAGCAGAAGGGCATCCAGGAGTCATGACCTGGATGTGGCCCGGCCCCCCGAGAGTGTAAGGAATTCAGGGCCGAAACACTTGTCTAAAGGGGGTTACTTCTCTGAAGACCTTCTGTTGTCTAGCTCTCCCTAGAGTTTCTTTCTACCTAGTTGTATTAGTGTTAATGGTGGTGGTGTAGTTCTAAGGAGCAGCAAAATTTGAAGTAGCAGTAACTACCACTACTAACTACTACCACAACTAGTAAAAACTACAGTTACCATTACTAGTGGTGTCATAGTAGGAAAACTAGAAGTTCTAAGGAACAGTGAAATTAGAAGTAGCAGTAGTAATAACTACTATTACTAAATATTACCACAACTAGCATAGCTACAACTACCATTATTACTGCTTCTATTAGTTTTCAACAACACCAACTGCTACTGCGACTATGACTATTGCTGCTGTTGCTGCTACTGCTGCTGCTGATACTTTTATTACTACTGTTACTACCTGTTTAGATGCAAACTGGAGAGATTCCAGAGTTGATTTAACAAAAACAGATTCATTGCTCTTGGACGGTTCCATATCCACTCCGCCCAATCTGTCATCTGACTGACTCGCTGAGACTTTGAAAAATCTTAAGCGCTAGCATGGTTTTGAAATGGATGGAGAGCGAAAGAAGCGGGGGGAGGGGGAGGCTGAACCTGTAAAACTCTAAGCTGACGGTACCAGGATGACTGGAGCATTAAAAAGGTCAATGAACAAGCCAGATTTTTTTTCTGCTCCCATACTAACTTTATTATTTGATTACGAACATTAAAAGATAAATGGTCGCTGAATCTTCTTGCGCTTTGTTTTCGTCAATTTTTTAGCCTCTTCCCCAGACGTTCATATCGAATCTGAAATATGAAAAACAAAGAAACAAAGAGAGAGAGAGAGAGAGATAGAGAGAGAGGGGAGAGAGAGAACAGACCTGACAGACAGACAGACAGAGACAGACAGAGACAGAGACAGAGACAGACAAACAGACAGACACACAGACACACAAACACACAGGCACACATACACAGAGAGGCAGACAGAGAGTGAGTGAGAAAGAGAGAGAGAGAGAGAGAGAGAGAGAGAGAGAGAGAGAGAGAGAGAGAAAGAGAGAGGCAGAGATAGAGACAGAGACAGAGAGAGTTCAGTATGTGTATTCAGTATGTGAAATATTTACACGACACAGTACACACAGACACACACACACGACACACACAACACACACACACACACAGACACACACACAACACACACACACAACACACACACACAGACCACACACACACACACACACACACACACACACACACACACACAACACACACACACACACAACACACACACACAGACACAACAACACACCACACACACACACACACACACACACACACACACACACACACCACACACCACACACACACACACACTGCATGAAAACCTTATGTTTGAAGTGATCTGTATTGATCAGTGGTAACAACACAGCCCATAGGAATCACGCAGCAATGATTTATTGCTAAAGGGAAGTCTGCAAGATTACGAACACTGGTGGAGATGTAGTCTTATTACCTATCTACATGTACTCCCTCCCTCCCTCCCTCTCTCCGTTTCTCTCTTTCTTTCGCTCTCTCTCTATCACTCTGCACCACTCTCTCTCTCTCTCTCTCTATCTATCTATCTATCTATCTATCTATCTATCTATCTATCTATCTATCTATCTATCTATCTGTCTGTCTCTGTCTATGTCTGTCTGTCATTCTCTCTCTCTCTCTCTCTCTCTCTCTCTTTCTTTCTCTCTCTCTCTCTCTCCTCTCTCTCTCTCTCTCTCTCTCTCTTCTCTCTCTCTCGCTGTGTCTCCCTCTCCCCTTCGAACGAATATCATTCACTGTGAAATGATGACAAATTTAAAGAACGAACGAACACATTCATATGTACGCGTTCAAAACCCAAGAGGGTGCCAGGTATTGACAAGCATTGAGAGCCGATTCCACAGAACCATGCCACAAAGATTTATCATCAAACAGACGCCCGGCAAAGATTATGACACCATCGAGTATGCTGCATGTGTCCAGCTGTACTGTCTAACCACTGTTCCAACCAGGACAAATCTTAGTTTCATAAACTTGAGAAACATGGAATCTTAACTTTGGAGGGTTTTGTTTCTTTTTTTTCATGAGGGACTAATCGCACTCGGGCAATTCCATATGCGCTGGCTAGGTCTTGAAAAGGGGAAAGAAACGTGACCTATGGAACGGTAACAGCACCAGAATGAGCAGTGCAGTAAGGTGGGCAGCGAACAAGTCCAGCTTTTAATGTTGTGGGTATGGATTGAACTCGAGATATGAGATCTGGAGTTTTCGTCTCTACCAAAAGAACTTGTCAGCTTTCTTAACCCCGTGGCCCACCATCAAGTGAGGGTCAAAGCCACAACTCGTGTTTGATACATGCGATCTGACCAACAGAGTGAATGGTTTCAGTTAGGAGTATGCAATATGTGCAGTATGCTTTTAGCTTGCGGGCTGGTTTTTTTTTTTTGTCTTATCTTTAATATTTGTTTATGTATGTATGTATGTATGTATGTATGTATGTATGTATGTATGTATGTATGTATGTATGTATGTATGTATGTATGTATGTGTGCGAGTATGTATGTATGTATGTATGTATGTATGTATGCGAGTATGTATGTATGTATGTATGTATGTATGTTATGTATGTATGTATGGATGGATGTATATATATATATATATATATATATATATATGTTTATTTATTTGTTTGTTTATTCATTTATTTGTTTGTTTAGTTGGTTAGTTAGTTAATAAATTAATTAGTTAGTTGGTTAGGCAGAGGGTAGGTAGGTAGGTATGTAGGTAGGTAGGTAAGTAGTAGGTAGTAGTATAGTAGGTAGGTAAGTAGGTAGGTAGTAGGTAGGTAGGTAATAGGTAGGTAGGTATGTCGGTACATAGGTAAGGTAGGTAGGTAGGTAGGTAGGTAGTCATTTATTTAGTTATTTTTTGTGAACGTTTTTGTTTTGTTAAGTTAAATGGTCATCCATAAAGCACGAACTTTGGCTCAATCCTGCATGGAACTCCGTAGCAACATGATCATCACCCCAGTTATATCATCATAGCATCGTCTAAATTGTTTCAAATTCTGCGGTGCTTCATACGCTGATCTTATGGGACCTCACTCGCGATTTCCTCTACCTCTTCCAATCCTGAGGTAAATTCAAGATGCGTCTTTGGTGTCTGGGGGATGTCTTTGGAGGGGCCGTGATGGTGTTATCTTTACGAAAGGTGTCTCGTACTTAGTCAGGCTCTCAACGAGCGAATACTGCTGTCGGTAGCGGGCATAACAGGCACTGTTGAACTCTACGGAAGTGACGTAGTACTAGAGCAGGAACTCAACCGGTTGGTGGCTCAGTGGCGGTTATGAATTTTCCTTATTCCACTGGCGTCGGTACAACACATGTTAACCTTTTAACTCCCGCACCCTATCTAACAACTGCCCAAACACTTAATCCTTTGACTCCCTCATCCTTCCTGCAGGAAGCTGGTGGAGAGGGTGAGGAAGTCAAAGGGTTCAGGTTTTGCTTTGCTAGCATGGTCAACAATACAGGATGCTGGTGGACAGGGTGCGGGAGTCAAAGGGTTAAGATGACAATAACTGGTTGTTGAACTGAACTGAAATCAAATGCTCCCAGTGGCTTCTTGGCGCTGGGATTGTGACTAAACAAACTCGAGTTGGCACTGTGTTAGACACAACAAGAGAGAAAGGGGAGGAGGGAGAGAGAGAGAGGAAGAGAGAGAGAGAGAGAGAGAGAGAGAGAGAGAGAGACGAGAGAAGAGAGAGAGAGAGAGGAGAGAGAGAGAGACAGACAGATAGACAAACAGACAGACAGACAAACAAACAGACAGGGCAGGCAAGCAAGCAGACAGACAGACAGACAGGCAGACAGAGAGACATAGACAGAGACAAGAAAGACAGAAGGCAGGGAAACAGAGAGCCAGAGAGAGAGAGAGAGAGAGGAGAGAGAGAGAGAGAGAGAGAGAGAGAGAGAGAGAGAGACTCAGACAGACAGAGACATAGACAAAGACAGAGACAGAGAGACAGGGAAACAGACAGACAGACAGAGAGAGACAGAAACAGAGATTTTGGATTCAAAACCCGATTATTCCAAAATGCGTATTGGATTATTTCGACCCTAACCAGGTCCTACACCAGGTACACCGATCTAATATACAAAGGGGTGCAAAAGTAGGTATACAGTTATGAAAAAAGAAAACACGTACACTACTCATTGCATTTATTATACAAACATATGAATATTGCATATACACG
>CM060305.1:26288865-26291365 GCA_030674185.1 Monoplex corrugatus | reverse complement strand
CCAGTCTAACTCTGGTCTCTAAGTCTGTTGGAACTTCTGTGCAGACATAATCATTGCCCAGATCTTATAGGACTAGGTTATCTTAAGGTCACTACCAAACCATTACGGGGGAAAATTCTTGTACAGATCATGTACGACTAAAATTTTCACAATCCCAGCTAATTTTATGTGCATGTTTTGTCCAAATCACACAAGACTATGTGAAGAACCTTTCAAGCTGTTACTGGAAAAGAAATATGTATTGCACCCACAACTCTATATGGTGGAGCATATTGTCTCGATCACATAGAACCACAGAGTAGAAAGTCTCATCTCGTGTTAGACATGTATCATGTATGGGGACTCGACTTCGTTCAAGAGGAATTTTTCGTACTTGGATAATTCCATATATGCTCAACCAAAATCTGTCAGTGATAATCTGACAGACTCCTTGACCATATGCAAAACCCTGTGCGCTGAGAACAAATTCGGAACAGGCTTGGGAGGGAGACCCAATAAACACTGAGCTGACATCGGGGAATAATTGGAACATTAAGACAGACGGCTAACACTGTTGCTGGCTATGTTTATGTTGCTGTTTGAGGATGTACACGAGATATCATATTTTGTGTACAGTGGTGTATCAACAGGGCCAGGCGAACATTGTGTCATGCCTGGTAGGATGTGAACTATATGGATTAGAAGTCTAATGCGCTGTGTCGTAAGATATCTTGTGAAAAAGTGATCTTTTGTTAGTTCTGTTTCTTTCTTCGTTTGATTTTAGTTTGCTTTGATTTTTTTTTTTCCTAAAAGGATTATTTATTCAAATATTGTGTGTCTGCAACATATTTTCATCAGCATCAAATATGATTACGTTTTAAGATAATCTGGCGTTTGCACATGTGACGCAAATTGACAACAACAATTCTTGTATCGTTTCCCACATTCCTTTGACATGTGAACGCTTTCAGAATAAGTGATCAGTTATCTTTCGTTTTCAAACAGAAATCTCATTTTTTTCTTGAATGACAACCCATAATTTTATGCATAACACATATCTGAAACCAGATTAATTTACATTCTTCACTTTTATGAGTTTTCATAAATACGTTCTTTTTTTTCTGTGAAACGTTTGTTCCCAATCTCTGTAACTATTTCAAACAAGAACCTGGAAGTGTATCATCTGTTGGTTAAAACATCAGTGTATAACATTGTATGCATTGCTATGATCACAAGATTACCTAGACGACAATTCCAAGCGACCAAGACTCTTGCAGCTAGCGTAACAAAAATCTATAAAAGCCTTAGCGGATTGGATCTGACTGTTAGATTACAGCTCAGGGTGTACATTAATGATAGGCGACTCCTCTCTCTCTTTCTCCTCTCTCTCTCTCTCTCTTTTCTCTTCTCTCTCTCTCTCTTCTCTCTCTCTCTCTCTCCTCTTCTCTCTCTTCTCTCTTTCTCTCTCTTCTCTCTTTCTCTCTCTTCTCTCTTTCTCTCTCTCTTTCTCTCTCTCTTTCTCTCTCTCTCTTTCTCTCTCTCTCTTTCTCTCTTCTCTCTCTCCTTTCTCTCTCTCTCTCTTTCTCTCTCTCTCTCTTTCTCTCTCTTTCTCTCTCTTTTCTCTCTCTTTCTCTCTCTTCTCTCTCTTTCTTTCTCTCTCTGTTTCTCTCTCTTTCTCTCTCTCTCTTCTCTCTCTTCGCTCTCTCTCTCTTTCTCTCTCTCTCTCTCTTTATCTCTCTTTTTCTCTCTCTTTCTCTCTCTCTCTCTTTCTCTCTCTCTCTTCTCTCTCTTTCTCTCTCTCTTTTCTCTCTCTCTCTTTCTCTCTCTCTCTCTCTCTCTCTCTCTCTCTCTCTCTCTCTATCTATCTCGTAGTACTCTTCCACCAATAAAAGCTGGTGTCTTCTTGGAAAAGCTGTCCCTTATTGGCACTCCAGTTTGGCTGTGGCCACTAGGGCAGTCCTAGCTATTGTGAACATATGTTCCAGCTAATATAGGGCTAGCCTACCTAAAGTAATGTGCCAGCCAATTGAAAAACAATGTTTTCTGCAGATTGTATGTACTGCAAGGACGATCGTCCCAAGTACTAATCCGTACACATTTTATCTAAGTCATAAATGACTATGTAAAGAATGATCTAAATATGCACTGATACAAAACATGCCTAGTCATAATAAAAGGACTGTGCAGAAAGAGAGAGAGGGGGGATGAAAGAGAGAGAGAGAGAGAGAGAGAGAGAGAGAGAGAGAGAGAGAGAGAGAGAGAGAGAAATGAGAGAGAGAGAGAGAGAAAGTCTCAGTCTTTGTAGAAAATACGCGTTGTACTGCTCACACAAATTACATACAGGGTATCCTTTGATAGACATAATTTTTGTCTTGATAACACATGACTACATTATACAAAGAGAAGTGCAAATGATTATAAAACAAATATTGTCCACACAAGGTTACATACAGTACGTCTTAACCACAGTGTGAAATAAGCATTGCCTTGATCACACTGGAATATCGAGAGGATATTCCCA
>CM060305.1:26273865-26283865 GCA_030674185.1 Monoplex corrugatus | reverse complement strand
GCAAATAGACAAAAAACAACAATCGAACAAACAAACAAACAAACCATAATATCTAAAAGTTATAAACTTCAAGAGGTGACTCACGTTTTGTCCTAATTTTTAAGTATACCGTAGTGTACTGTTATGACAATGACGATCATGATGTTGATGCTCATGATGTGAAAGCTCGTGTTTGCTGCAAGAATCAGTGATATTAGGAAAGCTTATTTCACTCGGTATAACTGAGCCAAAGGCAAATCAACCTACCACACTGAACACGCTCATGTGGACAGGATGCAAATATCCACCATGCATACATGGCAGGCACAATGCAGCACAACACAAAATGTCCATTAATGGAAAACAGCTTTTTAGCCAGCTCGTGCATCTCAATGGGTTATTTACTGCCAGCTGCCGTGATTATGTGAGTAGTGGGAAGGAAATTGCAGTCCAGAGAAACTCCCTCACATGTGTCCGCTTCATTGTGCCGCATATCGAATGAAAACAATATGGGACGGGAGCCCCATGCACCCTTTTTGTAGGCACACCGTTCTTAATGAGCTTTTTTTCTTGCACATGAGGATGAATTTGTACATTGTCGTAAATTAAAAAAAAAAATTAATGCACACATACACACACACACACACACACACACACACACACACACACACACATGTATATATATATATATATATATATATATATATATATATATATATATATATATATATAGTGAAAAGACGTTAAATCAAAGAACGAACACGAACACACACACACACACACACACACACACACACACACACACACACACACACACACACACACACACACACACACACACATACACACACACACACACACACACACACACACACACACACACACACACACACACATACATATCATTATCATATCACTGCGTAGGCAGTATTGTCAGGTAGAAATGTGCCACTCATAGTCACCACAATTTGGTATATCTACTATCATTTTACTTGCATGTGATGTCTTACATGTATTCGTCAGCCTGTTTGTGTCATTGTGAGCTTTTCTGCAGTTGCTGTTCCGGTCCCTTACCACAAACACCAATCATTTCACTACACCTAAGAAACATGCTTCTGTGCCAAAGGAGTGGCAGTTTTATGACCGATTCTTATTCTTATGGGAACCAGAAAAAAAAAAAAAAACACGAAAGCAGACTACGAACGCGTATTTCATACAACAAGACAAGACAGGCGCAAATTTTCGGCCAACTGTCCTTTGTCAAGCGTAAGAGTACAAACAAAAAAACCCCAAAAATTATGAGAAAAAGACTGAAACTTCCCTGCTGCTGTGTCCAGTGTGAGAAAAGGAATAAACTGACTTATTCTCATTGTTGCTAAAAGCCCAGCCGACTGCGTAGAGCCATATCAGGGCTATACCTGTTTCAATGCACACAGTATTTCAACAGAAACACAGGAACATAAATTTAAGTACACATACCAATGCATTCGTGCACATTATCTAAGGAGATGCCCCTGGTGTTGACCACTCCGTCCAAGATTATCACACAAGAAATTCAAAAAACAAATAATACCCATATACAAAGTCAAACATAACTAAGGAACTAAAACATATATAAAACGGACCTACATCACCTAAAATTGCTCCGCATATCTCATTTCCCCAGAGACAAAAATGCACTTAGTATATGTACTTAATTACAAATCCTTAGAGAAAGTATGTAAGATTTTATTGAACGCATACAGGTGAATCGACCAGCAAGACAGAAAATGATAGGAAGAAATGACAGAAAGCAAAGGAGCAAGACAGAAACAAAGAGAATGACAGAAAAGAGGAAATTTCTAGCACAGAACTTCAAGAAAGTGGGGATACTGTTTATACGGGAGGTTTTATGACCAATTACTTTTCTCCTTATTCACCATCAAAACAGCATTCAAGCAGACGAAAAGCGTTCTTACCAACAAATGCCTATCAGTTAACATCAGGAAAGAGTTCTTGAATGTTATATAGAACCGATACTGATATGCAGTTGTGAGGCGTGGACAGTCAACACGCAAAGCGAAAACAAGATTGAGGCAGCCGAAATGTGGTTTCAAAGAAGAATGTTGAGAGTTCCCTGCACAGCAAAGAAAACTACGAGACAGTCTTGATGGAGGCAGACACAGGAAGATCATTGATAAAGAAGATTAGAGAAAGACGTGCAGCATTTATAGGCCATTTTGGGAGGAAAGGGGATTAGAGCACCTGGTCACAATAGGAAACCTGGAGGGAAAGAGAACAGTAGGTAGACCCAGGAAGAAAATATTGGATGGACTTGCAGGGTGGCTGAGGACGGAGAGGGAGGAAGGATGTACTTGCAGCGACACGGGATAGATTCATATGGAGGACCATGATCGCCAACACCATGCGGCACGGCACATATGATGATGATGATGATGATGATGATGATGATGATGATGATGACCATCAAAACCACTCAGCCACAAGCTGGAAGTGAAAAACATTCTTAACAGTTCTAGAAAGCCGAGCTCTTGCTTCCTCCTATCCGCCATGATGATAAATATGCAGAGGTAAATACAGTCAATTACGCCGGTTTGCCACACACCTACAACTTCCGTCCGTTGCCAGTCTCCCTGCTCTATCTCTCATCCCTTGTCCTTTTGATCACGTTCCATGTATTAGAGACGGTTTTAGCTGTGCAACATCACACTAGAGACTTGAGACTTGTTTCATGCTCAGACCCACCCATCATGCTTTCAGCCTTCTGGGACTTGCTTGCGGGTTTGGCTACCTCTGAGATCATCTCGATTTACACACACACACACACACACACACACACACACACACACACACACACACACACACACACACACACACACACACACACACACACACACACACACACAAATAGACTGGGACAGAGATAGAGACAGAGAGGCCCGAGAGAGCGAGAGAGAAGGAGAGGGAGGGAGAGAAAGAAAGAGAGAGAGAGAGAGAGAGAGAGAAGAGACAGAGGAGAGAGAGAGAGAGAGACAGAGACAGAGACAGATACAGAAACAGACAGAGAGACAGACAGACAGAGAGAGCGAGTGAGAAAGAGAAAGAGGTAGGGGGAGTATGTGTGTATGTGTGTGTGTGTGAGAGAGAGAGAGGGGGGAAGAGAGAAAGAGGGAAAGAGGAGAGGGAGAGAGAGAGAGAGAGAGAGAGAGAGAGAGACAGGCAGCAGACAGACAGACAGACAGAGACTGAGACAGAGATAGAGACAGAGATGCCCGAGACAGCAAGAGAGAAAGAGAGAGAGAGAGAGAGGGAGGGAGGAGGGAGAGAGAAAGAGAGGGAGGGAAAAGGAAGGAGGGACAGAGGGGAAGGGAGCTTAATGATACACTTATCTCCATTCCCATACACACAGATGAACACAAATCCCATACCCTCTCAGACCCCCACACACACCCACACACACACACACACACACACACACACACACACACACACACCCTTTCCACCGAGAAAGTCCTGTGGTTTTTACATACAGAACGTCAGCTAAACAAGAACCCTTTGAGTTAGCTGGCTCGGTCAATATCGCAGCTAAACAAGTAGCTGTTTCCCTCCTCCTGTTGAGGCAGGCTCGCTAGAAGGCGGATAGGTCAGTGGGTATACTTGCACAGCACAATCCATCCGATCTATACATCCTCACTTTGTCGAAATTTACACTTTTTTTCTTATGGACTACAACTAGCAGACAAACCGATTTTGCCAGTGAGCAAAAAAGCATCCTTTGTTATTTGTGAAAAAAAAAAAAAACCACAAGTACCGATTTTCGTTCGACACCTGTTTTATATAGTTGCTTCTCTTGAACTATTTTGTTTACATTGAGAAGAAGAAAAAAGCGTGCCATTACATTTCATGTTTTCTCATAGAGACCATAAGAAGGAGTTCGTGCCTGAGTGTCATTCCAAATAGGGTTGCTCTTGGACTCTTAACTGGAACTGATGGCCTTTTCATTCTTTTTTTTAAAAAATTTCTTTATGTTGTTGTCAGTATAGCTGGTTCGTGTCGTGTAGGCCAGTGTTTCTAGAAAGTAATTCGAACTCAGAAAGCAAAATAAGAATATAAACCATCACTTAATGGACAACATAAGATAGCAGAGCGCTTTTCTTCTGTGGAATTGCCTTTGAAAAAAAAAGTCAACAAATCCAACAGCATAGAAAAGAAAGAAAATCACTGAAAGCTCAGACCATAAAGATGTACAGCAAATGATATCCTGGATCAGTTGAGTTTGGGTGAGATGTTGTTGTCAGCCAAAAACTTTGATTCCTGAATACGGTGAATGTCAGACATCGAGATTTACGGTGAAGTAAGGTGAGTGGCCTCTCTTCTTGCCAGTTTTACATAACCAATAGACAAACTACCCATCCACCACAACAGCCAATTATCCAAACAATACGATGCAATGCGATAACTTTCCGATACAATACAATACAAGACAGTACAGTACAATACCAGACGATGCATTGCAATACAATGCAATGCAGTCCAACACAATACAATACAATACAATGCAATGCAATACAATACAATACAATACAATACAACACAATACAATACAATGCAATACAATGCAGCACAACACAACACAACGCAACACAACACAACACAACACAACACGACACGACACGACACGACACGACACGATACGATACGATACGATACGATACGATACGATACGATACGATACAATGTCATATAAGACACTACACTTCACTACACTACACTTCACTACACTACACTACACTACACTACACTACGCTACGCTACACTACACTACACTACTCTATACTACTCTATACTACTCTACATTACACTACAGTACACTACTATACACTACACTACTACACCGCAGTGCAATGCATTACAGTACAACGTAGTGCAATATAGTGCAATGCTACATAACATAACATAACAAACCTTTCTTTTAAACAATAACATAAACATGCGACAAATAAAACAGAAACAGTAGAATATTCAGCAACACTCCACAAAATGTCGGTATTTTTGTACTTGTGTTTAATCATTCATTCATTTAACCATTTATTGATTCATTAATTCATGTTGCTGTTGGTCTTTGAACACGTCATTTCTTTTCATGGCTGTTTGTTCAATATTTTGCCTTTTGGTTTCTCATGAAACGAGCCTGCTTTCTTCGTCACTTTGGACAGATACGGGTTTTATGCAGTCAGTTCTGAGCAGAATTCAGCTAGTCTTCATATATTCTCTCCGACAATTGAAATAATAGTAAGAATTTCACTAAAGTCAGAACTTTTACAATACCACACCATGCATATTTCTTTCTTTCTAAAGAAACACATTTATACATCCCACAAACTCGAGAGTCGATTTATATCTGGATACGGCAATAATCGTGTCTCCATCCTTGGAGAGTTCGCCAAAGGGAGACAACACGATGTATTGTATATCTCTCAAAGCTCAGTGATGGAGACAGGTTGATGGTTCCTGATTGATCAATCTTTCCTTATTCAGCTTATCGAATGTAATACTTCACGAGTGTTTCCCTATCTATGCCTCTAGCATTTCAGATACTTCCTGGTAATTTCCAGGCACGTTTGACATTTGGCAAACGCGTTTTCCCCTCAGTCTGTGAAATATATCTAACTCAATCCTGCGGAAGATGTTAAGATATGATTATCAGCCGCACCGCTTGCTCAGTTCTTTCTTAAGGGAAAAATGCACATATAAAATCGTAGAAAAGGGGACAATGGAGAACGAAAGGAAAGAAGAAAGAAAGGAAGACAGAAAAAAAAAAAGAAAATACAACAAAAGGATGGGAAAAAGAAACGAAATAAAGAAAGGAAAGGGAAGGACGAAAAAATAAAAAAGAAGAAGAAAAAAAACTGTTCAATCTTCCTAATGTTGTCATGGAAGGATAATGAAGCAAGAGAAACAATTGACATGTGGTTGAGAATCAGAATCACAATCCATCCATATCTTTTGTTCTTTTGCTGAAATTTTCTGACAACCAATGATCAAAGAGTATTTTTGTAATGGCAACGCCTAAATGCAAAGAGTTGCTTATCTGGAACAGTTATTGTGTTGTGAATTAACCGTTTTGTTCAATTTATTAAGGAAGAAAAGAATACATGCATTTGTTTTCTGTTTCTGTTTTACTGTGGCAAAATCGAACATAAATTATTGCTCAGTATATACAGTTTCAGATTGAGGCAACCGAGATGTGGTTTCTAAGAAGAATGTTGAGAGTTCCATGGACAGCAAAGAAAACAAACGAGACAGTCTTGATGGAGGCAGACACAAGTAGATCACTCATAAGGAAGATTAGGAAGAGACAGGCAACATTTATAGGCCATTTTATGAGGAAGGGGAATTTGGAGCACCTGGTCACAACGGGAAAGCTAGAGGGCAAGAGAGCACAAAGCAACGAGAGATAGAGGCAGATGGAAGTCCATGATCGCCAACGCCATGCGGCAGGGCACCTGATGATGATGATGATGATGCTATACAGTTTCGATAAGAACTGGATTAAGATTGTCAGCTATGGTAGTGACTGGTGACTGGTATCATATTTTGTGTATTTCTCGTGGTGTTGCTGGTTTGTGCAGGGAATCTCTCTGAACAAGAAATGAGCTTTCAGACAAACCTGTGTGTGCATGTGCGTACGTAATTCTGCTGGTAATGCCCATGAAGAATTACTGAGTACATACAAAGTCATACGACTGGTGTTCATAGTTTCAGGACGACAAGTCAGGGTGGAGAAGACCCAACATAAAACTGTTGGTTGATGCCAACAGAATGACAATAGTCAGACTGAATACGACAATGATAAGGTTGTAGACTGAGACTGACATTCACACATTACGTCCTTTCACGGTTGCATTTGAGAAATGGACCAGGTAGACCCATTGAGAGAATGCTGGACGGACTTGCAGAGTGGCTGGGGATGAGGAGGGTGGGGGATATGCTAGGGGTAACGAGAGATATAGATGATTAGAAGTACATGGTCGCCAACGCCATGCGGCAGGGCACCTGATGATGATGATGATGATTTGAGAAAGTGTGTGATTTTTATAACTGTTTGAAAACAAAATGTTTGATTATGGTATCTGGGTAAAGGATATTTCCTTTAGATAGTTTGGACCAACATCTTTTGTTCTATGATTTCTTTCCGTTGTCAAAACATTGAGTTGAGCAGTTGCCATTATTATTAATTTTGGTTTAGTCATTGGTAGCTACCACTGGAGAGTATTGGGATCAGCAATAAAAATAGAAACCAACTGTTTTTGAGACATACATTTATCGATCGAAATGAAGACGACAGAACCCTTCTAGAGATCGATGCATTATGTCTACATACCATGTTTTCTGAAGTAACATATTTCAACACCCTACAAGTGCGACACCAGAACCGCCTTTCGATAAGACAGTAATCGTTTTCTCCACGCTGAGAGAGGTCTCGAGAGGGGAGACAACACCACGCAGAGAATATCTCCTGGCTCAGTGATGGAGTCAGGTTGCCAGTATTCGGTTAATCAGATGTTTCCTTTTCATTATGATTCAGGGTGACACACAATGATCGTTCCCACATGAAATCTGCCACTAGCGATGTTTTCTTCCTTGGTAAATGTGTGTGTGTATGCGTGTGTGTGTGTGTGTGTGTGTGTGTGTGTGTGTGTGTGTGTGTGTGTGTGTGTGTGTGTGTGTGTGTGCGTGTGTGTGTGCGTGCATGTGCCAACACGACTTTCTTAGCTTTTCTTGGGTGGAACTTTACCAAATTGACAGCAAAAGTGTGGTGACGAAACGCGAGTACGTAAGTATGAAATGAAAGAGACTTAATGTGAACAATGTATGCCAAAACATGACACTTTAGAGGTAGGTGTACTTCTGAGAAAGTTACCAATACATTTTACATTTTAGAAGATCAAATTTCCCTCCCCTTGGTACCACCCACTCCCAGCCCAACCCAAGTTCACTCCCCTCGGTACCACCTAAGTTCCCTCACCCTCACCCTCAGATTTCAGTTTTCTGCAGCAAGCTGATGGATAAAGTCAGGGAGTCAGAGGGTTAATTTAAGTGTCTGCTTTGATGGCATGGTTGATTATGCAAGATGCTGGTGGACAGGGTGAGGGAGTCAAAGGATTAATGATCTGATTATTCTGGTGTCAGCTTAATGTTTCCTTAGTATGAACCAGGAATGTCAACGATACCTGGACACAACGAATTGTCCCTTAAGAACTACACAGGCATGTTCACACACACATACACACATACACACACACGCCCCCCCCCCACACACCACGCACAAACACACACACACACACACACACACACACACACACACACACACACACACACACACACACACACACACACACAAACAAATAAGTATTTTAGATCTGACTTAATGTGAGAAAGGGTGGGGCAGATCCTTCAAATCAACGGACAGCGAGTTCCAGACAAACGGTGGAATAACATTGAACACACACTCTACAGCGGACTTAGGACAGCCTTTCGGCACCATCAGAAGCTTTTATTTTGAGTATCGTATGGTGCATAATGTCTGATACGCGCAAAGACAAACTGAAAGATAGAACGGTAAATATCCATTGGACTGGGGATATGCAACACTAACAAGTTTTCCTAGCAGCGAAATAAATTTGATTACAGTTTGATTGATCGATCTGTACACGATCACATGTTTGAGATCAATGCACACAGGGACACACTTCAGAGCGATTTGCAACAGTCCAAATACTATGAAGAGTAAGTTGCATATGTTAGAGAGTTATATTTCTACAATCCGTTGTGAGAGACCACAAGGAAAACATATACAATGTAAATAAAAACACAACATGTCTTTATCTGGGATGCTGATACATGTTATACTGCTGAAAGTTGTCATCTAAGAAGTGTAATTCCTGTACTCTTTAACAAAAGACAGACGGGTGGCGTCTTTATGATAAGTTAGGTTGATTGGAGCTATGTCTTCTTTAGAGATGTCTTTTTGAAGGCACAGCTGTTTAAAAAAACAACAACAACAACCGAAAATCAGGAATTGAAACACACCACGAGGACAATGTAAATGAAAAAAAAAGCATACTGATGAAATACAGGAAAAATAATGTACATATACTATATAGATGATAATCATCAAATTCAGGGTAAAGCTCAACTGATCAGCTGAAGTAATTTAAAAATGTTTGCTTAGTTTTTAGTTTGTTCATTTTTAAAGGTTTGGTATCGATACTGCTTTGGGTGTAAATCATTGTTGAGCATCTACAAAACTGCATGTTATTTTTTTCAATGACAAGTTTCCTTTTTAAATCTCCAGAAAAAAAGTAGATTTGTTTTTGTTTTATGTAATCTGCATCTATAGGCATATTTGTTTTGAATATGGAGATTACTTGTCGAACACTTCATTTGTATGCATATATTAGTCTGTTCCAAACAACACCAGTTCTAAACTCAATATAGTCGCGCACGGTGTTCACATTTTCTTTATAAATTAATTCTCTTAAGGTCCCTCCAGAAAACTCCTGTGTCTTCTTGTTTGGCATCACTTCAAATGTCTCCTTAATTTCTTTAAAAGAACAGAGTTGGATATCAATAATGCAAGGTATTTTGCACCAGCAGGTGAGTGATGGGTGGTGAGATAGCGAGTGGATAGGTGAGTGAACGAGCGAGGGGACGAGTGAGTCATTTAAGGAATGAGGGTGTGGCAGATGGATAGACAGACATATATACAACAAACAAACAAACAAACAAACAAACAAACAGACAGACAGACAGACAAACAAAAATCAGGCAGAGAGACAGACAAGCATAGAGACACAAACAGGCGGGAGCACTCAAACCTACTTCCTGTTCATACGATGACCTCCACCTTGTAAGAAGAATGCTGGTGCAAGGAAGAAAAGCTGGAAATGGTCTTTTCGTGCATAACTGGAGAATAATTTACCACATACCACTTTGAGGGCTGATACGAAAATGAAAA
>CM060305.1:26256365-26261365 GCA_030674185.1 Monoplex corrugatus | reverse complement strand
AGACAGAATGACAGACAGAGACAGAGAGGAAGAGAGAGAGAGAAAGAGTTGCAGAGTGAGAGAGAGAGAAAGACAGAGAGAGAGAGAGAGACAGAGAGAGAAAAGAGGAGAAAGAAACATTGTTTATCAACGTGAGAACGCACACACAAACACAGACACGCACACCCACATCCACCCAGCCACCCACCCACCCCCAACACACACACACACGCGCACGCACACACAGATTTATAGACACACACAGACACACATATACACACACACGCAAGCACGCACGCACGCACGCACGCACACACACGCTCACACACACACACACACACACACACACACACACACACACACACACACACACAAACACATGCACACACCACAATGTAACACAAACTCTAGTACAGACACGGAAAAACACCCTGAGACACACACTTAAACCCTTTCTAACAACTTTCCGTCCCTTCCCATACAATACTCATCCCCGAACATCCAACAGAACAGCAAACACTGAAAGCTGTTTTTTTTCAATATCACATCTTCGTGTGACTAGAGAAACATGCGCTGCTACCAAGTTCCCTCGACTAAGCAGATTTCTTGCCCATGAAGACACACGTACGGTATGGTAGTAAGTAACCATTGCAGTATCTATCTGATCTATGTCCTAGTCTTCCTCTCCCAGCTTGGTGTACTTCAAAGTCTGTGGTCTCTGGCAGAAACCGATGTGATGTTTTTTCCTTTAGATGGCATGGTGATCACGCAAAAGTTACGAGTCGTGAACTAACTTTAGATTAAATCCAAAAAATAAGTGTGACTGCCCGCGTTCAAGCAAACAGGAACAATAAAACAAAAACAAAAAAACAAAAACAAACAAAAACCACGAAAGAAGAATACGAACGTGTATTTAATACAACAAAACAAGACAGGCGCAAATTTTCGGTCAACTGGCCTTTGTCAAGCGTAAGATTACAAACAAACAAACAAACACTAGATACAAAAAACATTGAGAAAAAGACTGAAACTTCCCTGCTGCTGTGTTCAATGTGAGAAAAGGATTGTAATGGCATCGAGAACTAACTTTCGATTGTAATGACATCGAGAACTAACTAAATTTATATTGTAATGACATCGAGAACTAACTAACGTTATATTGTAATGACATCGAGAACTAACTAACTTAAGATTGTAATGACATCGAGAACTAACTAACTTAAGATTGTAATGACATCGAGAACTAACTCAAGATTGTAAATAACATCGAAAACTTACTTTAGATTGTAATGACATCGATAACTAACTTAAGATTGTAAAAACATCGAGAACTAACTTTAGATTGTACTGACATCGAGAACTAACTTTAGATTGTAAATAACATCGAGAACTAACTTAAGATTGCAATGACATCAAGAACTAACTTTAGATTGTAATGACATCAAGAAATAACTTTAGATTGTAATGACATCGAGAAATAACTTTAGATTGTAATGACATCAAGAAATAATGTTAGATTGTAATGACATCGAGAACCTACCTTAGATTGTAATGACATCAAGAACTAACTTTAGATTGTAATGACATCGAGAACTAACTAACTTAAGATTGTAATGACATCGATAACTAACTTAAGATTGTAATGACATCGAGAACTAACTAACTTTAGATTGTAATGACATCGAGAACTAACTAACTTAAGATTGTAATGACATCGATAACTAACTTAAGATTGTAATGACATCGAGAACTAACTTAAGATTGTAATGACATCGATAACTAACTTAAGATTATAATGACATCGAAAACTAACTTTAGATTGTAATGACATCGAAAACTAATTACTTTAATTGTAATGACATCGAAACTAACTTTAGATTGTAATGACATCGAGAACTAAACTTAAGATTGTAATGACATCAAGAACTAACTTTAGATTGTAATGACATCGAGAACTAACTTAAGATTGTAATGACATCGAGAAACTAACTTAAGATTGTATGACATCGAGAACTAACTTAAGATTGTAATGACATCGAGAACTAACTTTAGGTTGTAATGACATCGAGAACTAACTTAAGATTGTAATGACATCGAGAACTAACTTTATATTGTAATGACATCGAGAACTAACTTTATATTGTAATGACATCGAGAACTAACTTTAGATTGTAATGACATCGAGAACTAACTTTAGATTGTAATGACATCGAGAACTAACTTTATATTGTAATGACATCGAGAACTAACTAACTTTAGATTGTAATGACATCGAGAACTAACTTTAGATTGTAATGACATCGAGAACTAACTAACTTAGATTGTAATGAACATCGAGAACTAACTAACTTAAAATTGTAATGACATCGAGAGCTAACTTAAGATTGTAATGACATCGATAACTAACTTAAGATTGTAATGACATCGATAACTAACTTTAGATTGTAATGCATCGAAACTAATAACTTTATATTGTAATGACATCGAGAACTAACTTTAGATTGTAATGACATCGAGAACTAACTAACTTAGAATGTAATGACATCGAGAACTAACTTTAGATTGTAATGACATCGAGAACTAACTTTAGATTGTAATGACATCGAGAATAACTAACTTTAAGATTGTAATGACATCGAGAACTAACTAACTTAAGATTGTAATGACATCGAGAACTAACTAACTTAAGATTGTAATGACATCGAGAACTAACTAACTTAAGATTGTAATGACATCGAGAACTAACTTAAGATTGTAATGACATCGAGAACTAACTTTATATTGTAATGACATCGAGAACTAACTTTATATTGTAATGACATCGAGAACTAACTTTAGATTGTAATGACATCGAGAATAAACTAACTTAAGATTGTAATGACATCGAGAACTAACTAACTTAAGATTGTAATGACATCGAGAACTAACTAACTTAAGATTGTAATGACATCGAGAACTAACTAACTTAAGAATGTAATGACATCGAGAACTAACTTAAGGTTGTAATGACATCGAGAACTAACAAACTTAAGATTGTAATGACATCGAGAATTAACTAACTTAAGATTGTAATGACATCGAGAACTAACTTTAGATTGTAATGACATCGAGAACTAACTTAAGATTGTAATGACATCGAGAACTAACTTTAGATTGTAATGACATCGGAAACTAACTTTAGATTGTAATGGCATCGAGAACTAACTTTATATTGTAATGACATCGAGAACTAACTAACTTAAGATTGTAATGACATCGAGAACTAACTAACTTAAGATTGTAATGACATCGAGAACTAACTAACTTAAGATTGTAATGACATCGAGAACTAACTAACTTAAGAATGTAATGACATCGAGAACTAACTTAAGATTGTAATGACATCGAGAACTAACTTTATATTGTAATGACATCGAGAACTAACTTTATATTGTAATGACATCGAGAACTAACTTTAGATTGTAATGACATCGAGAACTAACTAACTTAAGATTGTAATGACATCGAGAACTAACTAACTTAAGATTGTAATGACATCGAGAGCTAACTAACTTAAGAATGTAATGACATCGAGAACTAACTTAAGATTGTAATGACATCGAGAACTAACTTAAGATTGTAATGACATCCAGAACTAACTTAAGATTGTAATGACATCCAGAACTAACTTTATATTGTAATGGCATTCATAGATATTGTGATTAGAGTGAGTGTACCACACACTCTTCTTATGTTAAACATTTGGATGTATCATACGATGTAACTGCCTTGTATTCGATTTCTCTCAAGCAGATAGACAACAGATCACAAGGAGACGACAGTGTTGCTACAGGCAAACAGACTGAGAGAAATGAATACAATAACGAAGGGGGAGAATTTTTAAGCGCAAATTACCCCCCACTTCTACCAACTTTCTTGAAACATACTCCAGTTCTGTCTGTCTGTCGTGGTTAATTCGATATCCGAAAGCAAGAGAGCTGAAAGACAAGCAGTAAAACTGCAGGCAGACAAACATACACAAAAAAAACAACAAAAAACAAACAAAAAAAACCACTCAAACGGATATGAGAGGGTTTTTTTTTTCAATACAAATACACCCTACTTCTACCATATCCACTGACACACACAACAGTTTTATCTCTCTATCGTGGTTTGTTCAACATTTGAAAGTAGGAGGGCAGACAAATTTACAGACAAATAACATAAAGGCCATCATAACACACACACACACACACACACACACACACACACACACACACACACACACACACACACACACACACACACACACACACACACACACACACACACACACACACACACAGCACACACACACACACACAAACAAACAAACAAACACACACACACACACACACACACACACACACACACACACACACACACACACACAACACACACACACACACAAACAACACACAACACACACAACACACACACAAACACAACACACACACACACACACACACACACACACACACACACACACAACACACACACACACACACACACACACACACCACACACACACACACACACACCACACACACACAACCGTCATCCTTCCATCTCACACACAGGAACATCATCCTCATCTTCGACCCTCCACTTCGCCCCCTCCCCTCCCCTCTCCTCCCCCCACATCCCTTACGTATACTCCACAAACTTTAAATTCAGAACCGCCAGCAAAATTATTCGAGCTGGCTTGCTCAATATCGCAGCTAAGAAAACGGCTACAGGGCCGTGGGCTGCAACTGGGTTCTCCCCCGTCGAGGCATGCTCCTTGCCCCTCAAGACAAGAAGTGTGTTGGGGTAGTCAGTTCCGTGGCATCGTCTATCTGATTTGTCCCCACAACCTTTTCTCTCCTAATTCACTCTGCGTCAAACACGGTGGTCTCTAGAAGCGTCTGGTGTCGTGAATGTCGTGTTTTTTTTGGTGTTTGTTTTTTCTCTCTCCCCCTAATGTTGACAAGCGTGGTGATGGTTTTGTAATGGTGAAAGTC
>CM060305.1:26236365-26243865 GCA_030674185.1 Monoplex corrugatus | reverse complement strand
TGTTACGGTGTGATCTGTGATTGCCCATGAATAGATAGTGCGAAATAACATATGATACATTGTTTGTAATAAATAGTGTGAACTAACATATGATACATTATTTATATTACTATAAAATATGATATAAAAATAGCATTATGATACTTTGTTTATAATATGATGTAATATTACCTAATAACAGACAGCTGGGGATGGTATTAATCTAGATTTTCTTCTTTTTTTCCCTTGTTTATGTTCTCCATAATTCACACCAAGATTGAGGCAACTGAAACGTGGTTTCTAAGAACAGTGTTGAGAGTTAAATGGACGGCAAAGAAAACAAACGAGACAGTCTTGAAGGAGGCAGACACACACAGATCATTACTAAAGAAGATTAGGGAAAGACAAGCATTATTTACAGGACGTTTCTTGACGTAAAGGGAATTTGAACACCTAATCATCAAACAGGACAGCTGGAGGGAAAGAGAACACCAGATAAGCCTAGGGAGAAACTATTGGACGGACTAGCAGAGTGGCTGAGGACAGAGAGAGTGGGAGATGTACTTGCAGCGACAAAGGATAGATTCGTATGGAGAGACATAGCCGCCAAAGCCATGTGGCATGGCAATGTGCATAATGATGATGTGATAGAAAACATATGATGTGTTACACAATGATGATAATTATTACGGTGTGATCTGTGATGGCCCATGAATAGACACTGCGAAATATCGTATGATACAATTTCATATACTATGAGAAAATAATATATGATATTACCTATTAACAGTTATTTTAATAAAAGCATAACCAACAACTTGGAAAATCTCAGACAGACGCGGCGATTCCAGGCTCTAAGTATGATGGCTTTTTCTTTCCCTTCCCAAACAGCTCAGCAGCTAGTGTTGGAACAGACAAGTGTATCTGTCTGGTTCAACGTGTAGATGACAACATGTTTTGCTATTTGTGGACCTGGTCTGTTTGCTGGCATCACTTGGTGGAGGGCTCAGCTGTCTACAATTGATTAATGATGCCACACAAGACTAAAAGAGACTGGTTGAGATAGGTTTAGTCTGAGACCTTTTCTTCTGTCTTTTCTCTTTCCTAGTGGGCCATAGCGAGACAGCTGGAGAAGGTATTAATCTGGATTGTTTTCTTGTTCTTTTCTTTCTTTTCTTCTTTCTTCTCTATTCCTTTTGTCTTTTATTATTTGTTGATTGTTCATATCTGTTATCTAATCAATGTACTGTTCATGTGCAAGAATAGTTAATCAATGTTTTTTTTCTTAATTTGAAACACGTTGTCCAGTTTTTGTTTTACAACATGGTCTTCAGTGTTTTTGAATCCATTTCAGTAAATTCACAATTCTGATGAATGAATGCATAGTGTTATGGCTTTTTTGTTGTTGTTGTTGTTCTTTTTTTATAGTTAAAGCTTTTAGCCATATTAGGGTTATCATCATCATCATCATCAGGTGCCCTGCCGCATGGCGTTGGCGACCATGGACTTCCAACCATCTCTATTTCTCGTTGCCCCCAGCATCTCGCCCACCCTCCTCATCCCCAGCCACTCTGCAAGTCCGTCCAGCATTCTCTCCCTGGGTCTACCTGGTGCTCTCTTTCCCTCCAGCTTTCCCTCAGCTGTCATATTGGCAGATGTGATGCTTTTAGTGTGTAGGCTTCGGCCTGCACCGCTGGCTTACACTAAAGTGCGAAAAAAGAGCAGAAGGCGTAAGTCTCTTCCTGTCAGTACATAGCCTCTCCATCAACAAGCCCTACGCTGTGCCTCCTCGTGGCAACAGGCGGTAACTGAGCACCTCACGGACTCAGGCTGAATCTCGTAGGACTCGGAGGAGGTCTGGCCCCCAGACGTGAGGCATGCAGGCCCACCGGCGTGTGGACACGCCCTGGTGCCCACGAACAGATCCCCAAGCTATGGGTAAATAGTTCCACCGCCTTGTGGACATCTCGGGAGAAAGTAAGGCTAAGGGAGTTAACCCTGAAAAAAAAAACCGATGGAAGCAAGGGGAAACCACCATCGTAGTTTTCCCCAGGAAAACTATGGACAGGAGAAAGAGAAAGATTAGGGTTATAGCTATCTCAAAACGTAGATAATCCATCCCTAATAAAACAATGGAATAGAAAATTAAGTACACATATCGATACATTTGCGCATATGATCTAAGGATATGCTGCTGATGCCGACCACTCAGTCTAGTCCGATCTATCACCAGGGCGCTAAAAACTGAACACAAAATGAAACATAACTAATGACGCTAAAGCAGTTGTAAACACGGATCTACATTACCTAAACTGGCTTCTGCACATCACGTCTCCGTAGAACCAAAAATGTACTTTATACATGTACCCAATTGGCAAATATCAATCCTAAGAGACAGTAGTTAAGGTTAACGCAGAACGCAGGCGAACGGACCAGCAGGGCGAAAAAACAACAGCTACAACAACAACAACAGCAGCAGCGACAACAGCAACATCATCAACAACAACAACAACAACACAAAACAAACAACAACAACAACAACACAACAGCAGCAGCGACAACAACAACATCAACAACAACAACAACAACAACAACATCAACAACAATAACACAACAACAGCAGCAGCAGCGACAACAACAACAACAACAACAACAACACACAACACAGCAACAACACAACAACACAACAACAACATCAACAACAACAACAACAACAGCAGCAGCAACAGCAATAACATCAACAACATCAACAACAACAACAGCAGCAGCTACAACAACATCAACAACAGACAACAACTACAGCAGCAGCAACAACAATAACATCAACAACAACATCAACAACATCAACAACAACAACAACTCAACAACAACAACAACAACAACACAACAACATCAACAACAACAACAACAACAGCAAAGATAGGAATAGATAGTAGAAGCAAAGGAGCAAGACAGAAACAAAGAACATAGAAAATCACGGTAAACAGGCAATTGCTAGCACACATTTTCAAAAAAATGGATAAATACGTGCACTGAAAGAGCCCCTACCATCCCCATGGGTAATTAGAACAAATGATGCATATTGTTTTGTGTTTTTAACATATTTATCTAGTAACTGAAGTGGTGGTTATTTTCAGCAACACATTTTCTATCGATGTTATTAATCACAACTGGTCTCTTTCAAATCAATGTGTCATTTGTTTGCAGCTTTTTGTTTATGTGTTTTTTGTTGTTTTTTTGTTCTAATACTTAAGTCAAAACTCTGGGTTAATCAACAGCCGGAAGCGAAATGTTTCAAATGTCCCCTCCAACAAAGTTTATGTTGCTTTATTTTATTGGAGCTGAATTTTCGTGGCACTAGATCTGCTTTTAGACAAGGCAGTAATCATTCCTTCACACAGAGAAAGGTCTCAAGAGAGGAGATCATATCACTCATCAAATCTCTCCAAGATCAGTGAAGGAGACAAGTTGCTGCCAGGCACGATTGCACAGCGGACCTCAGGGCGCCCTAAGTGTGCTTATCGGTAAAAAAGTTTTCATAAAGGGAGGGAATCGGTAAGCATAAGCTTGCTTACCTTCTGAGTTTACAACACACAAAGCTCGTCTTTTCTAAATTTGCTTAACATTTTGACCCGCACCCTATTCACCAACTGAAAAAAAATTAACCCTTTGGACTCCCTCATCCTGTCCACCAGCTTCTTACATGGAAAGGAGTCAAATGAAGAGGGAGTCAAAGGGTTGGATTTTTGCTTTGCTATCATGGTTGGCAATACATGATGCTGTTGGACAAGGATAGGGATTCAAAGGGGTAAGCCCAAGGAAACTTACCACCCAAGATGGGCTATGCAATCCTGCCTGGCAAGTCCTTCGTTAATCAATCTTTTTCCCTTTCCATCCTTTCTGTAAGTGATACAATCAAGTGTTCCCTGGTGAAATCAGCCTTTGGTATCAATCTTTCTTTTGCCTTGATCAGTGCCTTGGACTGATCACTCAAAGGTTGTATCCTGGAAGCTGATCGGTTAAAACTGGTGTTTGTTCTATCTTTGTTCAGGTCTGTTCATGTCTTGACTGGCTCGCTCAGCTGATAACACTGGGATCACAGTTTAGTAACGACGACTTCATATACTTTTTGTGTCATTTTATCTATTGTTTTGTGAATATTACATATCTCCAAAAGGTGGCCATTTTTCTTTATAATTATGTTCTTCTTCTTCTTCTTCGTCTTCTTTTTCTTCTTCTGGCTGAGATCATTTCGCCAACGCTATCATCATCAAACATCCGTGATTCTTTGCCCGGGTTATGCCGGCTATTTTGTGATGGTGCGCATAGACTGTTGTGTTACAGTTGTGCCTTGTGAAACCAAAACAAAGTCTGTTAGTTTCATTGTAACAATCCCTTATTTTATACACTCATAACAATGGGACCAGTTTTGGATACCTATTTCCATCTATACCCTATTTTACTGTAGCTTTATATTTGTGTTTCTCCATGCTTACGAATTGATGAGCGATACAAGGTGGACATGCATAATACAATCCTAGATCAGAACAGGCACCACTGAACATAACAAATTTGATACGAATACAAGGAAAAAAAGCAGTTTCCTGGCAGATGGCCTTGCGACGATCCCGGTATTCTATAGAGAATATCAAGAAACAATACAAGAATATTGTCATTTGGACAACTGGGAAAGTAAGATAGACAAAACAAATATATATCGTCCTTATTTTTTTTAATTTTCTTTTTTGCATCCATCCATTAGCCTCGGACGCTTGACCGTGCTTCTTTTCAATTACATTATATTTTTACTATTCCATCTATGAACATTGGAGACTTCTCTCTGTTATTAGATGCTATCTCATATCACAATTTTTCAATAAGAATATATGAACAATAAATGTTTTATAGCCTAGATTCAGCATTTTCGAAACGTTCAACAAAATGTAAGCACATTTGGAGATGGAAAAAAAAGACAGCTGACTGAAGACTCCTACAAACCGAATGATTTTCTTTCTGAAACATGTCACTCCAAGTAGACTTATTTTGGGCCTCTTTTCTCGTGTTTGCCATTGAGATTCCACATAAAGGATGTTCTTTGAGATGGATGAAGGATACTGCCTGCACACGGGTCTTTGATCGTTATACCCGAAGTATCCCATCTCGTACAATGATTACCTGGGCAAAAATGGCAACAACACCATTTCCTTTCATGAAAGACTTTTGATGTTATTCTGCATTGGTCAGCATTTACATAACTGGAACTGGCAATGCACGATATTCACAAATGTTATTAATTTAATGTTATATACGTTCTCAAACACGAACTCTGGCATAAAAAACATGCAGTGAGAGTCACGGCATAGAACCTAAAGAAACGAAGTCAAGAAGAATGGGCGTTTTGTTCCTGAAATCTGTTACTGGAACGTTAGGTCATTCATGTTACGAAGGATTATTGCATTTATCGTCTGTCTCCGTCCCTTGTTAAAAGTTTTATCTTTCCTTGTTTCTCTCCTTCTCTAAGATATTGCAGCAAGAGAAAGTGTTACAATGCTTTGCTGAGAAGAAAGAGAGAGAGTAGAGAGAGAGAGAGAGAGAGAGAGAAAAGAGAGAGAGAGAGAGAGAGAGAGAGAGGAGAGAGAGACTTCAGACTTCAGATAGTTTATTCATATTAGGCCTTGCCCTTTAGATGGAGTATGTGAACAATCAATACCTTCTAATAATGCACAAAGTTTGAATTATACATATCCATAACTCATCTATGACACAGCATTTTCTCAAATTCATAGCTTTATATAAGAAACAGAAAATTTGCGGACACTTCTATATTGTTGATGACAACAACAAGCACAGTTTAACAGACAAGGCTGTCTATAATACTTGGCTGAATAAATTCCCTAAAAGTAATGCTTTATAACAAGACAAGTGTACTTCGTCTTCTTAGATTCTTTGCATATGGACGAGAGAGGAGAGAGAGAGAGAGAGAGAGAGAGAGAGAGAGAGAGAGAGAGAGAGAGAGAGAGAGAGAGAGAGAGAGAGGAGGAAGAGTGAGAGACAGACAAACAATAGGAAGAGAGAAAGAGAGACAGAGACAGAGAGAGACAGAGACAGAGACACACAACACACAAACACACACACACACACACACACACACAACACAACATAGAACACGAGACATACAGTGACAGAGATGAGCAGAGAGAAGAGAGAGTGAGAGGAGAGAGAGAGAGAGTGAGAGAGAGAGAGAGAGAGAGAGAGAGAGAGAGAGGAGGGGAGAGAGAGAGAAGAGAGAGAAGAGGAGAGAGAGGAGACAGAGACAGAGACAGAGACAGAGACAGAGACAGAGACAGAGAAGAGAACAATCCAGTCACTGTTATTGCCTTCAAATGTCACCAAAAAAAATGTAAGTTTTAAAGCAACGCATTTGCCACGTGAAAATCTGCTTTTTGTGGTTTTTATATCTTCTTCTATTTTTAACAGGTTTCAAGTAATATTTTGACGTTAATTCCTGTAAGCACAAGGTGGTTGCCATACCTTACAGAAGTCGATTGGCTGAAAGCAGTGTCGCTCTCATGCATCATTGTAGTCTTAAATCCCCAAGGGCTTTCGCCTTTGTCCCTTCATAAAGTTAGTGGACTTTCGTATTCGTCTCATGGCAACATCTGGTTTCATGTTTTAGCTGTTTGATGCTATCTCCCCACCTAACCCGAACAGCTGCAATATTATCTTTTTCCCTTGAACATTGCAGTGGAGTCTTTCAAAAGTATGGAATTTCATTACAGTAAACATTCATAACGAAGTCTTCCTTGTTGTATTTGCCCGTAGATATTCGTATCCCCCCTTTAGCTATAAGGTACTCTATCTCAAAAGAACTAAAGGATATTTTTTTATCTCACAGAAGTTTTTCTCTGGTATTTTTATTTCTCAACAGTATTTCTATTTCTCCATCTCAAAAGAACTAAAGGATATTTTTTATCTCACAGAAGTTTTCTCTGGTATTTTTTATTTCTCAACATTATCACTATTTCTCTGTCTATGTAGATATGTATATCAATAGAGCATCATGTTACCCATGACGCACAAATCGTTTTTATTTTGTTTGTTTATTTTCTTCACAATACAAAGAGTAAATGTGAGTGCATTCTGATTTTTTTTTGATTTTTTTTTTTTTTTTTTTTTTTTTAGATTAGATTTTTTTATTAGATTTTTTTAGAATTATATCTCCTTTATCAAGTGTATGCGTGGGCGAGCATGTGTCAAGCCCGAAATTAAAACATTCTCTCTCACCAGATTATCAGTTTGATCATACTGGCTACTCGTGACAGGACACTAGAGACGGTCAGTACGCTGCACTGTGTGCATAGTCCTCTGTCAATCTGCTGGTGTCTTTCCTCCCTGCGTTGACCAGTTTGAGGTTCCGCCCTACTGTCTGTCGCCAGCTCATTCTGGACCGCCCTCTCTTTCTTTAATTAACCCATTTATCACCGCACTCTGTCCATCAGCATCCTGCCTTGCCAACCACGC
>CM060305.1:26226365-26228865 GCA_030674185.1 Monoplex corrugatus | reverse complement strand
TCACAGTGCATTATACAGTTATAGGACGCAGAGTATAGCACATTTACATGAACCGTTATCACACACACAGCAGCATGTACACAGATGAATACATACAGTAGGGTGAATCCATCTTGAACTTATTCTACCATCAAAACCAATCAAATTTTCTTCTGGAAAATCTTTGCTCAACAAAAGGAAAGGCACAGACTGTGACAGATAAATGCTTCTCAAATTGCAATGAGTATCGTATGCAATAGTTTCTGCAAGAGCGTTATTGTGGGTTTTTTTTTTTCAAATTCACATGGCCATTGATTTATTCAAATGAGACTCAAATTTTCGGACTTTGACTACACCTTGTGCTGATAGACAGCCAATAAATCCATGTTTGAAAGGGCATTATATTTTTTTGGTTTATATGTGATATAAAGCTCATAAATCTATACATTGGTTGGAAATATGTGATAGCATATCTTAAGGAAAATCTGGACCAACGGGAAGACGAAGACTTTTATGTGAAAAGTGATTTCTAGTCTGCAGGCCTTAAAATATAATTGCTGAATTGACTCTGTCTCCCATGGTCACCCAAGATGATAAAAGCTGACAGACAAAAAATGAGGAAAGAGAAGAAGAAGAGAAAGACGAATAATAAGAAGATGAAGAAGAAGAAGACAAAGAAAAGGATAAAAGAAGGCGAAGAAGAAGAAGGCGAAGAAAAAGAAGGCGAAGAAAGAAGAAGAAGAAGAAAAAAAAGAAGAAAAGTAGAAGAAAAACAAGAAGAAAAACAAGAAGAAAAAGGCGAAAACGAAGACAAAGAAGACAATGAAGGCGAAGAAGAAGAAGGAGAAGGAGAAGAAGAAGAGGAAGAAGAGGAAGAAGAAGAAAAAGAAAGAAGGAAAAAGTAGTAGTAGTAGTAGTAGTAGTAGTAGTAGTAGTAGTATAATAATAATAATTAATAATTACAATATTTATATAGCGCAAAATCTTGATAAAATCAAATCTAAGCGCTGAAGCAGACACACACGCAAGCACGCACGCACGCACGCACGCACACACACACACACACACACACACACACACACACACCACACACACACACACACACACACACACACACACGCACGCATGGCTATAAATGGGGAGAAAGAATAAAAGCAATAAAAGCAAGAATAAAACCAATGGAAAATTATAGAGAGCATAGCATATACAATTATATATTATAACCATGTGATTCCCTCCGAGCGGAGACAGGCTGCAGAGAGGGGGGGGGGGGGGGTTGAATGAGGTTAGGATTTTATGCAGAGGAGAAAAGGTGAGTTTTGAGAGCGGACTTGAAGGAGACAAAAGTAGGTTGCTGACGGACTGAGAGAGGAAGTTTGTTCCAGGAGAGTGGACCAGAAACAGAGAAGGCTCGTGGACCATAGGTATTGAGCTTAGTGCATGGAAAGCGAAAAGTCAGAGGATCGGAGGCAGAGCGGAGGGTACGTGAGGGAAGATAGATCTCAAGTAGGCTTGACAGGTAATCGGGGGCTGCGTTATTGAGGCTTTTGTAGCACATGGTGTCTAGTTTGTACTGTATGCGCTTTGATACAGGGAGCCAGTGAAGTTGTGCCAGGAGAGGAGATATGTGGTCAGCTTTTTTCTTTTTGAGTACAAGGCGTACAGCATTGTTTTGAATGCGCTGTAGGATGTGAATGGTGGAGGCAGGAAGACCAGACAGGAGTGAATTGCAATAGTCAATGCGAGACATTATGAAGGAGAGAACGAGTTTTGCAGTTGTTTCGACAGAGAGATACTTCCTGATCAGCCTTATACGATGGAGATGATAGTAGCAGGATCTGGCAGTTTGAGAAACAAAGTTGTTCATGGAGAGGGTAGAGTCAATGCAGACACCAAGGTTTTTAGCTGAATCAGAAATTGGGACTGATGTGTTACATAATGGGAGAGAAAGAGGAGGCAGCTGAGAAAGTTTCTGACGGGTGCCAATGAGGATAGCTTCTGTTTTGTCGTCATTAAGCTGAAGTCTATTGTGTGTCATCCAGTTCTTAATGTCCGAGTAACACTCAGTGGTGCGAGTCAACAGGCGCTGTATATTATCAGGTGAGTCACTGTCTTGAAGTTGGGTGTCATCAGCATAGAAGTGGTGTTTTATAGAATGGGAGTTGATGATGGTGGACAGGGGGAGGTGTAAAGAGTGAAAAGAACAGGGCCAAGGACAGATCCTTGTGGAACACCACGGGTCAGGTATGCAGGTTGAGAGTAAGTGCCATAGTAGTAGTAGTAATAGTGAGTAGTAGTAAGTTATAGTAGTTGTTTGTAGTAGTGTAGTAGAAGAATTTGAAGAATTGAAGATTTGAAAGAAGAAGAATTGAGAAGAAGAAGAATTGAGAAGAAGAAGAATTTGAAGAAGAAGAAGAAGAAGAATTTGAAGAAGAAGAAGAAGAATTTGAAGAATTGAAGAATTTGAAGAATGAAATGAAGATGAAGAAGTGAAGAAGAATTGAAGAAAGAAGAATTTGAA
>CM060305.1:26216365-26218865 GCA_030674185.1 Monoplex corrugatus | reverse complement strand
TTTTTTCTCTCCTCCCCCCCCCTCTCTCTCTCTCCTCTCAGTTTCTCTGTCTATTTCTCTCTGTCTCTGTCTATATCTCTCTCTCTGTTTCTCTCTGTTTTTCTCTGTCTCTCTCTCTCTCTGTCTCTGTGTCTTTCTCTGGCTCTATCTGTCTTTGTCTCTGTCTCTCTGTCTCTCTTTGTGTCTATGTCTCACGCACACACACACACACACACACACACACACACACACACACACACACACACACACACACACACACACACACACACACACACACACACACACAACTTATTCACCAGTGACAACTACAAACAAACGATGGAGAAAAAAGATAGAAAGACGCTCTCAATTTTTTAACAAGCATTGCTTTAGGCCTGTTTATGAATCAATTCGAGTAACGTGCACTTAAACACAAGGAAACAAGGTCTTTCGAAATGTTATGTTAGTTCATGGAACAAGGCTTACTTTTAAGCAACACATTTGATATCCATTTCGGTAGCGGATATAAATAGCCACAATCAGATTAGATAGTCTATACTGTGGTATTCAAATTTAAATCATTTTTCACACAAGATTGTGCACACTTCGATCAGAAGCTTTTTAACCAGAAACAATAATACCCGAAGCCTGGTATTCCTTGCAGCCATTTTAACATACATAAGGAGATCTATCATAGATATGCCATCTCATTCTTCGTTTCCATTTTTATTTCTAAAGCAGCACATCTTGGAACCGAATCAACGTGGCAGGAAATCTGCATTCGGATAAGAGAGTCATCGTCTCTCAAACCCAAGAGAGGTTTAGGGAGGGGAGACAACATCGTGTAGGGAATCTCTTGAAAGATAGTGATGGAGGCAAGTTGCCGGCCTGTTAATGATTTTTCCCTTTCCATCTTCTCCAAGTGACAGGGTCAAGTGTTTCCTAATAAAATCTTCTCTAAAGCACCGATCTCCTTTGCATCCTGGAATAATTTTTTTTTTTTGGGGGGGGCTGACTACTTGAAACCTATTGGTTCAAAACTGGTCTGTTGTTAACAGTGTTTCTATTTGCTTGTTTAACTCTGGTTTATCCAGAATCGGGGATGTTCTGAGCCTAGCTGGGAAGACTGGAATCAAATATTAAATGCATACAGCTGAAAGACACACCAGTGATTTGTCTTTGACAGTAATGCTCACACGGCTTGACCAACGTAAGGATATGTATGATGTGTGTGTGTGTGTGTGTGTGTGTGTGTGTGTTGTGTGTGTGTGTGTGTGTGTGTGTTTGTATGTGTGTGTATGTAGTGTGTGTGTGTGTTTGTGTTTGTGTGTGTGCATATATATGTGTGTTTATGTGTGTGTGTGCTTGTTTGTTTGTTTGTTTGTTTGTTTGTGTGTGTGTTTGCGTGTGTGTTTGTGTGTGTAGACAAAATAAGGCTGACTCACACTCATGGACACATTAATATCATATTAAGCACATGTGTGACATCATATGGATCTTTTTCTGGCGAACCTAGAGCTTCCTGAAGTACTGACCACCCTTTCACGTAAGAAAAAAGTTTTTTAAAATGTTGATGGATCATACATGAGAAAATCGATCTCGGTGCCACATATGAAATGAACGATATAATGTCACGTGTTATACAGTCGGAACTTCTGTTCTTTCTTTCACAGGAAAGCTGGCAAGTTTTAGAACTCTACTGTGTGACGGAACTGCATGGCGCCTGAAACATTTTCCCTTCAAGTTGTTGTATGGAACCTGAAACCGTTTTTAATATTTTTTTAACATAAGCTGCTATTCGATATCTGAAGTGCTTTATACTTCAAGATTGCCGCACATACTCTCGAAGTGTATTCAGAATTCTGCGGCCCGTCTTGCCCTTTGTAAAAAGATGAATGATCACATCACCGCCTTGCTTCATTTCGCCTGAAGCGTATTCCCTTCAAGTTACCCTACGGCGCCTGAAGCGTTTCCCCTTGAAGTTCCCGTACGGCGCCTGAAGAATCTATCCTTCACGTTGTCCTACGGCGCGTGAAGAATTACTCCTTCAGGTTGTCCTACGGCGTCTGAAGAATTACTCCTTCAAGTTGTCCTATGACACCTGAAGAATTATTCCTTCAAGTTGCTGTGCGACGCCTGAAGAATTTATCCTTCAAGTTGTCCTATGGCACCTGAAGATTTATCTTTCAAGTTGTCCTACGGCGCCTGAAGAAGTTATCCTTCAAGTTGTTGACGGTGCCTGAAGAAGTTATCCTTCAAGTTGTCTACGGTGCCTGAAGAAGTTATCCTTCAAGTTGTCCTACGGCCTGAAGAATTATCCTTCAAGTTGTCCTACGGCGCCTTGAAGAAGTTATCCTTCAAGTTGTCTACGGCGCCTGAAGAATTTATCCTTCAAGTTGTCTACGGTGCCTGAAGAATTTATCCTTCAAGTTGTCTAAACGGCGCCTGAAGAAGTTTTCCTTCAAGTTGTCCTACGGCGCTGAATAATTTATCCTTCAAGTTGTCCTACGGCGCCTGAAAG
>CM060305.1:26198865-26208865 GCA_030674185.1 Monoplex corrugatus | reverse complement strand
GCCGGTCGGCGCGGTGTGACATCTGGGCGACCATAGCGAGGTAAGCGGTTTTTTAAAGTTTCGTGATTGTTCAAAACAGGATTCGTCGCAATCGGACAATTCCCTATGCGCTCCTCTCAAATTTTGTCTAACGGTTAGACTATGTGGCAGACTATTTGAGTTTGCGCTGAAGCTTTCCGATTATGATTTAGAAGGTATGGAATTTAATGGAACATCGTCACTCACAAATGATTTTAGTCCTTTTTTCTCCCACTGGACGAAGCAGTAAGGGAATTTTTACTCTTTTTCTCCTAATTTTTTGTATTTGGTGTTTTTTGTTGTTGTTTGTTTTGTTTTCGTTTGTAGTCTTACGTTTACGCTTGACAAAGGCCACTTAGCTGAATATTAGCGCCTGTCTTGTTTGGTTGTATTAAATACACGGTCAGTTTCTATTTTCATGTTCTTGTTTTTTTTTTTTTTCTGGTAAATGATTAAAACGTAAATATAGGCAATGAACTAACCAATGTTGATGCTATAGTGTAGGGTTGAACTCAAGACAACAGACGTAAAGCAATCAGCTCTATTAAAAGAGGCAAGTCCACAAACCCCCAAGAACTATGAAATAAATAACAGATTTTAATGAAAATGGTGAACTGTGCATTGAATGACAAGCAACAGGACATTAAGTGGATAATGTTTGTAATGCAAAAAAAAAAAAAAAAAAAAAAAAAAGAAAAAGGACCAAATTAGGACACGTAGAGCACTTAGAAGAAAAAAAAAAAAAATGTCTGTTTGAATGAATAGGTGAAAGTGTAATCGTTTCTTTCCTTTGGTAGTGTTGGTGTTTTTGTTTGTTTGTTTGTTTGTTTACTTTGATATGTTTTACAGTGTCATTGATTGATCAGTTTTTTGTCAATGTTTTTGGGTATACATATGTAGTTTATGTGTTCACGATATTTTCATCACCTTCATTGTGTGTACTTTTGTGCCTGAAAATTATTGTGTGTGTGTGTGTGTGTGTGGTGTGTGTGTGTGTGTGTGTGTGTGTGTGTTGTGTGTGTGTGTGTGTGTGTGTGTGTGTGTGTGTGTGTGTGTGTGTTGGTGTTGTGTGTGTGTGTGTTTGTGTGTGTTTGTGTGTGTGTTTGTGTGTGTGTGTTGTGTGTGTGTGTGTGTGTGTGTGTGTGTGTGGGTGTGGTGTGTTGTTGTGTGTGTGGTGTGTGTATGGAATCGATTGTCCACTGTTGCTTAAACACATCTTATTCTGCTTAATCATATATCTCTCTCTTTCTTCTCTCTTTCTTTTCTTTCTTTCTCTCTCTTACTCTCTCTTTCTCTCTCTGTGTCTTCTGTCTGTCTGTCTGTCTGTTTGTCTGCCTGTCTGTCTGTCTGTCTGTTTGTCTGCCTGTCTGTCTGTCTGTCTCTGTCTCTCTTTCTCTTTCTTTCCTTGATTCTCTCTCTCTGTCTCTCAACGTCTCCTTCTTTATCTTACACACACAACACACACACACACACACACACACACACACACACACACACACAACACACACACACACACACACACACACACACACACACACACACACACACACACACACACACACAACCACACACACACACACACACATTAACTCGAGCGCGCATTTACACATGCAGTGCCCTTCAATCCATTTAAATCAATTTTCCAGTCAACGATTTTAACAGAAAGTTGAAGAATTATACACACAAGGTAAGATCAGTCAGTTAGAAAGAGAACAAGAGACTTTTTGATTTAGGAGACAACAATGAGCTTATTAAATTAAGTTAAAGAAAATGTTGTTGTTTTTGTCTTTTATAATTTTATTTTTTAAAGAAAACGTTGTTGTTGTTTTTGTCTTTTATAATTTTATTTTTTAAAGAAAACGTTGTTGTTGTTTTTGTCTTTTATAATTTTATTTTTTAAAGAAAACGTTGTTGTTGTTTTTGTCTTTTATAATTTTATTTTTTAAAGAAAACGTTGTTGTTGTTTTTGTCTTTTATAATTTTTTTTTAAAGAAAACGTTGTTGTTGTTTTTGTCTCTTATAATTTTATTTCGTTACTTTTGTTTTTTTCGTTCAAAATCCGTTTTATTCTTGGTGACTTTTAGTTCTGCTTAAACTGACGTGTGTTCGGGCGCGTGCGTGCGTGCGTGCGTGCGTGCGTGCGTGTGTGTGTGTGTGTGTGTGTGTGTGTGTGTGTGTGTGTGTTGTGTGTGTGGTGCGTGTGTGTGTGTGTGTGTGTGTGTGTGTGTGTGTGTGTGTGTGTGTGTGTGTGTGTGTGTGTGTGTGTGTGTGTGCGTGGTGTGTGTGTGTGTGTGTGTGTGTGTGTGTGTGTGTGTGTGTGTTGTGTGTTGTGTGTGTGTGTGTGTGTGTGTGTGTGTGTGTGTGTGTGTGTGTGGATAGGTACGTGTTTGTGAAAGTGTGTGAGTTTTAGAGCGTGTGTGGGTGTGGAGGTGTGTGGTTGTGAGTTTGATTTATATATATATATATATATATATATATATTATATATGTATGTGTGTGTGCGTGTGTGTGTGTGTGTGTGTGTGTGTGTGTGTGTGTGTGTGTGTGTGTGTGTGTGTGTGTGTGTGTGTGTGTGTGTGTGTGTGTGTGTGTGTGTGTGTGTGTGTGGCATTTGTGTGTGTGTGTGACATTTGTGTGTGTGTATTCTTGTACGTCTGAAAGAGAGACATTGTGCCTCAGGTCCTTCTCGTTAAACACAGAAAATGCGTTTCATCGGATTAATACATAATACAACACCTGCACGGAATTTGTCTTTTTCGTCGTCTCGTCAAATTCAGATTTACTTTAAACAACAGACGCTTATCAGTGAAGACCTCTCTTTCTCTCTCTCTCTCTCTCTGCGCCCCTCCCCTCTCTCTCTCTATTTCTTTCACTTTACTTCTCTCTCTCCCTCTCTCCCTCTCTTTCTCCCATTCTCTCTCTCTCTATTTCCCTAGAGCTCTCTCTCTCTTCTTTCTCTTCTCTGTCTGGAGATCTCTCTCTCTCTCTCTCTCTCTCTCTCTCTCTCTTTCTCTTTCCCTCTCTTCCTCTCTTTCACATTTCTCTTTCTCTTCCACTTCATTTCTCTCTCTCCGTTTATGTTTCTGGCTCTGTCTCTTTCTATGTCTTTCTCTATGTCTCTTTCTGTCTGTCTGCCTGTCTGACTCTCTGTCTGTCTGTCTGTCCTGCCTGCCTGTCTGTCTGTCTGTCTGTCTGTCTTCCATACTCTCGCTCTCTTTCTCTTTCTGTCTCTAGCTCTGTCTGTCTGTCTCTCTCTCTTTCTCTCTCTCTCAATTCTTTTTTTCTTTTCTGAATGTCTGCATATGAATGCAATGAATATTACTACTACCACTACTACTATTACTACTACTGCTGATAAATGATAAGAATAAATAACAATATGAATAATATAAATAATAAGAATGAATAATAATAATAATAATAAAACAACAACAACAATAATAATAATAATAATAATAATAATTAATAATAATAATAATAATAAAATAATAATAATAATAATAATATATAATAATGATAATAGTCATTACATGTACATAAAATAATAATGATAAGAAGAAGTAAATAATATATATATATACATAAACTTTAAAAGTCGATGAGTCGTCTATTCCATGCATCAGAGATTCTCTGGAGCGGTCATCTTGCCATGCATTTTTGAAATCGAATTTCGGTGTATCATGTTTAGGAATCATGTAAACTGCTTCTGCCACTGTGCTTCTGTTTGTGAGAGGGAACATAAAAGCCTATATTACGACAGTCATTCTCTCTCTTCTGTGTCTGAATATTTGTCTGTCTGTCTGTCTGTCTGTCTGTCTAGTACGTCTGTCTGTCTATCTGTCTGTCTCCATTGTGTCAGGTATTAGTGTTTTGTAATCTTTGATGGTGTCTTTGTTACATCTTCTCACATGTTCTCCATCCCTCTCTCAGGTGGTTCTTTTTTTCTGTTATGTGTTTGTTTGATTGAGTGTGTGGTGTGTGTGTGTGTGTGTGTGTGTTGTGTGTGTGGTGTGTGTTGTTGTGTGTTGTGTGTGTGTGTGTGTGTGTGTATGTGTGTGTGTATGTGTGGTGTGTGTGTTTCGTTTCGTGTTTCGTTCTTTAATTTACGTCTTTCCACTATAAGTGATATTAGACGGTGTGTTGCGTGTGTGTGTGTGTGTGTGTGTGTGTGTGTGTGTGTGTGTGTGTGTTGTGTGTGTGTGTGTGTGTGTGTGTGTATGTGTGTGTGTGTGTGTGTGTGTGTGTGTGTGTGTGTGTGTTCGTTTCGTGTGTTCGTTCTTTAATTTAACGTCTTTCCACTATAAGTGATATTAGACGGTGTGTATGTGTGTGTGTGTGTGTGTGTGTGTGTGTGTGTGTGTGTGGTGTGTGTGTGTGTGTGTGTGTGTGTGTGTGTATGTATGTGTGTGTGTGCGTGTGTGTGTGTATGTGTATGTGTGTGTGTTTCATGACTTCTTTAGAAAAAAAGAATATACACACTGACTGAAATGAACATGAGGCTTAATTATGCCTATTTCATTGATTTTGGTCAAATCGCATAGTCTTATGAGTTATCAATTAATGAACCATTGACTTACACAACTCGTCGTTATGTCTAGCGCAACATAACAGGACAATGGAAACGTACGCGGTGCGAATGGTTACAACTTGTTTGCCAGTACGGCATTGTTTAATCTGACACTATACAGTTGTTAAACAGAACTGAATTCATGCAGTACGCTCTACCGTTAAGAAACAGGCAGAAACAGCATTACACTGGAATGTCCACTTACTCATTATTCCGAAATCGCATAGTATCACAGAAATCGATATTTTTGTCTCACGAGTTTTACTATTTATCTTATTCGCTTTTATTTACTATTTTCTTTTGCTGTTTCTGTTGTAAGAAAGAAAAATAAAATCAAACAAACAAAATTAGTAATTGTCAGTTCTGGCAGATTTTTTTTTTTCATTTTTTCGGAACCATATAAAATATTCTAAGTAAGTGTGTGGGCGAGGCTGTGTCAATGCAAAAATTAAAGCAACCACCTTCCAGACAAAATTCTAACTCTATAGAAAATTAAAGTGAGAAAAGATGATCGAACCATTCAGGTTGAATTCCAATTTAAGCGTTTATTTCTTAGCAGTTTCAAAGTTGGTCTCCAGGCAATATCTGTCCAAAAATGGTCATTTTAAACAATACTGTTAATGAAAGACTGACTATTGATCTTTGGGATCCAAAACAAGTGCGACTGCCCGCGCCCAAGCAAACAGGAACCAGAAGAACAAGAAAACCAATGTAAGCGTGTATTTAACAAAACAAGACAAACCAAGCGCAAATTTTCGGCCAACCGGCCTTTGTCAAGCGCGAACGCACGGTCACAGACCACAAACACCAAACAACGGATAATAAAAACAGGACTAAAAACTTCCCTGCCGCCTTGTCCAGTGGATAAAAAGGGACCAAAACTGATCTTTGGGATAATTGATATGTTCAAAGAAATGACATATTTCCTGTAATGCAGAAATGTGGTTTCTGATGTTCAAAACTTTGACCTGATTCTGGAGGACACCATTTATGTCAGTTATTTTGTATATGACTGGCTGTCTGAACACACACACATGTCAGTTTATTTGCCTGTCTGCCTGTGTGTTTGCATGTGTCTGTACACGAATGTGCTGAAACTTCTAAGAACATTTATCGTTTGTTTTGTCGTGTTCGCTTCTGATGAGCCCTCCAATTTCACGCATCAGAGATATACTGCTATGGCGACTCCGCCATGTATTTTTTTGGAATCGATTTGCAATGCATCATGCTTGAAAGCATGTTTAGGAATCATGTAATCCCTTTTCCTTTCGTCCCCACCCTCTCCAACTGCTCTCCATCCCCATTTGTGAAAGGGAGCATAGACTTAAAACTCTCTCTCTAATTTTGTATGTATAGATCTCTCTCCTTCACTTTCTCTGTCTCTCTCTCTGTCTCTCTCTCTGTCTTGTCTCTCTGTCTCTCTGTCTCTCTCTCTCTCTCTCTCTCTCTCTCTCTCCCTCTCTCTGTGTGTCTCTGTCTCTGTCTCTATCTCTCTCTCTCCGTCTTTCTCTATTTCTCACTCTGTCTGTGTGTCTCTCTCTATTTCTCAATCTCTCTCTTTCTCTCTCTCTCTCTCTCTCTCTCTCTCTCTCTCTCTCTCTCTCTCTCTCTCTCTCTCTCTCCCTTTCTCTCTCTTTGTTTGCCTTCTCTCTCTTTCATTTTCTCAACCTCCGAGTTGCGTATATTAACAGTATTACCCTCTCTACACAATTCCTGTTTTGTGTAAGGATCGGTGGCCTCCACAGTAAACCACGTGTCAGTGTCAATGTCAGTGTCTCTTTCTCCCTCTCCCTATCTTTAACTGGTCTGTTGGAAACTAAAAATCACTCACTCACTCACTCACTCACTCACTCATCTCACTCACTCACTCACTCACTCACTCACTCACTCACTCACTCACTCAGCCAGTCAGTCAGTCAGTCACTTACTCACTCACACACTCATTCACTCACTCACTCACCAGTTCATTCTCTGTCTGTCTGTCTGTCTCCCTCCCTCTCTCTCTCTCTCTTTCTCTCTCTGCCTTTCTCTCTCTTTCTCTCACTCACTCTCTCTCTTTTTCTGCCTCTCTCTCTCTGCCTCTCTCTGTGTCCCTTTCTCTCTCTCTCTCTCTCTCTCTTCTCTTCTCTCTCTCTCTCTCTCTCTCTCTCTCTCTCTCTCTCTCTTACTGTCTTTCGCTCTCTATCTCTCTTCTCTTCCTCTCTCTCTCTCTGTCCACCCCGTCTCTCTCTGTCTTTGTCTCGTTTTCTCTGCATTTCTGTCGGTTTTGTGTTTTCTACTTTTTTTTTTTAATGAATGTCTCGCCCACTACACTGTTTGATGATGTATGACCTTGTTTATTTGATGTCTCTAAACCACCCCTACCCCAGATCCCTTTCTGTTTTTTATCTTTGTTTTTCTCCGACTGTTTCACTCGTCCCCAGAGGCTGTTTTTCACCAGACGGTTGACCCCATAATGCGTCCATACCCTTTTAATTTCTGTCTTTATTTTGTAGACAGAAGGTCGTCAAATACTCTGATACCTTGATAGGTTTTTTTTTGTGTGTGTTAACTTCAGGTTGTGTAGACGACATACATTATAGCTGTGTAATGTGTTCTTTGGTCGCCTGTGGAGGGATGTTTTTAGTTTCAGCACCTGCATTCCTTCTTTTACGATCTGCTGTCGGGTTCTGGTTTAACACGCATTAGTGCACGCGCTCGTGCACACACGTACACATAAACACACACACGAACGCATGCACACACACGTAGACACAAACACACACACACACGCACGCACGCACACACACACACACACACACACACACACACACACACACACACACACACACACACACACACTCACAAACACACACATACACTCACAAACACAGAAACACACACACGCACACACACACACACACACACACACACACACACACACACACACACACACACACACACACACACACACACACACACACACATACTCACATAACATACACACGCCGTTTATTTGCTTCATATGTTACATACGGCCTTCCGTTTCTTTCATATTATTAAAATGTCAGGTTCTTAAACTGACAAATTAAAAGATTAATCCTATTGTCACGAAATATATCCATTCGTATTTTTGATGCTGTATTACTTTAGAAGGAAACAGTCACAGTTTGTTTAATCGACAGCATTGTTTTCGTTTTCCAGTATATGACCCATATGAATACAATATTTAAACGTATTTGTGCGTGAGCATGTGTCCAGACCGAGCGTAACCCTGTGATAAACAGACGTCTTTCTCAGCTGAATAACTATCTTTGTATAATGTTGCCTGAAGAATACAAGATCAATCGATAGAAACGGAAGCCCCTTTTTTTTATATTAAAGCAACAGATTTTCGAACAGTTCTACGGATTAGCTAATATGAGGTAATTTCAAGGGGTAGAAATCGGATCAGATCGTAATGAAGGTTTTTCTGAGCTGGTCCTTTCTCTTGAACATAACCTTCTTGTCTGTTTGACTATCTCAATGTCTGTCTCTTCCCATGCCTGTCTGTCTATCTGTTTGAATCTCTCTCTCTCTCTCTCTCTCTCTCTCTCTCTCTCTCTCTCTCTCTCTCTCTCTCTCTCCTCCTCTCTGTCTGTCACTCCCTCTCTCTCTCTCTGTCTGTCGGTCTGTCTCTCTGTCTGTCACTCCCTCTCTCTCTGTCTCTGTCTCTCTCTCGCTCTCTGTCTCTGTATGTCTGTCTCTCTGTCTATCTGTGTGTCTGCCCGTCTGTCTGTCTGCCTGTCTGTCTGTCTCTTTCTCTCTGTCTGTCTGTCTCTCTCGATCTTCAAATGTATTTTTTTGGACTGAAAGTGTGATGATTCCCTTCTCTCTCATATATATATGAGAGAGAACGTAGTAAAGAAAGCCAGAGCCAAGTCAGCACCTGGACCAAACGGAATACCATACCTGCTCTACAAGAAATGCCCAAAAGTGCTCGAGTGGCTCCACAAGATGATTCGATCAGCATGGAGGAACCAGAAGATCAGCGACCAATGGATGAGAGCTGAAGGAGTGTACATTCCGAAGGAGCAGAACTCCAGCAGCATCAATCAGTTCAGGCCAATATCACTTCTGAACGTCGAGGGGAAAATCTTCTTCTCTGTTATGGCAGCAAGATTGACAAAATACCTGACTGAAAACAAGTATCTGGATATGTCAGTCCAAAAGGGAGGCATACCAGGAATGCCTGGATGCTTGGAACATGCCACGTTGATTTGGGATGCCATCCAAAAAGCAAGAACAGAGAAGAGAGACATTGACGTAGTTTGGCTTGATCTGGCGAATGCATATGGATCAGTTCCACACGATATGATCCAGCTGGCTCTTGAAATGTATCACATCCCAGAAAACATCCGAACAATGCTGAGGAAGTATTTCCAAGGGTTCTCAATGCGGTTCTCTACCAAAGAATACACCACGGACTGGATAGACCTAGAGGTGGGCATTGCAATGGGCTGTGCAATCTCTCCCATACTGTTCGTGTTGGCAATGGAAGTCATCTTGAAAGCTGCAATGAAGAGTTCAGGTCCAGTGAATCTGGGAGATGGATACCAGATGCCTCCTCTGAAAGCTTTCATGGATGACACAACAGTCTTGTCCACGGATGAGGAAGAGACACACCAAATCTTAAAGCAGCTGGATGAGCTGGTGGCCTCTTCAAGAATGAGGTTCAAACTTAAGAAATCCCGAAGTCTCTCACTGCGAAAAGGAAAAGTGGCAGATTCAGTCAAATTCATGGTAGCCAACCAAGCCATCCCCACTGTCACAGAAGAGCCAGTAAAAAGTCTCGGAAGATGGTATGATGACTCCCTGAAAGACACACAAAGGGGATGTGAAACCAAGCAAACAGCAGAAGAAGGCCTGAAGAAAATAGATAACTGCGGACTGCCAGGCAAATACAAAGTCTGGTGTCTACAGTTCATGCTGATACCAAAGCTGCTGTGGCCACTGCTAATCTATGACATTTGCACCAGCACAGTCGAAGCAATGGAAGCCAAAATCAACAAATACACAAGAAAATGGCTCGGTGTCCCACCTGGTCTCACTGATGTTGCATTCTACTGTCGTCAAGCAATGCTGAAGCTACCTCTGAAATCCATAGTGGAGGAATACAAAGTTGGAAAAGCAAGACTGTTGAGCATGCTGGAGGAATCGGAGGACAATATCGTGAGAGCAGTTCATCCAAAGCTGAGAACTGGCAGAAAGTGGAAAGTCCAAGAGGCTGTAAACAATGCCAAGAGAAACCTCAGCATCAAAGAAATAATTGGACACACGCAAACCAACAGACAGGGACTGGGAGCAACAAAAATGCAGTGGTGGTCCAAAGCCAAAGGGAAGGAAAAAAGAGACATGATCATACAGGAGTTGAAGGAAGAAGAAGATGTCAAAAGAG
>CM060305.1:26181365-26183865 GCA_030674185.1 Monoplex corrugatus | reverse complement strand
AAAAAGCAGAGAATTTTGTTGTCCTTCTTTAACTCTGCTTTTCTCAAAATGGCCGTCCCATCACCCACTCCCTTTAATTACTGTAACTCGCTCGATTTTCCAGTTAGACAGTTGAATTATACATCATTGGAAAGAGCATTTGTTCTGCTTTCCGGTGATATAAATATCTCTATACCCCCCAAAATTAAGTTGTGACCCCATTCGTGAGAACAGGTCACAAATAAAGGGGAAAAAACGCTCTCACCCATCCAATCCTGAATCTAGCCTCTCCCCAAACACATCTGCTCTTCGTTTGAGAATTTATTTTTCCGGAAAATACAGGAAAGAAAATCCTCTCACCCACCGACCTCAAACCTAGCCTTACCATATAGGCACCTCTTCTTCGTTTGAAAAATTTATTTTCAGGAAAATGTAGGCAAGAAAACCCTGTCACCCACCCACTCCCGAACCTAGCTTCTCCACGATTACATCTCCTTATTTCAGAATATATTTTCAGTAAAATGAAGGAAAAAGCACTCTCACCCACCCTCCCCTGTAACCTAGCCTCTCCATAACCACACCTCGTCTTCCTTTGAAAAATTATTTTCAGGAAAATGAAATAAAGAAACCCTCTTACCCACCAACCCCAAAGATAGCCTCTCCATAAACACACCACTTCTTCCTTTGAAATTTCATTTTCAGGAAAATAAAGGAAATAAACTCCTCTTGTCCATCAACCCCTCAACCTAGCCTCTTCATAAATACATATCCTCTTCCTTTGATCCAAGAAGCTCTGTCTTACAGTAAGACAAGAATGCAATCGCACAGCAAAAGTCAGTGCTGTGTGTTTGTCAGAAGGTGGTGGGAACGCGCGCGAGCGTGTATGTATGTGTGTTGTGTGTGTGTGTGTGTGCGTGTGTGTGTGTGTGTGCGTGTCGCATTGTGTGTGTGTGTGTTTGTGTGTGTGTAGTGTGTGTGTGTGTGTTTGTGTGTGTGTTGAGTGTTGTATGTTTGTGTGTGAGTGGTGTTTGTACTTGTGTTCGTGTGTGTTTTGTGTGGTTTTCTGTGTGTGTGTGTATGCGTTTGTGTGTGTGTGTGTGAGTGTGTGTATGTTTGTGTGTGTGTGCTGTGTGTGTGTGTGTGTGTGTGCGGTGTGTGTGTGTGTTTGTGCGTACGTGTGTGCGTGCGTGTGTGTTAGGTATGTTAGTATGTAGTGACACGCACACACGCTTGTATGTAGTTGTGTTATATTTTTTGTTAAATTAAATGAAACTGTCATTTTCAGTTTTGTTTTAAGATGTTGAAAGTACTGCTGTGTTACAAAAACATTAGTTTAAGTGATGACTGTAAAGAAATGCAAACAGCAAACAAACAAACACAAACAATCAAAGAAAAAAAGAAACAAATAATCAAAAAATCAAATACATCCCAATCAGACCCTCTATTCTTATTAATCAAGGAAGGACAATTGTCATCCAAGACAGACAGCAATGCATTAATACAGATAAAAATGATAGTCGGCCCATGTCCTAGGACAAACACAACAGTAGAGCGAATATGAAAACAAACAAGGAAACAAAGGAACAGACGAAACAAAAGAAACAATGCAACAAAAAGAACATAGAGACAGCACCAAACCCTTTCTTTTCTTTCTATGAGTCAATGAGATGCATACATACATGCATATATACATGCATGCATACATGCAATGATATATACATACGCACATACATGCATACATACACACAGACATGTGTGTGTGTATATGTGTACCTATATATGTATCTATATCTTTATATGTGTATATACACATATGTGTGTGTGTGTCGTGCGTGCGTGCGTGCGTGTGTTTGTGTGTGTGTGTATGTGTGTGCGTAGTGTGTGTGTGTGTGTGTGTGTGTGTGGTGTGTGTGTGTGTAGATAGATAGATAGATAGATAGATAGTTAGATAGATGGATAGATATATAAATAGATAGATACATAGATAGATAGACAGATAGATAGACAGATAGATAGATGGATAGATGTACATGTGGATATTGCATAGATAGCTTGATAAATAAATAGATAGATATATAAGACAGATAGATAGATAGATAGATAGATAGATAGATAGATAGATAGATAGATAGAGACATAGATAGATACATACATACATACAAACAAACATACATACATACATACATACACACACACACACATACACACACATACACACACAAACACACATTCTTCGTCTAATATCATTCATAATGAAAAGATGTTAAATCAAACAACGAACACACACACCCCACCCCCACCCCCCACACCCCACACATACATCGTTAATTCTCTGTTTGTCTCTCACTCGCTCTCTCTGTGTCTGTCCGTGTGTGTGTGTGTGTGTGTGTGTGTGTGTGTGTGTGTGTGTGTGTGTGTGTGTGTGTGTGTGTGTGTTTGTCTGTCTGTCTGTCAGTCTGTCTGTCTGTCTCTGCTGTCTGTCTCTCTTCTTCTCGTCTCTCTCCTCTCTCTCACAACATTC
>CM060305.1:26163865-26166365 GCA_030674185.1 Monoplex corrugatus | reverse complement strand
CGCATACCCACTTGATTACCACACAAGTCAGGCTATGTCTGATCTAAAACTACAAACAGGACTCAGAAAGAGAGAGAAAGAGAAAGAGATAGAGAGACAGAGACAGACACAGAGACAGAGAGAGACAGAGACAGAGAGATAGAGAGACAGAGACAGAGACAGAGGGACAGAGACAGAGAGACAGACAGACAGACAGACAGACAGATAGACAGACAGACAGATAGACAGACAGATGTACAGACACAAAGAGACATAGAGAGACACAGAGAGATAGCAAATCAGAAAAAGAACAGGCAGGGAGTTGGAGGGGGTGTGTGTCCCAACTGATCAATCTGAGAGAGAGAGAGAGAGAAGCGAGAGAGAGAGAGAGAGAGAGAGGACAGAGACAGAGACAGAGACAGAGACAGAGACAGAGACAGAGACAGAGAGACATAGAGACAGAGAGACAAAGACAGAGAGACAGACAGAGAGACAGAGAAGGAGAGAGACAGACAGAGAGACAGAGACAGAACAGAGAGAGAGACAGAGACAGACAGACAGACAGACACAGAGAGAAAGATACATAGACTGAGACAGAGACAGAGCGAGACAGACAGACACGCAGACAGACAGACGAACTGAGAGACAGAGACAGACAGATAGACAGACAGATATACAGACACAGAGAGACACATAGAGAGACACAGAGAGATAGCAAATCAGAAAGAGAACAGGCAGGGGGTTGGATTGGGGGGGGGGGGAGGGTGTCCCAGCTGATCGATCTGTGTCTGGGTGTAAAGAGATCGATGGTATGCGCAAATGACAGTGCCGTCGATCACAGTGATGAGATTACGTCACCCCTCACCCTCGCACCCTATTACAGCAACCAGTCTCCTCTAGTGTCCTCCTTCCCAGGGCTAGAAGACAAGAAGACGTGTTTAATCAGGTGCAAATTGTCAGATAAGCAAATCCTACCACCACCACCACCACCCTCCCAGCCTCAGCCTATCTATCTGTGGAGGGAGTAGAAAATGTGTGCGATAAGGGTCTGTCTGCCGATTAAAACTGCGTGACAATCTTAGCGCTTACCTTTCACCCTTCTGACTCCTTCACTCTATCCACCAGTTTCCTGCAGTAAGCTGGTGGATGGGGTGAGAATCAAACGGTTAAGTTTTCGCTTTGCTAGCATGGTTGGCAATGCAGGATGCTGGTGGACATGGTGCGGGAGGCAACGGGTTAAACTTCCTTTCCATGCAACTAGACGTTTTCCATGTATCTTGATCAGTTAAGTAAAGTGTGATTTTGAGGATGAAACTATTTCTTGTAGCAGTTTAGCACAGGGGAATAGCACAATCATATCCACGATAATAATAGAGAAATCAGGTGTGACAATAAGATTCATTAGAAGAAGGAAAACACCACTATCAAGTTTTAGTACGCCCACAATGTTTTGCATAATTCATTCTGAATTCAACAATCAATTTTCATAACAATTTGAATAACGTGTTCGTATTTTGCTCTGTTACAAGTTCGTGACTTTTAAGCAGACTTTCATTTTTGCAAGTGAAAAGTTTCACACATATATGTAAAATAAGCTCTATTTGAAGATGATTAATTTCTATTAGAAGCGCCAAAGAAGTTTACTTTTGAAAGAAATAGAAGTTCTTTTTTTTTAGATTGCTGTTGTTTTTTTGTGTATTAGCTTACATGACATTCAACTGAGATGTGGTTTCTCAGAAGAATGTTGAATAGTTCCATGGACAGCAAAGAAAACAAACGAGACAGTCTTGATGGAGGCAGACACAAGTAGATCACTCATAAGGAAGATTAGGAAAAGACAGGCAACATTTATAGGCCATTTTATGAGGAAGGGGAATTTGGAGCACCTGGTCACAACGGGAAAGCTGGAGGGAAAGAGCACCAGGTAGACCCAGGGAGAGAATGATGGATGGACTTGCAGAGTGGCTGGGGATGAGGAGGATGGGGGAGATGCTGGGAGCAACGAGAGATAGAGATGGTTGGAAGTCCATGGTCGCCAACGCCATGCGGCAGGGCACCTGATGATGATGATGATGATGATGATGATGATGATGATGATGATGACATCCAAACTGTTTCACAAGCAAAGGATGCATAGTTTTCATTTGATCGAAATCATTGTTGTATGAAAAAGTGTCCGTTATAGTATGCTGAAGAAAACTTCACTCGTAACCTGTAATACTCTTCACGTGGAGGTAACAGGAAAGTGCCTACCAAAGGTGTGCTGGTGTGCGTGTGCGTGTGCGTGTGCGTGTGCGTGTGCGTGTGCGTGTGCGTGTGTGTGTGTGTGTGTGTGTGTGCGTGCGCGTGTGTGTATGTATGTACGTGTGTGTGTATGTGCGTGTGTGTGTGTGTGTGTGGTGGTCTTTGATTTAATGTCTATTCACTAAAGTGATTTTAGACACAACACACACACACACACACAAAAAAACCACCTAGTATGTGTTTGTGTGTGTGTGTATGTGTGTGTGTATGTATGTGT
>CM060305.1:26128865-26156365 GCA_030674185.1 Monoplex corrugatus | reverse complement strand
ACTGTGTGTCTGTCTGTCTGTCTCTGTCTCCCTCTCTTTCTTTCTTTGTTTCTCTGTCTCTCTGTGTCCGTACGTCTCTCTCTGTCTGTCTGCTGTCTCTGTCTCTATCTATCTATCTATCTATCTATCTATCTATCTGTCTGTCTATCTATCTATCTATTTATCTATCTATCTGTCTGTCTGTTTATCTGTCTATCTATCTATCTATCTGTCTATCTGTCTGTCTGTCTGTTTATCTGTCTATCTGTCTGTCTATCTATCTATCTATCTGTCTGTCTGTCTATCTATCTATCTATCTATCTATATATCTATCCATCTATCTATCTGTCTGTCTATCTATCTATGTATCTATCTTTATCTACCTATCCATCTATTTCGCTGGTACCTATCTGTCTTCTATCGTTGTATCAATCGACCAGCTCATTACTTATTCCTTCCAGACATTGCGTTTCCCATTATTCCACATTGTGGCCCATCCGGCTGAGCACAAAGTGCTTTCTGTCCACTAAAAACCCCATCGCCTCCACGAGTCCACGTCCTCTAGTCTTCCTTATCTATTGCGTTAGTGGTTATTATACATCATTTTAGAAGTGTTATCGTTGGAAATGAATGATGTTCTCTCTTGAGCCCTTAATAAAGCGTGCTTAAATGCTTCACGTCTAGTGCTGATGTGAAATGCCGTAATCTTGCGTAAATGCTTGATCGCTGTGGAGATGAATGTACAAGCACAACAGTATAAAACAAACAAACAAACAAACAAAACACCACACACACACACACACACACACACACACACACACACACACACACAGACACACACACACACACACACACGCTCACATACGTGAAGCATTAACAACATCCTCTACTACTACTACTACTACCACCACACTACCACTACTACTGCTGCTGCTGCTGTTACTACTTCTACCACCACCATCACCACTACCACCATCACCACCACCACCATACTACTACTACACTGCTACTACCACTACCACCACTACCATCATCACCACCACCACCACCACCAGTACTACTACTACTACTACTACAATTATTATCATTATTATCATTTACTACTACTACTATACTGCCATTACCATTATTACTAATACTTCTGCTACTACCATTACTACTACACTATTGCTGCTGCTACAACTACTACTACTCCTGCTGCTACTGCTGTTACTACTACTGCTACTGCTACTACCACTACTACTACTACTATTATTATCTTTATTATTATCATTATTAGTAGTAGTAGTAGTAGCACTATTATTACACTGTTGATACTGCTAATACCACCACTACTACTGCTGCTACTGCTGTTGCTGCTACAACTACTACTACTCTGCTGCTACTGCTGTTACTACTACTGCTACTGCTACTACCACTACTACTACTACTACTACTATTATTATCTTTATTATTATTATTATTATTATTATTATTATTACACTGTTGATGCTGCTAATACCACCACTACTACTGCTGCTACTGTTGTTGCTGCTCTAACTACTTTAGTTAACAATACCACTCTACTAATATTGCAGTTATTGCTACTATGATCAACCACTATGTCTACCACTGTTCCTGTTTCAGTTTCTTAAGAGACTTGACAGGCTTGGAATAAATGTATAAATTACATACGCTCTGAATGCGCATATGCCATGTGATAGAGAAGATTAAAAATTATAATGGCCTAAGCCATGAACCTACGTGTGGATACTATGCATTATATATGTCCTGTGGTCCTGTCTAGCATATGGATTTTACGTTCGTTCGTTCGTTCTTTAATTTAATGTCTTTTCACTATAAGTGATATTGGATTTTACGTCTGTCCTTGCGTTAGTCTGTGACTGGAGCAATCTAGGTTACATTGTGGTGAAATGTATCGCTCCACCTGCAAGGCTAAAAAAATGAAACAAAACAAACAAATCAAACGAACGAACAAACAGGCAAACAAAGAAACAGGCATACAACTGAACTAACTAGCAAAGAAAGAAAGAAACAAAGAAAGAAAGAAAGAAACAAACAAACAAGCAAACAAGCAAGCAAGCAAACAAACAACAAACAACAAACGAAATCTAAAGCCATGGAAACGGATACATTCATTTCCAGCCTCGAAGTTTAAAATGACCTCACATATTCGTACGTCCGACCAACACATCGGAGAAATCAATCCCCGAAAAACACAGTACATGGCCTCTCTCTCTGACTGCAAAACACAAGTTCTCGTCGCCATCATCGCAACTCTTTCAACCCATTCTCCACCCGCAATAAACATGATCTCACAACAATAACACTCAGAATAAAACGAACAGTAAAATGTGACCTCCCACCACGAAATCAGTCTTAACTAGCATTTTGGGCATTTTGAGATATACATATCACTGGAAAGTGTACATTCTGCTGATTATTTTGGTAGTTGAATCAAGCTTGTACTCAAACAAATCTAGAAGTTATTATGTTTAAAGTCACTAAGTTGTATGACGGCCATTTTGAGAAAACGGCCTCTAAAGTTTTTATGTACTCTCCCACACACTTTCTTTAAATTTCTTTATTTGATGGCTTTGAACCAGTTTGTTTCTAATTTTCGATGTCATTATCTGAAAGGTGCACCAAAGAGCTTTCCATCAGTATATTACATGTGCGGGCACTGCACAGGTTACGGTTTATAATAAGAGACAAAAGTAGGAAATTGCGTTCTTTCTGCTGCAATCAGTGCATTGAAATACTATTTCCAATTGATTAATAATATTTTTTCAAGAAAAAAAAAAAAATCTGTGGGGGATAGATTATAGTCTGCGGAAATCAATTTTGAGAAAAAGTCAAAACACCCCAGATAGACTCTTAGTCATCTTTTCAGCTCCTAGTGCTGTTCGACTGACTGCGAGTTAAGACTGATTTCGTGGTGGGAAGTCACAAATAACACCACCACCACCACTCACCGCCAAATCTTATTTTGCCCATCACATTCCTCTTCATCATCCCTCCAACCGTCTACTACAAGGACAACTAAAACTACGTGTACTGATACTACTACCATTACAGCTATAAATTGGACAACTGTTGCTGCTGCTATTACAATATTTTGTTAATATCATTACCACCACGACAATAATCATAGGCATGGCAACTTGTGTTACTACTGCTGCTACGAAAATAGCTTGACTTAACCTTTGACACACGCTGCTGAATGGAGCCCATCTCGGATATCCGAGCTGCCGTACTAGCAGAGTCGTCTGGACAGTACATAGGGTGACTATACAGATGGCTATGACAAGAGCAAAGAAAATAAGGATGGGGATGGCAGTGAAGTCTTTTCCCCTGAAAAAGACTGACTGACAGACAGACACGCACGCACCTACATCACCACAACTACAACCATCACCATCATCACTCTACCAAACTAATGAAATCGTTCCTGATATAGTAAAATGTTTTCACACATATTCCCAAAAATAATGTTCTGCATCAGGTCGAACACGTTCACTGACAATTGTTTTAGAAATGCTTTTTACATTCCAGATTATCAGAACAACTCTGCATCATCAGAAAGCACGTTTTACAGTCACGTTTTGGGATATAGAAAGATCAATACAGACAACGCGGGGAAGAGAGGTGGGGGGAGATCAAAGAGAGAGGGAGAAGGAAAGAGAGAGAGAGAGAGAGAGAGAGAGAGAGAGAGAGAGAAAAGAAAGATTGAGAGAGAGAGAAAAAGAGAGAGAAAAAAAGAGAGAGAGGGGGGGGGAGGCAAATACTGAGGAGGAGTGGAGGATATCTTAACTGAATATTTTTTTTTGCCTGGCATTAAAGAGACCGATGGGAAAAACAATGACAATACCGTCAATCACAGTGATGACATTACATCAATCTTCTTTCTCACACCTACTTTCATCACCTGCCGGGTCCCCCCTTCTTCCCTCCCATCTCTTTTCAAAGCCTGAAGACAAGCAGACGTGTTAAATGAGGTGAAAATTGTCAGTTACCCAAATCTTATTTCTCCCTGCTTCAACCCAAGCAACTGTGGAGTGGATACAGAAACGGGCGATAAGAATCTGTACAAAACGTGTGCTGATTCAAACCTTGTGGGTTCTTTGTGTTTCCCTCTACTTCACCAGTACACATTTCTTGGTATATTGATAAACTACCACATTGATGCATTCTGAGATGAGATGATTTCTTGAGATATCTGATTAGTATGGGCACAGAACGTAGCTTAATACACAGCTGAAACAAATGTTTGGAGTACATTTTTGAGTCATGTTATAATTACTCCATGTACGCCCTGTCCATTACCTCTCATTATTTTATCTAAATCCTTTGGTCCCTTTCTCAAACAATGAATTCAATATGTTTGCATTTTACACTTGTCAAAAGTTTGAATGTGCTTTTAAAACAAGTCTGCTTTTCTTGCATTTCAGTGTGTAAAAGAACCATTTACCACAAGCAGGTTAATTTCTGTCAGTTCCATAATAATGAAAGAGCTTTTTCATTCCAAGCCATAAGTTACATTTGGAAGACATCTTTGTAAGCTGGAGGCGGTTTTTGTGTTCATAAAACTTTCGTTTAGCACAAAAAAAGTATTTCTTGTGTTTGAAAACAATGCTATTTCTTGTGTTTGAAAACAATATTGCCGAAAAGAGCTTTCTAGTATGCTGATGAAATCTGATTTTTGATCATGTGAGTCTGTAAATGTAAGGGGAACAGAAGAAGAATAAGATGGAGAAAACAGAACGCCTTGTAATGGTCTTTCCAAAACGTAATTCCTTGACCCAGCAAGACGTTCACTTCCTGTTCTTTTTATCTGAATGGTCAATACGTAGTGCAACGTTCTGGGATGCCATGGTTAGATATACAGTAAATATTGACTTGACTGTACAAGTTATGCAAAATTAGATAATCTGGAGATTAGAAAATATAAAAAACAGAAAAAGAAAGAAATAAACAAAAAAGAATGAAAGAAAGAAAAAAGAACCAAAGAAAGAAAGAAGAAAAAAGAAAGAAAGAAAGAAAGGAGGAAAGTTTTAATTAAGCCAGTTCATTGGATTACAACTCAACTTTTTAAGTCAAGGACTAATCTTTTAATATAGAAGAAGAAGGAAGATGACAGCGAGGGGGAGAGAGAGAGAGAGAGAGAGAGAGAGAGAAGAGGAGAGAGAGAGAGAGAGAGAGAGAGAGAGACAGACAGACAGACAGACAGACAGACAAAGGGAGAGAGAGAGAGAAAGAGCGAGAGAGAGAGAGAGAGACAGAGACATACAACTTGAATCAATATGAGTTTTCATCATTATTAATTGACTAGAAGAGAGAATAGTGTAGCAAAATTTGTCAAAACTACACAAAGCAAATAAGACATGGAATGTAAGAGAAAGCAACATTGTTTCATTTCTAATATGTTTGTTTTCATTGTTTGTGCGTTGAATTATGTTTATTTAACATGTCAATTTTGTTATGCGAGCTTTGCAATACATGGTTTGTTACGGCAGAGAGAGAGAGAGAGAGAGAGAGAGAGAGAGAGAGAGAGAGAGAGAGAGAGACAGAGACAGAGACAGAGACAGAGACAGAGACAGAGACAGAGACAGAGACAGAGACAGAGACAGAGACAGAGACAGAGAGAGAGAGAGACAGAGGGAGAGAGAGACAGAGAAAAGGTCAAAAACAGAGAGAAGGTCAAAAACAGAGGAGGAGTAAAATACATATTAACTAATTGATTTCTGCATGGCAATAAAGAGTCCAATGACAAATACAAAAATGACAATACCGTTAATCACTCCGATAACATTACGTCAATCTTCTTTCTCACACCTGCTCCCATCACCCCCTGGATCCCACCCCCGTCCCCTCCCATCTCTTTTCAAAGCCTGAAGACAAGCAGACGTGTTAAAGGAGGCGGGAATCGTCAGTTAACCAAATCCTACCCCTCTCTGCTTTGGCCCCATCAGCTGTGGATGGGGTAGAAAAATGTGCGATAAGGGTCTGCACAAAACGTGTGCTGATTAAGTCTTGTGGGTTCTTTGTTTCTCCCTCTACTTCAAAAAGGCACTTCTTTTAGTATATAGATAAACTACCACAGTGTAGCATTCTGAGATAAAATGATTTATACAGTATCTCTGTAGTTTGGACGCAGAGTACACAATTCAAACAAAAAATGTTGTAATGTATGTCCGTTGAATAAAGCAAACTGTACGTTTTTAGTCGTATGTTAGAAGATTTCTTCTCTCATTTTTATTTTACTTAAATTCTTTGGTCACTTTTTTTTCAACAATATATACAAAATGTTTGCATTTTGCATTTTTCAGAAGTTCTGAATATACGTTAGACAAGTCTATTTTTCTTTCATTTCAGTGTGTAAAAGAACCATTTGACACACATAGGTTAATTTCTATCAATGTCATAAAAACGAAAGAAGTTTTCATTCCACATCTTAAGTTCCTTTTGAAAGTTCCATCATTGCAAGTTGAACAAATTTGTTGTTGTTATTGCTGTTTTCAAGTTAATGAAGTTTTTGTTTTGCAAAGAAAATTGTGTTTGCGTGTGTGCGTGGTGGTGTGCGTGTGGTGTGCGTGTGCGTGTGCGTGTGGTGTGCGTGTGCGTGTGTGTGGGTGTGGTGTGCGTGTGTGCGTGTGCGTGTGTGTGTGTGTGTGTGTGTGTGTGATGTGGTGAGTGTGTGTGAATGTGAGGAGTGTATGATGTGTGTGTGATGTGATGTGTGTGTTGTATGTATGTGTGTGTGTGTGTGTGGTGTGTGTGGTGTGCGTGTGTGGTGTGTGTGTGGTGTGTGTGTGTGAACGTGCCTGTGTAGTAGTTAGGGGACAATTCGACGTGTACCGTAGTAGAAAGGGGACGTGTTTGTAATTTGGAGACGTCCCCAAAATACACAAAATTAAAATTGGCTTAAAATCACAAAAAAGCTTAAAATAATGTACCGTTGCGTATAAAATATAAATTACGTAATTTAAAAAAAAAATGTCCCCTAATTACTACATATTTTGCTTGTAGTAATTTGGGGACGTCCCATTATTACTACATCCCACTGACCCTGTTCTCACACAGATTGAGTCACACAGCTTTTCAGTCTTAGTCGGTTTAAAAGTGTACTTCTGGCTTCTTTACCGGATTGATCTGTTATTTTCGTTATGGTTTTCTGTCTATTGTTATTGCTGTGTAAGTGCTGTTTTTATTTTCCCTGTCTTCCTTTTAAAAAAATAACAGATTTTGTTGTCTGGCACTGCCAATAATAGATCTATTGACTGAATAACTTACATTCCTGTTGATTTATTTCATGGTGTTTTGTTTCAATAGTTTAATACACTTAATTTTTTTAGTTAAATGCTGTGTGGCTTGATTTCAATTGTTAACTTATTTATTGATTTATTTATTGATTTATTTATTTATCTATTTACTTGTTTATTTATTTAATTATCTATTTATTTATTGCTTTTGTACGTATTTTGTTTACATGTATTTTTTGTTTACATGTTCATGTATTCATTTATTTGTTTATTGTATCGATCTGCCAGAATGACTCCATAAGTGCTTCACCACAGACCTACATGTACCTAACATCACACAGACATGTAAATAGCCATGTCGTACTAATACTGCTCCGAGTTCGGAGTTTGTTATGAGGGATTCGTTGCACACTGACAATCCCTTATGCGCTCCACCGAATCTATCACGTGCTGTCTGACAACTATCTAAGACTGCGTAGAACTGTATGCGCTGACAAGGTCTTGAAATGGAGGGGGTGGTGGGGGGGGGGGGTCAGTGAAGGATAGTACTTATAAGAACTCGACTGACACCGCCAGAATGATTAAAACATAAAGATGGACAGTGAACTCGCCATTTCTTTTTTATGTTGTGGGCTGGAACTGGACTCGAGACAATCAGACCTTGGGATCCAGGGTTCAGATCCAACAGCCAGCCAGCCTGCTCAAAAATGAGAGATAGAAATGGCACACTAAACTACACTCACACACATGCACGCACATACACACACGCACACACAAAACACACACACACACACACGCACGCGCACACACACATGCACGCACAGATTCCACACACACGCACCGCCGACACACGCACTCACACACACACACGTGTACGCGCGTACTTGCACGCAAGCACATACGCACGCACACACACACCACCACACCACCGCACGAACACTCGTACACACTCACACACGCACTTGATACCGAATCCTTCACGTACGCAAACCCTGTGTGATAGCAAGATCTTCACAACAGTACCGATGTAAAAGAAACAAAACAACAGAGCAAGAGCCAACCTACACGACCTTAAAGGCCTATTGGTTACCTTAGCGTCTGTGTTCTTCTCCTTGTCGTCGTTGTTCTTCTTGTTGTCTCGTTGTTGTTCTTCTCGTTGTTGTTGCTCTTCTCGTTGTCGTTGTTGTTGTTGTTCTCGTTGTCGTAGTTGTTATTGTTGTCCTTCTCGTTGTCGTTATTGTTCTTCTCGTTGTCGTAGTTGTTACTGTTCCTCTCATTGTCGTTCTTGTCGTTGTTGTTTTTCTCTTTGTTGTTGTTGTTCTCGTTGTGGCTGTCATCGTTGCTCTGTGGTTGTCGTCGTCGTTGTTCTTCTCTTTGTCGTTGTTCTCTGTCGTCGTCGTTGTTGTTCTTCTCGTTGTCGTTGTTGTTCTTCTCGTTGTCGTTGTTGTTGTTCCTCTCATTGTTGTTGTTGTTCTTCTTGTCGTTGTCATAGTTGTTATTGTTCTTATCGTTGTCATCGTTACAGTTCTTCTCGTTGTCGTAGTTGTCGTTGTTGTCCTTCTCGTTGTCGTAGTTGTCGTCGTTGTTGTTCTCCTCGTTGTCATAGTTGGTCGTCGTCGTTGTTGTTGTTCTCGTTATCGTAGTTGTTGTTCTCGTTGGCGTAGTTGGCGTTGTTGTTCTCGTTGTCGTCCTTGTTGTTGTTCTCGTTGTCGTGGTTGCTGTTATCGTTGTCGTGTTGTTCTTCTCGTCGTCATCGTCGTTGTTCCCGTCGTCGTCGTTGTTGTTTTTCTCGTCGTCGTCGTGGTTGTTCTTCTCGTTGTTCTCATTGTTCTCGTTGTAATCGTTGATGTTCTTCTCGTTGTCTTCGTTGTTGTTCTTCTCAGTGTCTTCGTTGTTGTTCTTCTCGTTGTCGTCGTTATCATTGTCCGTGTTAGTTGACTCGTTGTCGTCGTCCTTAGTGCTCTTTGTCGTCGTCGTGTTGTTCTCGTTGTCGTCGTCGTTGTTCTTCGTTGTCGTCGTTGTTGTTTCTCGTTGTTCTTCTCGTTGTTGTCGTTGTTGTTCTCTGTTGTCATCGTTGTTCTGTCTCGTTGTTGTTTTGTGTTCTTGTCGTTGTCTTCTTGTTGTTGTTATTGTTTTCTCGTTGCTCGTCGTTTGTTCGTTTTGTCTGTCTCGTTGTTTTGTGTCGTTTGTTCTCTTTGTCGTCGTTATTCTCGTTGTGTTTGTCGTCGTTGTTCTTCTGTTGTCGTTGTCGTGTTCTTCTCGTTGTAGCTGTTCTTCTCGTTGTCGTTGTTGCTTGTTGTTTTTTCTTTGTCGTCTTGTTCTTCTCGTTGTGGGTTGTGTCGTGCGTTGTTATGTTCTGATTGTGTCGTCGGTGTTTCTCTCCTTGTCGTTGTTCTTCTTGTTGTCGTCGTTGTTTCTTCTCATTGTCGTTGTTGGTCTTCTCGTTGTCGTTGTTATTGTTCTTCTCGTTGTCGATTTGTTCTTCTTGTTGTCGTCAGTTGATATTGTTCTTTCGTTGTCGTAGTTGTCGTTGTTTCCTTCTCGTGTAGTGTCGTAATTGTTGTTTTCTTGTTGTCGTCGTTGTTGTTGTTCTCATTGTCGTTGTTCTTTCGTTTGTCGTCGTTGTTGTTCTCGTTGGCGTAGTTTTTTGTCATTGTTCTTGTTGTTTTCGTTGTCCTTGTTGTTGTTCTCGTTGTCGTGTTGTTGTTATCGTTGTCGTCGTTCTTCTCGTCGTCGTCGTCGTTGTTCTCATCGTCGTCGTTGTTGTATTCTCCTGTCGTCGTTGTTCTTCTCTTGTCTTCGTTGTTGTTCTTCTCGTTTCGTCGTTGATGTTCTTCTCGTTGTCTTCGTTGTCCTTCTCAGTGTTTTCGTTGTTTTTTCGTGTCTTCGTTGTTCTCTTCTTCTCGTTGTCGTCGTTTTTTTGTTCTCGCTGTCGTCGTTGTTGTTCTTCTCGTTGTCGTCGTTGTTCTTCTTCTGCTGTTGTCCTTGTTTTATTCTCGTTGTTGTCTTTGTTGTTCTCTTTCGTTTTCTCGTTGTCGTAGTTGTCATCGTTGTTGTTCTTCTCGTTGTCATAGTTGTTGTTGTTCTCGTTGACGTCCTTGTTGCTGTTCTCTTTGTCGTCGTTGTTGTTCTCGTTGTAGTAGTTGTCATCGTTGTTGTTCTTCTCGTTGTCATACTTGTTGTTGTTCTCGTTGACGGTCCTGTTGCTGTTCTCTTGTCGTCATTGCTGTACTCTTTGTCGTCGTTGTTGTTTCTTTGTCGTCCTTGTTTCTGCTCGTGTTTTGTCCTCGTTGTTCTCATTGTCATCCTTGTTCTTCTCGTTTTTGTCGTTGTTCTTCTCGTTGTCGCCCTGTTGTTTTTCTCGTTCTCGTCGTTGTTGTTCTCGTCTTTGTTGTTCTCGTCGTTGTTGTTCTCGTTGTTGTTGTTCTCGTCGTTTGTTTTCTGGTTCATTGTTCTCGTTGTTGGTTCTCGTTCTTGTTGTTGTTCTGTTTTGTTTGCTTCGTTTGTGTGTTCTTTCGCGTTTCGTCGTTGTTACTGTTTCTCTCGTTCTCGTTCTTGTTGTTTTTCGTTGTTTGTTGTTTTTGTTTTTTCTCGTTGTCGTCGTTCTCTTTGGTGTGTCGTCGTTGTTCTTCTCGTTGTTTGTCTGTTCTTCTCGTTGTCGTTGTTCTGTTGTTCCTCTCGTTGTCGTTGTTGTTCTTCTTCTCATTGCCGTAGTTGTATTATTCTTATCGTTGTCGTCGTTACTGTTCTCCTCGTTGTCGTAGTTGTTGTCCTTGTTGTCGTAGTTGTCGTTGTTGTCCTTCTCGTTGTAGTTGTCGTCGTTGTTGTTCTCCTCGTTGTCGTACTTGTCGTCGTATTTGTTGTTGTTCTCGTTATCGCATTTGTTGTTGTTCTCGTTGGCGTAGTTGGCGTTGTTGTTCTCGTTGTCGTTGTTGTTGTTCTCGTTGTTGTTCTTCTCGTTGTCTTCGTTGTTTTTCTTCTCAGTTACTTCGTTGTTCTTCTCAGTGTCTTCGTTGTTCTTTTCCGTGTCTTCGTTGTTCTTCTCGTTGTCGTCGTTGTTGTTGTTCTTCTCGTTGTCATCGTTGTTGTTCTTCTCGTTGCCATCGTTGTTCTCGTTGTCATTCATTGTTGTTCTTCTCGTTGTCGTCGTTGTTCTCGTTGACGTCCTTGTTGTTGTTCTCTTTGTCGTCCTTGTTCTACTCGATGTCATCCTTGTTGTTCTCGTTGTCGTCGTTGTTGTTCTCGTTTTTGTCGTTGTTTCTCTCGTTGTCGTCCTTCTTGTTTTTCTCGTTTTTGTTTTTGTTGTTCTCGTTGTTGTTCTCGTTGACTCGTCGTTGTTGTGCTCGTTGTTGTTTTCGTCGTTGTTGTTCTCGTTGTTTTTGTTGTCATCGTTGTTGTTCTCATTGTTGTTGCTGTTCCCATCGTTGTTGTTCTCGTTGTTGTTCTTGTTCTTGTTCTCGTTGTTGTTGTTGTTGTCCTCGTTGTTCTCGTTGCTGTTATTCTCGCTGTTGTCGTCGTTGTTGTTCTCGGTGTTCTCGTTGTTCTTCTGCTGGTTGTTATTGTTGTTCTCGCTGTCATCGTTGTTGTTCTTCTCGTTGTCGTCGTTTTGTTTCCTCTCGTTTCGTTTTGTTTTTTCTTCTGTCTCGTTCCGTGTGTCGTTTATTCTTCTCGTTGTCGTCGTTCTGTTCTCCTTCGTTGTCGTAGTTGTTGTTTGTCTTGGTTTGTCGTAGTTGTCGGTTGTTGTCCTTCTCGTTTGTAGTTGTCGTCGTTGTTGTCTCTCGTTGTCGTACTTGTCGTCGTTTTGTTGTTGTTTCTCGTTAGTCGTTGCTGTTGTTGTCTCGTTGGTTTTTCTCGTTGTCGTTGTTGTCGTGTGTTGTTCTGTTGTCGTTGTTGTTGTTCTCGTTGTCGTTTGTTTGTTCTGTGTTCTTCTCGTTGTCTTCGTTGTTTGTTTTCGTGTCGTCAGTTTACGTCGTTGTTTTCTTCTCAGTGTCTTCGTTGTTCTTTTCTCGTGTCTTCGTTGTTCTTCTCGTTGTCGTCGTTGTGTTGTTGTTCTTTCTCGTTTGTCATTCGTTGTTGTTGTCGTTCGTCGTTGCCATCGTGTGTTGTCTCGTTGTCATCATTGTTTGTTCTTCTCGTGTCGTCGTTTGTTCTCGTTGACGTCCGTGTTGTTGTTGTTCTCTTTGTCTCCTTGTTCTACTCGATGTCTCCTTGTTGTTTCTTTCGTTGTCGTCGTTTGTTTTCTCAGTTGTTTGTCGTTGTTCTTCTCAGTGTTCGTCTTTTGTTTTCTTCTCGTTTTGTTTTTTGTTGTTCTCGTTTTGTTCTCTCGTTGACTCGTCTGTTGTTTGTTGCTCGTTGTTGTTGTTTTCGTCGTTGTTTGTGTCTCGTTGTGTTTTTGTTGTCTCGTTGTTTTCTCATTGTTGTTCTGTTCCTCGTTGTTGTTTCTCGTTGTTGTGTTCTGTGTTCTGTGTTTTCTCGTTCTTTGTTGTTTTTGTTGTTGTTCTCGTTGTTGTTATTCTTGCTGCGCTTGTTGTCGTTGTTGTTTCTCGGTGTTGTCTCGTTTGTTCGTTCTGCTGTGTTGTTTATTGTTTGTTCTGTCGCTGTCTCGTGTTGTTGTTGTTCTCCGTTTGTCGTCGTTGTTGTTGTTCCTAGTTGTCGTTTTCTCGTGTCGTTGTTTTGTGTTGTTCTTCTCGTTGTCGTAGGGGTTTTCTTCTCGTGTCGTCGTTGTTATTCTTTCTCGTTGTCGTTGTTGTTGCTGTTCTTCTCCGTGTTGTCGTTTTTCTGTGTCGTTGTTGTGTGTTTTTCTCTTGTTGTGTCGTTTGTTGTTCTTCTGTTGTCTCGTAGTTGTTATTTGTGTTTTCTTCGGTGTGTCGTTTGTTGTTGTCGTCCGTTGTGGTCCTTCTCGTTGTCGTAGTTGTCGTCGGTTGTTTTGTTCTCGTTGTCGTAGTGTTTGTTCTCATTGGCTTAGTTGTCGTTGCTGTTGTTTGTTTTCTCGTCGTCGTTGTTGTTCCTAGTTGTCGTGTTGTTCTCGTTGCGTGTTGTTGTCTTGTTGTCGTTGTTGTTTTTCTCGTTGTCGTTGTTGTTTCTTTTCGGTTTCGTTGTTGTTCTTCTCGTTGTCGTAGTTTGTTATGTCTTGCTCGTTGTCTAGTTGTCGTCGTTGTTGTCCTTCTCGTTGTCGTAGTTGTCATCGTTGTTGTTGTTCCGTTGTCGTCGTTGTCTCTCATTGCTTTGTTGTCCGTCGTGTTGTTGTTTTCGTTGTCGTCCTTGTTTGTTCTCATGTCCTTGTTGTTTGTTGTCGTTGTCGTCGTTCGTTGTTCTCGTTGTCGTTGTCGTTGTTGTTCTCATCGTTGTCCGTTGTTGTTCTCGTCGTCGTCGTTGCTGTTCTTCTCCCTGTTCGTCGTTGCTATCTCTTTTTTCTCGTTGTTGTTCTCGTTGTCGTTCTCTCTCGTTTGTTCTTTGTTGTCTGTTTTGTGTGCTTCGTGTTTGTTTTCTCTGTTGTTTTTGTTCTTTTCAGTGTCTCGTTGTTGTGTTCTCGTCTCGTTGTCTTCGTTGTTGTTGTCTCGTTCTGTCTTCCTGCTTGTTCTTCTCGTTGTCTCGTTGTGTCTGTTCTCGTTTTGTCGTTCGTTCTTGTTGTTCTTCTCTGTCGTCGTCGTTGTTCTTCTCGTTGTCTCGTGTTCTTCTCGTTGTTCTCGTTCGTTGTTCTTTTCGTGTTGTGTCGTTGTTGTTCTTCCTGTGCGTCGTTGTTGTTCCGTTGTCGTCGTTGTTGTTCTTTCGTTGTCGTCCTTGTTGTTACTTCTCGTTTCGTCTTTGTTGTTTTTCTCGTTCTCTTTGTTGTTTTTCTCGTTGTTGTTCTCGTTGTTTTATTCTTGTGTCGTCATTGTTTGTTCTCGTTGTTTTCTCGTTGTGTTGTTCTCGTTGTTGTTGTTCTCGTTGTTCTTGCTGTATGTTGTTCTCGTTGTCATTGTCCTCGTTGTTCTTGTGCTGTTGTTCTCGCTGTTGTCTTCGTTGTTGTTCTCGGTGTTCTCGTTGTTTCTTGTTGTTCTTGCTTCTGCTCATTGTTGCTCTTCTTCTCTGTTGTCGGCTTGTTCTTTGCGTTGTCGTCGTTCTTCTTCTCGTTGTCGTAGTTTGTTGTTGTTTGTCGTTGTCATCTCGTTCTGTTTCTTTTTTGTCGTCATTGTTGTTCTCCGTTGACGTTCGTTTGTTGTGTGTTCTCTTTGTCGTTTGTTGTATCGTCTGTTGTTGTTCTTCTCGGTTTTGTCGTTGTTCTTGTTGTTGTCGTCTGTTGTTGTGTTTTCTCGTTATCGTTTGTTGTTCTCGTTTTGTTCTCGTGTTGTTGTCTCTTGGTGTTGTTTGTTGTCTCGTTGTTGTTGTTCTCGTTGTTGTTCGTGTTGTCGTTGTTGTTCTCTTTTAGTTGTTTCTCGTTGTTGTTGTTGTCTTGCTTGTTGTTCTCGTTTGTTGTTTTGCTGTTGTGTTTCGTTGTTTGTTGTTTCGTTTGTTCGTTGATTCTTGTTGTTCTTTTTTTCTCGTGTTGTTGTTATTTGTTCTCCTGTCGTCGTTCGTTTTCTCGTTGTCGATTCGTTTTTGTTCTTCTCGTTGTCGTCTCGTTGTTCTTCTAGTTGTCGCCGTTGTTGTTCTCGTTGTCATCTTGTTTGTCTCAATGTCGTCATTGTTGTTCTTCTGTTGTCGTCGTTGTTTGCCTTTTTGTTGTCGTCGTTGTTCTTCTCGTTGTTGTCGTTGTTCTTCTCGTTGTCGTTCCGTCGTTCTTTCGTTATCGTCCTTGTTTCTTCTTCTCGTTGTCGTCGTTTGGATTCTATTCTCGTTGTCGTCGTTGTTCCATTGCGTTTGTTCTTCACGTGTCGTCGTTGTTCTTCTTCTCGTTGCTTTGTTGTTCTCACTGGTCGTCGTTGTGAGTTCTCATTTGTCGTCGTTGTTGTTCTCTTGTCGTCGTTGTTCTTCTTCTCGTTGTCGTCGTTGTTTGTTCTTCCCGTTGTCGTCGTCGTTGTTGTTCTCATTGTCTTCCTCGTTTCTGTTGTTCTTGTCGTGTTCTCGCTGCTGTTCTCGTTGTTGTTATCGTTGTTTTCTCGTTGTTCTCGTTTATTCTCGTGTTTCTCGTTGTTGTTTTTCTCGTTGTCGTTCTCATTGTTTTGTTCAGTTTGTTGTCATTGTTGTTTTTTGTTGCTGCTGTTGTTGTCGTTGTTCTCCTGGTTGTTGTTGTTCTCGTTATTGTTCTCGTTGTTGGTGTTCTCGTTGTTGTCTTTGTTCTCGTTGTTTTGTTCTCGTTGCTGTTGTTCTCATTGTTGTTGTTTTCGTTGTTGTTGTTCTCGTTGTTATCGTTCTTCCTGTTGTTGTTCTTCTCTTTGTCGTCGTCGTTGTTTTTCTCGTTGTCCTCGGTGTTCTCGTTGTCGTCGTCGTCGTAGATTTTATTCTCGTTGTCGTCGTTGTTGTTCTCACTGTCGCCGCCGTTGTTCTTCACGTTGTCGTCGTGTTGTTGTTTTTCGTTGTCGTCGTTGTTGTTCTTCTCATTGTCGTCGTTGTTCTTCTCGTTCTTGTTGTTCTCGTTGTTGTTCTCGCTGTTGTTCTCGTTTTTCTTGGTGTTGTTGTCGTTGTTCTCGTTGTTGTTTTTCTCGTTGTTTTTCTCGTTGTTGTTCTCGTTGTTGTTCTCGTTGTAATTGTTTTCGTTGCTGTTGTTGTTCTCGTTGTTGTTTTGTCGTTCTCGTTGTTGTTGTTGTTCTCGTTGTTTTCCTCGTTTTTTGTTGTTGTGTTGTCGTTTTTGTTTTCGTTGTTGTTCTCGTTGTGGTTGTTCTCGTTGTTGTTCTCGTTGTTTTTCTCGTTGTTGTTGTTCCTGTTGTTGTTGTTCCTGTTGTTGTTCTCGTTGTGTTGTTGTCCTCGTTGTTGTTGTTCTCGTTATTGTTCTCGTTGTTGGTGTTCTCGCTGTTGTTTTTGTTCTCGTTCTTGTTGTTCTCGTTGTTGCTGTTCTCGTTGTTATCGTTCTTGTTGTTGTTCTTCTCGTTGTCGTCGTCGTTCTTCTCGTTGTCGTCGTTGTTCTTCTCGTTGTCATCATTGTTCTTCTCGTTCTTGTTGTTCCGTTGTTGTTCTCGCTGTTGTTCTCGTTTTGTTGTTGTTGTTGTCGTTGTTCTCGTTGTTGTTGTTCTCGTTGTTTTTCTCGTTGTTGCTGTTCTCGTTGTTCTCGTTATTGTTGTTCTCATTGTTGTCATTGTTGTTGTTTTCGTTGTTGTTGTTGTTCTCGTTGTTATTGTTGTTGTTGTTGTTGTTGTTGTTGTTGTTGTTCTCGTCGTCGTTCTCGTTTTGTTGTTCTCGTTGTTGTTGTTCTCGTTGTCGTTCTCGTTTTTGTTGTTGTTGTTCTCCTTGTTGTTGTTGTTGTTCTTGTTGTTGTTCTCGTTGTTGTTGTTCTTGTCGTTTTGTTGTTCTCGTCGTCGTCGTTGTCATGTTTTGTTCAACTTTTTAAAATGTTTCTTTTCTTGTTCATGTTGGCTGTCTTGGTGCTGTAAGGTTTCGTTTTTGTTTTTGTTGCTCTTGTTGTTGTTTTCCTATTTTCGTTTGTGTTTGTCTTGTATTAGTTCTGCTTTGTATTTTCTTCTTTCTGTTCCTGTTGGTGTTGTGGTGTTGCGACAGTGGCATTTGTTGAAAATGTTATAATGGTAATGTACTCCATGATGTCAGATGTTCTACCCTTGTTCTTTCTTCTTGATCTTTGTTTTAGCCTCTTTTTCTTGACATTTATTTTTTTCTTTTTTGTGGAGGGGGGGGGGGTTAGAAGGAGGCTTGCTTTTGTGTACTTTGGTTTGCTCTGTGCTTACGTTTATGTTTCGGTTATTTTCAACTGTGGGGTCAAGTTTGTTTTTCTTGCCCTTCTTGCCTTTTGTCTTCATCTGTATTCCAGTTCTTTCGTTTGTCTTTTCCCATGTTTTTTCCCCTGTCTTCTTGTTCCATTTACTTACTTCTTTGGTTTTTTTTTCTATTCTTGGATTTCTTTTGCATTTCCGCCAAATGCTTCTTCTCCTATTCTTTTTATTTCTTTGCTTCCCTTCTTTTTGTTTCGTGATTTTGTTTGTTATTGTGTCCTTAGGTTCTTGTTTCAGTTGTTGCCATGTCTTAGTTCTCCTGATTTATTTGTTTCCTCCTTGGTTTCTTGATCAAACATTCTTTTTTCTTTTGTGTTCTTATTCTATTTTGTTGATAGTTTTATTAAGCATGGTCTACTTGTCTTTCTGTTGTTTTTGCGTTTAGTTTTGTCGCCTAGTTGATGTTCTTTCTGCCTTCGGCCTCAATGCTTTATTTTGCTTTTGTTTTCGTTTTCCTTTTCTAGATTCTTTGATCCTCCTCTTATTGGTATGATTGTTCTTGATGTACTTTTTATTCTCGATATTTTCCTTTTACTCTTTTTCTTCATGCTGTTCTTGGCGTTTTGCTGTGGTGTTGTCACTGTTGTTATCATTGATGTCCTTTTTCTGTTTATTGTCATTCTGCTTCTCATCGTTTCTGCTCTTGCTGTTCTCCTGGTTTGCTTGTTGCCACCGTTTTCGTTTCCATTTCTGTTTCTCCATGTTGTTCCTGTTCTGGCTGTTGTTTTCAACTGCGTAATGATAATCATGGGTTTTCTTCATATTCCGTATTGGTCGTCTTTTCTTCTTCTTTTGTGCGTTTCTCTATTTGTTTGTTTGCGTGTTTTTGTTTTAATTTTTGTTTTGTTGTTTTCTTGTATACATGTAGTGCAAACTTTGTGATTGTTCAGTTTTATGTCGTATCTTGTGATTGTTCCTTTTTTTCTTGATCAGTTTTATGTCGTATCTGTTGTTGTTGTTCTTGTGTTTTTGTTGCTATTTTTCCCCGTTTTATTTTTATTGTTGTCCTTGTTCTTGCCTTTCTTGTTTGTGTTCCCTTGTCTTTTTCATTTCGTCTTCTTCATCTTTTTGTTCCTTCTTTTTATTTTACGTTTTTTTCCGCGTATTTTGTCTTATTTGTTTTTCTGTTCTTGTTTGGTTTCTCCTTCTTTGCATTTTTTTCCTTCTGGTTTTCATAACATTTAATGGAAGACTTACTTGGTTCTGATCTTCCTGCTGCTGCTGCTGTTTTTCACGATGCAGAGTGTGCGCTACTATCCTGGCGTGGTGTGAGGTCATTACGGGCAAACTGCAACAATGTGAGACCAAAATTGTATGTGCAAAGACTTACACAAAATACGTACATAGACAAAGTGAAAAACTAAAAAGTTCAAATGATTTAACGTAAATGGATACAGACATATAAGGTAGACAGTGGATGCATGCTTAGACATGTCGACAGACAGGGGTGGACAGATGGATGGAAGTACAAGATTCCACGACAAAAGAACTGCCTCTGGCAAAATCGTGTAGAAAACTCGCTTTCATAGGAAAACAAAAACACATGCACACACCGGAAAAACAATCAATCAAAACAGACAATCAATTAGCCATACGCACTTAACATACAAACAAGCCTATTAGTCTCTGAACGGTTGCACAGTCGCACGAATCTGGAACATATTCAAAAAGAAATAGCAGATACAGTGTTTTGGAAACTTTAGCAGCATTTCAGGTCACTGCACTCAAATTGGGGATTTTTTCCGTTTATGTTACCATTTTGCGCTGTATAACTAACATTTCACAAGAAGAAAGAAAATCTCAGTTGGACAATTTTCTCGTCGCTTTGATTGGATGGCACTGGTTTATTGTTTTTGGACGTAACGCAGTTTTACCACGTGAAATGGGGGTTGACCTTCACGGAGAAAGCACATCGCCATCGCACGGCGCCACCTCCCTTTGTTATATCTACATGCATGTACTTTTGTTGACCTAAGGGTGTTTGTTTTTGCCAAGGAAAACTTTGCTGCCACAGATGTTCAGCATTACGGCATCTCCGTTTATTACAATCATTATTACTATTTAAAGCCCAGCTGCCTGCACAGAGCTATATCAGTGCTACAACCATAGCAAAATGTACACATCTCGATGACCCTGACCAAAAAAAAAAAAAGGAAAAGAAATAAAGTACAGATAACAATGCATTCACATGCTAATCTAAAGATATGCTCCTGGCATTGATCATTCTCTTTATCTCCATGAGGTTTTAAAAACAAAACCTGAACACAAACATAAAAATCACTAACGACTCTAAAACATATAAAAACATGGCTAAATTACCGAAAATTGCCTCTGCCTATCGTGTTTCCTTAAAGCCAAAAATGTAGTTAATATCTGTACCAAAAACCAGTATCAATAGAAAGTATGAAAGACTGCACAGAACACAAATAGATCAATAGACCAGCATAGCAGAATAATAGGAAGAATTGATAGAAAGAAAAAGAATAAGGAGGAAACAGAATGAGAGAAAGGAGGAAATTTCTAGCACTGAATTTTCCGAAGGTGGGGATGCCATCTGTTTTAAAGATCCTCCGGCATCCACACCCGACCCCACACCCCTTTTCGGGTACAGCATTTCGGTTTAGCGTGTCATCTGAAAGACTAGCACTCAGACCACCGCTCAAGATGTGGGAGGAGAAAAATCACCATCCGATGGGAACATAACTTGGATTTCTAGGCGCATACTCTTTCCACCAGGCCATACTCTGTTAAATACAGACTTTTGGATTGTGGCTTTCGTAGCGTTTGTCGCATGAAACCAGAAGATTCAACACAACGTTGGTAAAGTTCACAACAGATGACCATCTCTGTAATCTTCGGTAGTATATTTGTCAATATCACCGCCTGTTAGGCGGGATGTTTTTCTTAAGTTAGGTACAAACCTCAACATCTCGCCGATGAGAAGGGTTTAGTAGTGGTAGACCTCCGTCAGTCGATGTCGACTATGGATGATGCGCCCTAGTTTCGTGTCGATTCGAGTTGACGCCTCTGGAGCAGCATCTGCTGTGGCTGGTAAGGCCGATGCGTGAAAGGCAGTCTCTGCGACAATGGATGCATGTATGGATGCTGACATGGGATTGCCTTCACCAGAGCCTGCTTTCCACCTGGCTCTCACCTCAGCTAAGGTCTGTATCTTCTTTTCCCCCAACCCGAGTTGTTTCTGGAGCACACTGCGCCATCTATTGCGATCGGCTGGTGTGTCTTCCCAGCTCTGTGTGTTGATGTCCAAAGCTTTCATATCGCGCTTGAAGACGATTTTTGGGGGGCGGCCAACAGATCTCTTGCCGGAGGTTAGTTCACCGTAAAGGTTATCCTTTGGGATACCACCATCCTTCCGGCGCTTGGCCAAGCCAGAGCAGCCTGCGTTGTCTGAACAGTGTGTGCATGGTGGGGAGACCAGCGCACCCTAGGACCTGGGCGTTTGGTAATTTGTCGCTACACACATACCTAGACAGCAACTGAACGCACGCGCGCTTTAAGAACAGGCACACGCGCACACACACACCACACACAACACACACACACACACACACACCACACACACACACACACACACACACACACACACACAAACACTCACATGCACACACACACACACACATATACACAAACATGCACGCACACGCACATACATACACACACACACACACGCACACAAACGCACACACACACACACACACACACGCATACACACATGCGCATGCGCGCTCACACACACACACCGCGCGCGCGCGCGCACACACGTTCTGTTCAATTACCTTCGTTGAATACATGCAGGGCCTTTAATGGTGTGGCTGTGTGGCTGTGTGGCTTGTCAGCCACGTTGACAAAGGCAGACGTCAGTTTCCGTCCTTTGCTGTAAAGCAGAAAAGTCCTGGAACTCATCAGTACCGTCCGTTCTGGGGTGTCCAGCTTAGACGTTGTTCATGAAGTTTCTTCAGTCATCTGTTAATGAGAAGGTATCAAATGTATTCCTATTGTCTTTGCGTGTGGTGGTGGTGATGGTGGTGGTGGTGGTGGTGATGTTGGTGGTGGTGGTGCATTGGTGGTTGGTGAGTGGTGGTTTGGGGTTGGAGGTGGTGGGTGATGTGGTGGTGACGGTGGTGGTGGTGGTTGGTGGTGGTGGTGGTTGATGTTTGGTAGATGGTGATGATGGCGATTTCCTCGAAAGCTGATTTCATATTTACATTCATGAATGGAGAAAATTTCATGTAAAAATGTGTTGTCCGTTATGCTTGTGTATATTTACAAGGTCTGTACAGACACACATCAATGCATTTTGTTGTGTACGTATATTTGCAGAAGTGTGAAGCAGGACTCCTGCCAAAGATGAAGTTGAAAGAGGACATGCAATGTCCTCATTTGAGGGAGACACGATGGATGAGCAGACACCATCCAGCATCGTCTCAGCAAGACCATCAACATGCTCAGAATGCTGAACAACGTGTGGAGATTCCCCCAAATCATCATGTGCCCTGCCGCATGGCGTTGACGATCGTGATCCTCCATACGAATCTATCTTTTGTCATTGCAAGTTCATCTCCCACCCTCTTTCTTTATCCACTCCACAAGTCTGTCCAGTATTTTCCCCTAGTTTAACTTTGTGCTATTTTTGCCTCTTCCTTTCATGCTGTGACTAGGTACTCTAATTTCTCTTGCCTCATAAAATGTCCTATAACTGTTGCCCGTCCTTCTCCAATCCTATTCATTAATGTTCTTTTTGTGTTTGCCTCTTTCAAGACTGTCTCGTTTGTTTTCTTTGCTCTCCATATAATCTTAACATTCTTCTCAGACACTACATTTCAGCTGCCTCAATCTTGTTGACTTTGCGTGTTGACTGTCCACGCTTTGCATCTGTACAACAACGTCGGTTCTTTATAGCACTGAAGAACTCTCCCCGGTGCCAATCGACAGGGATCTGTCGTCAAGAACGCTGCATGCTTTCTTAGCCTGTCCACCTCTGCTGGCTATCTCCAAAGTGCATCCCGCCGCCTGGTGAGATGACTGGAGGACTGGATGACATGGTGGTCGGTGAAAGACAAGAAATAATCCCCTCATGCAGAGTGACGGCAGATGGCACAGCATGATGGGACAGGTTGAAGGGTTTGAATGTCTGGGAACAGTCATCTCACCAGTTCCCCCAAATACAATACAAATACACAATGGAATTGTACCAGAGCCCTGTCCTTTTCACCCCACTTTAAGGCTCAGAATGATGGAGGATGACAGAGCGACCTTATCAAGCTGTCAACCCACACACAAGAAACGTTTTGAAGAATCAGAGGAATCATCTGGCCTAACACCATCTCCAACCAGTAACTACTCGAAGAGAGCAGAATCACATTATCCAGATTGCCCTTCACTGATAATAAAAAAAAAATTAAAAAAACGGTAATAGTAAGGCGCCAAATCTTGATTCAAGATTCAACTCAAGGCACGCATTCCCACCATTCACCAAAGCAATCGCCAATAACGACCAAAACTCCATGACACAAACACAAGCAAACTGGGGTGGTGGGTGGTGGGTGAGGTGGGGAACAGGACAGAGTAGGGCTTGTGACCCCTGACCCAAGCCGTCATCTTCTGTCTCACACACACACACACGCACGCACGCACGCATGCACACACACACACACACGCATGCACGCGAACGCACTCATACACACACGCACGCACGTACTCACACACATGCACGCACGCACGCACGTACACACGCACACACGATGCTATGTTAGAATACAGCCAATCCTGTTCGACAAATGACCCTTGACCCAAGCTGTCTTCTCTGTCACTTTTTGTTTTCCACCAAGACCCCAGAAAGGCAAGAAGACTAACTGGGTCTCAAGGGAAGGGGATTGAGAAATGAGCTTTTATCTCCAATACCGATAGTTTTTTTACCAGGCCAGCCGGGCGAATGCCCTGCTCTTCACGACTTTCAATTGCCTTGGATTCTTTAGGGTGCGCAGGCCAGAAGGTACACGAGTTCGATTCGTTTTTTGTCCCCTTCCGAAGGGCTGGACGTCCTGTTCGATTTTCCGGTCAAACTAAGGAGAAAGGACGACACCTCTTACGGTAAACGAACCCTGGAGCCGCGAATTTAGTTATTGACAGGCGAACGTCTTAACCATTCTGCCACTTTTTTTGTGCGAAGGAAAACGCGAAAGAGGAAGACCAAGGATATCATGGCACGAACAGAACAAGGAGATCTCAAGGCCCGAAGGACATACACAGGCCGACTCAGAACAGAGAAGGAGAGGATCTTCAGTGTTCTAAATGCCAACGATGTATTGGGCTGAGTCAGTCCGTCATCAGATGGAGAACATATTGACACAGCCATCACAATGCTGGTCCCTAGAAAAGTTGAAATCCTCACTACCTCACTACCCCTCTCGCAACCCTCCCCCTTCCTCTATCCATTCCACCCACCCCCAGTTTTCAGTTCTGGTCTTGTCTAGTTACTTACCGGATCTTCATAAAGATTGGACGAGAAGGACCAGACGGCGGGGAAAGGTGTAAATGACGCCTTGTGTCTTGCGGCGTTGACACGGGTCCTGGACGTGCGGGGCTTTTTGTCCACTGAAAGCACAGTGAAGGAGGATCACAGTCTTCTTCTTCTTCTTCTTCTTCTTTCCTTTGGTGCCCACGATCTTGAGGATGACCATTCCGGCACACAAAGGGGGGGGGGGTGTTGTAGACACAGTCCATTCGTAAGCTCCGATCATTTCACTATTCTCATTGTCCGTAGACATTGCTAAAATCCGTTACCGAAAGGGCCACGTGGTGTCCAGAAACTCACTGTTGGGTGGAGGCTCGCGACACAAAAGCATCGACTGTTGCTGCCTCTACTGTTTCGTTGGGAAGATGGTTCCAGTCCCCAACAGTCCTGGGTAGAAAAGACTCTGTACTGAGTTCTGGTGTTGATGAGGCAGAACTGCTGGTTGTGGGTCCGGCGCTGTCGTGGTGGGGGTGGGACTAGCTTGCTCCTGATAATTGGGCACTGGATTAGTCCATGGTGGATTTTATAAATGAACCCCAGGCGTGTGGTTCTTCTTCGCTGCTCAAGAGATGGCCATCCCAGTTGGTCGATCAATCGGCTGACACTTGATGTGTTGTGATATCGGTTGAGCACGAAACGGGCGGCACGTCTCTGAACGGCCTCCAACTTGTCTATGCTCTTCTGTGTGTATGGATCCCATACTGATGATGCATATTCAAGAAGGGGTCTCACGAACGCCTTTACGACTTTTCCTTGATGGAACTGGAGCTGATCTTTAAATTACGCCTGAGGAAACCCAGTCTGTCACTTTCTGTGGACACAGGAACTTTTATTAGAATGCATAAATTATCGAAAATTACTTCTGCATTTCCCACCTCCCTAGAACCAAAAATGCACTTAATACATGTACCCAATTATCAATCCTAAGAAAAGTATGTAAGACTTTATCGAACACATACATACATCTTTGCTGTCCATGGACAGCAAAGAAAACAAACGAGACAGTCTTGATGGAAGGCAGACACAGGTAAATCATTCATAAGGAATATCAGGAAAAGACAGGCAACATTTATAGGCCATTACATTTTTATGAGGAAAGGGGATTTGGAGCACCTGGTCACAGCGGGAAAGCTGGAGGGAAAGAGAGCACGTAACCGGGAGAAAATACTAGACAGACTTGTAGAGTGGCTGAAGACAAGGAGGGTGGAAGAGATGCTTGAGGCAACAAGAGATAGAGACAGATGGAAGTCCATGATCGCCAACGCCATGCGGCAAGACACCTGATGATGATGATGATATACATGCATCCTCTTACAGCGTGGAATGGAAAGTGAGCTTTTCCTGGAACAGAGATAAAGGAAAGTGAAGAAAAGAGACAACTGAAGAACAAACAAGTTTGCCAAACCGTCTGTGTGTATTTGTGGGCTGTTTGATTTTTATCCAGATATGTCTAAGTTTGTCATGATATGTATATATGAGTGTCTCCTCTTTGCTGGTGATGATGTTGTTGTTGCTGTGTGTTGTAGCTGTTGTTGTAGCTGTTTGTAGCGTTGTTGTCGGCCATCATGCTGTGCCGATATGGGTGTGTATGTATGAATGTATGTGTTATGTTCTGTGTGCGGGCATGTCGATATATGCGTGTATTTACTGTTATTTGTTATTTTCATCTCTTACCTGTTTATTCATATACATACTCCTTTATTTTGTATTTCTTTATTCACCTACTTACTTCTTATTCACTTACTTGCTTGCTTGCTTACTTGCTTGCTTACCTACTTACCTATATAACTAAGAAAATATTGACTTCACCTAGTTGATAGATGGCTGAGCATTTGGCATTGACTAGGGGAGGGGGTCTGTCATGTGAGACGAGTTTATACAGAACAGCTAGTTGGGTTGTGATTCAGACCTTTAATTTTTTATTTATTTAATTTATCTACTTTATATATATATATGTTTTTTGAAGGTAAGATACACACAAACACATGTCATTTACATGTAACCAAGATTATTCCTGTGGTAGGCCGATAAAATACCAGTAAAACATATAGACTAGGTGAAACATTCTAGGTAGGGCCTCAGGATCTGGCCAGCTCAGGGGTTTATGTGCAGGCTTAAGACATGTGCCACGGTCACCATACACGTGGCACCTGTGACTTTAGTGCATATGGAATTCGTTCCGAGCGCGGAGACTCATCTTGAGAAACTGAAACCGAAACTGAAACGAACACATACAGGTGAATGGACCATTGAGGCAGAAAATGATAGGTAGAAATGACAGAGAGCAAAGGAACAAGGCAGAAACAGAGTGACAGAAAAGAGGACATTTCTAGCACAGAATTTCCAGAAGTAGGGGATAATATTTATACTTGAAGAGCCCCTGGCATCCCCACAGGTGGGGCGGAGGGCGGGGCGAGGAGGTAGGTAGGCCTCCTTCAGAAACACTAAGTTAGCGCTATAAGTGTTACTGAAACATTAAGATGAGCAATGAGCAGGCCAGTTTTTAATTTGTCCATCAGGATTGAACTCGAGACACTGGATATTGAGTCGACGGACCTATGAACAGAGCCAACAGCTTGTGCAAAAATCAGACATCAGGGATATCACGTACTACGGAAGAAGACATATTTCTTTCAGGTTCAGGTTCATATTGTTTATAGCCCAGCCGACTATTAGAGCCATATCAGGGCTAACACCACGTTAAAAACGACGCCCAGGTAAAATAAAAAGACAACAGTTAAAAAGTCATGCCCGCCATTGACCTTGCAAGTCTAAAATACGTTTAAAGAAAGATACTTACCCTGTCCAAAGTTCACAGAGCTGACGTATTGGCGGATTTGATTTCCACTTTGGGCCTTTTCAATCGCCCGTTGACACTTTTAAATGGTCCAGTGAATAAATACTAATGAATAAATTAATAAGCAAGTAAATAACAGCACTGGTTTCTTTTCACTACTGGCACTAGTCATTGCAGAACTCAAATGTGATTGAAGTTTGAAAGTCCAGCAGCTCAGAAATTCAAACTCTCCATATGATATGAATTCACGTGACGGACAAGCAATTCTACGTGCAGATTGTGCATCTGTAGCACGTTTGTGTGTGCGTGCGTGTACGTGTCTGTGCGTGTGTGTGTGTGTGTGTGTGTGTGTGTGTGTGTGTGTGTGTGTGTGTGTGTGTGTGTGTGTGTGTGTGTAGAGGGAGGGCGTGTGTGGGCGTGTGCGTGTATGTGTGTGTGTGTGTGTGTGTGTTTGTGGAGGGAGGGCGTGTGAGGGCGTGTGTGTGTGTATGTATGCATTCGTGTATATATTCATGTACATATGTATGTATGTGCTTGTGTATGTATGAGCATATGTACGCATGTACGTGTGTAAGTACGTATGTAATTCCGCTTGATCTAGCTAGCCACTGTCTAGCTATTTTATCTTTATTCATAATCTCTCTCTCTCTCTCTCTCTCTCTCTCTCTCTCTCTCTCTCTCTCTGTCTCTCTCTTCCTCTCTCTCTTTCTCTCTCTGTCTCTCTCTCAACTCTCCACCCCATCCCTATTTTCTGAACGGGCGTGTTTGAAATACAACAGAATGAACTCAACGCAAATACGGATTTTCATGAACTCATAAAACATGCCTCCTGTCTTGCTGTGACTTCCTTTTACTTTTCTTCATTTCAGTAAACAAAGGAATTACGAGGAACAACGCTATTTTATCAGTGTACTTTGAATTGTCAAATCTTTCAAATAAACACAGACATCGGCTTTTAAGTTGTCAAAGTGGATTCCAGAGTAGTGTGATTGATGACATAACAACTAAGCTTCCATTTTGCATTCTGCGATTAAGACGGCTTCCAGGAGAAGACATTATGGTGGGTT
>CM060305.1:26116365-26123865 GCA_030674185.1 Monoplex corrugatus | reverse complement strand
AAAAGAACAGGGCCAAGGACAGATCCTTGTGGAACACCACAGGTCAGGTATGCAGGTTGAGAGTAAGTGCCATTGATGAGAACAGTTTGTTTTCTGTTTGATAAATACGAAGTGAAAAAGGAGAGAGCAATGTCAGAGATGCCAAAAGTATGATGAAGTCAGAAAGGAGAATACCATGGTCAATGGTATCGAAGGCTGCAGACAGATCAAGGAGTGTGAGGAGAGAGACTTTGCCAGTATCAGTTGCAAGGAGGAGATTGTTGAGAATGTGTAGTAGGGCAGTTTCAGTGCTATGGCACTGGCAGTAGGCTGACTGGAAAGGATTGAGGAGATTGTTGGCAGACAGGTGAGAGTTCAGCTGGTTGAGGACGACCTTTTCAAGGAGTTTTGACAAGAAAGAGAGATTAGAGATAGGCCTGTAATTTTTCAGTTCATTTGGGTCTAAATTGTGTTTCTTGAGGAGAGGGTGAACAATAGCAGACTTGAAAGAATCTGGGACAGTTCCAGTTTGAAAAGAAGTGTTGATGATGTCAGTGATGAATGGGATGAGAGTAGGGAGACAGTTGGAGTAGAGAGAACCTGGAAGAGGATCCAGTTCGCAGGTTTTGAACGACATGGATCTGATTGTGTTGAAAATTTCTTCTTGTGAGACTGGGGTAAAAGTAGTGAGAGGTGTGCCAGAGAAGGAAGGGTCAGGTGGGCATGGTTGACAGGGTGTCCTGTCAAGCCTGTCACGAAGAGTTTGTATTTTGGTGGTGAAATACTTGGAGAATACAGATGGGAGTTCTTCATTTGTATGTTTTGTTGGGAGAGGTAAGTCTTTTCGTGTGCCAAGGAGATGATTCATGGTTGTAAAGAGTTCTTTTGAAGAAGAGGCATTCAGGATTTTGGTTTGGAAATAGCTTGTTTTTGCAGATGCAATGAGGGTGGATACTTTTGTTTTAGAGGCTTGGAAAAGTTGCCTGTGTACAGTGAGTTTGGATTTGCGCCAGCGGCGCTCTGCTCTGCGGCGGGCACATTTTGCACAGGCAATCTCTGGCTCTGTCTGTCTGTCTTCTTCTCCTCTCTCTCTCTCTCTCTCTCTCTCTCTCTCTCTCTCTCTCTCTCTCTCTTCTCTCTCCCTACGCACACGCAAACACACAACATACACACACAACACACGCGCACATACACACACACACACACACACACACACACACACACACACACACACACACACACACACACACACACACACCACAAACACGCACATACACACAAACACACACACACACACACATACCACACACACACACACACAACAGCACACACACACACACACACACACACACACACACACACACACACACACACACACACACACACACACACACACACACACACACACACACACACATACGTTTAAGTAGTGTTTCCTGCACGTCAGTGATCATTTTTAGTCACAAAAGCTGTGACAATTGAAAAGCCAACGACATCTTTCCTCCTATATTTTCTATTTATCAAAGTTTGCAGACTTGGCACCGTGCGAGCATACTTTATTGCTCTGGCATCAGCCTTCTGATAAAAAAAAAAATCAAAGATGGAAACCGAACTAAAGTTTGAGTGGCATTTCCGTTTTCGCATGTTGCTGGTGAAAGAAAATGTTCTCAGTCCAAATACAGATATTTTTGTACTTTATCTATCAGCTGTGATTACCTGCACGTGCGTTAGACATTAGATTGAATGGTTTATGTGATGCAGAGTCAAGACAGGATGTATGCAATTCAGATTTCAGTGTATGTGTGTGTACAGGGGGTGTGTACAAGGTGTTGTGTGTTGTGTGTGTGTGTGTTGTGTGTGTGTGTGTGCGTGTGTGTGTGTGTGTGTGTGCGTGTGTGTGTGTGTGTGTGTGTATGTGTGTTTGTGGTTATGTACGTGTTTTGTGTGTGGTGTGTGTGTGTGTGTGTGTGTGTGTGTGTGTGTGTGTGTGTGTGTGTGTTGTGTGGCGTGTGTTGTGTGTGTATGGTGTGTGTTTGCGTGTGCGTGAGGGAGAGAGAAAGAGAGAGAGAGAGAGAGACAGACAGACAGAAGACAGAGAGAGAGAGGAGAGACAGAAGAGACACGCAGAGCAGACAGAGACAAGACAGCAGAGACAGACAGAACAAGACAGACAAAACAGACAGACAGACAGACAGAAAAGTAGAGAAGCAGACAGAAACAAGAGACAGGAAGAAAAGCGGACAGACAAACAGACAGAAATAATACTTTCGACACTGATACATTTAAGTAGTGTTTGGATGCATATCAGTGACCATTTATATTTACGAAAGCTGTGAATTTTTTTTAAAAAGCCAAAGTATTTCCCCCTATTCTTTCTATTGATCAAAATTGCAGACTTGGCATCGTGCAAGTAGTATACCTTATTGCTCTGGCATCAGCCATCTCAATGAAAAAAATCAAAGTCTGAGACCGAACTAAAGCGTGAGTGGCATTTCCGATTTTATATGTTGCTAGTGAAAGAAAATGTCTCACTCCAAATATAGATATTCTTGTACTTTATTTATCAGCTGTGTTTTCCTGCACGCACGTTGAATATTAAAACTGAGTGGTTTATGTGATGCAGACTCAAAGACTGGTATGTCCGCACTTCAAACTTCAGCGTTTGTGTGTATGTGTTTGTGTTGTGTGTGCATGTGTGTGTACATGTGTGTGTGTGTGTGTGTGTGTGTCAGTGTGTTGTGTGTGTGTGTGTGTGTGTGTCAAGTGTGTGTGTGTGTGTTGTGTGTTGTGTGTGTGTTGGTGTGGTGTGTGTGTGGGTGTGTGTGTGTGTTTTGAATACATGATTGTGAAAAAGACATTTCTAGTATACTGATGAAATCTACTTTCTGATCATGGGAAGTCCCCTAAATATGAAGGGAACAAAAGAAATACCTTCTGAGGATCTTCCCAAAACGCAATTCCTTGACATAGTGAGGTGTTCCCCTCCTTTTTCATTCTGTCTAAATGGACACTACATAGTGGAATGTTCTAAAATGAATGATAAAATACAACAAGCATTAATTATAGGAGTTGTACAAAATTTGGCAAAATTGTTTGGTCTTTTAAGCCAGTAATTGGATCACAAACCAACTTTTCAAATGAAGGACTATTGTTTTAATATATAATATATATATATATATATATATATATATATATATATATATATAGTGTATATATATATATATAGTGTATATATATAGAGATAGAGAAAGAGAGACAGACAGACAGACAGACAGACAAGACAGACAAGACAGACGGACAGACAGACAAGACAGACAGACAGACAGACATAGAAGAACCATAAAAGAGACTGAGACAGGAAGACAGACAACGAGAAGGACAGAGGGAGGAGGAATGGAGGGTTAAGGGGTACAACAAGTATCTCAGAATCCTGACAGTGCCCAAATGGTTTCTTCTTGACTTTTCAGATTAAGTAAAAGGAGTATTTCAAGTGAAAGCAATAGCAGAGAACCGGGGGCAGTAGCACACTCGACCACTATCTGCCACCAAGTCCAGCTTTCAATTAAACAATAAAGGCCGTAACGAAATAAAACCGAGTAGTAAAATATATGCTAACTTCTACAGAACTAGAAACTAACTGGAGAGGAAGATGTAGATGTGTGTGTGTGTGGGAATGTAACTATAGGACAGGATCATATCCTGTGTAAAGCCCTTTTAGTACTAGGTGAGCCATAAAATTAACAAGCAAGAAAACAAAGAACACTTAAAAAAACAAAAACAACTAATCAACCAACCAAACAAACAATAAGCGAACACACAAGTTCACTATCGAACAATTTATCAGCAGTGAATCTTTACCATTGGATCGCTAACTAATGACAGTTCTTGATCATTTGAGTCTTCAATTATTCAACTAACTGAACAGCTGACCAACCAATAAAACCTCTAGCCATCTATCTTTCTCTCTGTCTTTAACACACACACACACACACACGCACATACACACACACATACAGACACACATTCTCTCTCTCCCTCCCTCTCTCACTCTCACTCTCTCACCCTCTGTACCTCTGTCTCTATTTGTCTGTCTGTCTGTCTCTCTTTTTGTGTCTGTCTGCCTGTCAGTTTGTCTGTCTGTCTTTCTATTAACCATGGAGACCAGACAAGGTTTTCCCTACGACCAGGCTTTCTCCAAACCATTTTATCTTGGTATGATCACTGGGATTACCAGAAACTGCCTGAACATCATCCTTCATCCATGCCAGAAAAACATTCCTCTTCTATCTGTGCCTGTCTGATTTCTATAGTTTTGGCAGACGTAATCACACACACACACACCACACACCACACACACACACACACAACACACACACACACACACACACACACACACACACACACACAACACACACACACACGCCCGCACACACACACACACACAACACACACACACACTCACACACACACACACACACACACACACACACACATAAACACACACACATAAACACACACACACTCTCTATCATAAATAATAATTACAATATTTATATAGCGCAAAATCTATCTTGATAAAATCAAATCTAAGCGCTGAAACACACACACACACGCACGCACGCACCACACACACGCACTCACGCACGCACACACACGCACCCACGCACACACACACACACACACACACACACACACACACACACACACACACACACACACACACACACACGGCTATAAATGGGGAGAAAGAATAAAAATATTGGAAAATTATAGAGAGCATATTATATACAATTATATATTGCAATGTGACTCTCTCTCTCTCACTCTCTCTCTCTCTCTCTCTCATACTCTCACTCTGTCTGTCTGTCTGTCTATCTGTCTGTCTGTTTGTCTCTCCTCTCTCTCTCTCTCTCTCTCTCTCTCTCTCTCTCTCTTTCTGTCTTTTACCCATATGTCCATCTGCCTACCTCACATCCATGCCTCATTCCATCCATCTATTCATCCATCATTACATCCATATATTCATTCATCTAGCAATTTTCCCAGCTATCCATTCATTTATTAATCTTAACATCACTAGACCTGTTCATTTTTTATTTCGTCCACACAGTGCGTTTTCCACACCGCCATAGTTAGTTTATGCAGCATACTGAGAAACGCTTAGAATGTTTTCTTTTCATCATATCATTCATCTCCATAAAAAGAATCCCATCATCTTCATCAAGCCATGTGATTCCACAATCAGCTGGGATATTAGATGAAGAAAATGGGCATATTCACGAAGTGACTATGAAAATGATCATGACATCAACAAACATGTGAACAATGGCGATATCAGAGTACTGCCTGTAGCATCTTATTGCAAACAGTGTATCTGTATTATAGTTGTAAAAACAATGAGACGGGCAAACGGTCAGGCAGCCAGACAGAAACAACAGACACAGACACAGACACAGACACAGACATAGACACAGACACAGACCAACGCACACGCACACAACACAACACACACCACACACACACACACACACACACAGCCGCGCGCACACACACACACACACACACCACACGGCGCACGCACGCACGCACACACACAGAGGCACATATACACAGACATACACACACAAACACACACACACAGGCACACCTACACAGACACACACACACACACAGACCACACACACACACACACACACAACACACACACACACACACACACACACACACACACACACACACACACACACACCACACACACACTCACATACACACACACAAAAGAAGCAGTCAAAAAACCACCCCACACCTAAACTAGCTAATCAAAGCCTTCTTGATATATTAAAATGTTTCGCAAACTATGTCCAAAAGAATCTATATCACCTCAAACGTATTTGTTAACGATATGCTAACAATATTTTACGTACGATTTTAATCCCAGCTTCAATAAATCTTCTTTGCTTCAACAGCATATTTTGAGATATATTCATACCAACATACAAAGATCAACATCAATTAAAAGTGAAACTGATGGAGATCATCCCGTGCCACCGAAAAAAATCATTTATATGTAGGTGGCACTGGACGGTTTCCATCAGTATCACTATTAATGTTGACTTAAAAGTTGAAATACTTCACCAAACTTGTTAAAAGTAAACGAAAATATAAGGCACTGAGTGCATGGAAAAGAAAGAGAGTCAAACAGATACAGGGACAGAGAGACAGAGGGAGATAGAAAGAGAGAGAGAGAGAGAGAGAGAGAGAGAGAGAGAGAAAGAGACAGACAGAGAAGACAGACAGACAGAGACAGAGATAGAGAGACAGAGACATAGAGAGAGACAGACAGACAGACAGAGAGAGAGAAAGAGAAATGGGGGAGGGGGAGGGATAGAGAGAGAAAATCGGAGAAAAAAAAAAACTAGCCAGAGAAAGAGAGGCAAAGAGACATAAAGTGAGAGATGGAGACAGATACACAATCAAACACAACGGAGGGAGCAGAGAATACCACTGCTTATCGATCTTCGTCTGCTAGGGGTGAAGAGATCGAGAGAAAGCGTAAATGACAGCACAGTCGATCACAGCGATGACATGACGTCAGCTCTCTACCCCACACCATACTCCAAGAACCCTCTGTCTCCCTCTTCTCAAAGCCAGAAGACAAGCAGATGTATTTAATGAGGTGAAAATTGTCAGATAAGCAAATCCTACCCTTCTCTGCTTCGGCTCAATCAACCGTGAAGAGGATAGACAAGTGTGCGATAAGGGTCTGTCCAAAACCTGTGCTGATTAAATGTCATACTGGTTATTTGAGCTTCCCCCTTTTTTTTTTAGGAAAACAATCTTCTGGATATTTAGATGAACAGCTTGGTGGAATAGTCAGAGTATGAGAGGATTTCTCGTGGCAGGGGCTCAGTATATGCAAACAGTGTGGTATCATGCACGTTAAGAAAAAAAAAAAAGGTAAATATGGGAAAAAGTTCATGACAGGGTGAAATATAAAGTTTTGAGTAATAAGATACATTTTGATTGAATCTCCTTTAATTTGCACATTTACCAGCCATTTATACACCATACTATCATGTTATTGTCTATCAATTGTTTGAGTATTATAAAGAAGTCTGTTCTGCTTCCTGTGAATAGGATATCCCATCTGTGTGTGCAAAAAGGAACCTTTATTATCAGCAAGTTAATTTCTGTTTGTTCTGTAAGCGCTAAACAAATTCTTATTCAAAGTCGTATCTTTCATCTAGCGATTCCAATATAATACTCGTTGCAAGATGGATAAGCTTCCTTTGCATGTTCAAGAAGGTTTTGCTTGCAGATGAAACGTTATCGTGCTGGAATAAAATATTCATTTGGCACAATGACGACATGTATAGTATGGTGAAGTAGTATACGTATGTAGCAACCTGAAAACGTCTTCGTTCCGAACTTGCAGTTTGATACATGCAGCGGGACGGAAAATATGTGACCTCCCACCACGAAATCAGTCTTAACTCGCAGTCAGTCGAAGACCACTAGGAG
>CM060305.1:26103865-26111365 GCA_030674185.1 Monoplex corrugatus | reverse complement strand
TAATAATAATAATGATAGTAATAATAATAATAATAATAGTGAACATTTATGGCGCTTAATCTAAAAAAAGCCCTAAGCGCTTACAGTAAACACACACACACACGCACACACAACACACGCACACGCACAACACACACACACACACACACACACACACACACACACACACACACACACACACACACACACCCGCACACACACACACACACACACACACACACACACACACACACACACACACACCCGCACACACACACACACACACACACACACACACACACACACACACACACACACACACACACCCGCACACACACACACACCGCGCGCGGGCACAGATTTCAAGGTGGCAGCTGAAGTAAGAGTACAGAACTACAGGCTAGGATTTAAAAAGAGTGGTTTTTAGACTGGACTTAAACGAAGAAAGGGTACAGGTAGAGCGGAGAGGAAAGGGAAGTTTGTTCCAAATAGAGGGGGCCTGATAAGAAAAAGCACGTTCACCAAGAGTTTTGTTGCGGAAGCGTGGGATTCTAAGTAGGTGGGCATCAGTAGAAGAGCGTAGCTCTCTGGAGGGAATGTAAACAGTCAGGAGATCAGAAAGATAGGGGGGAGCTAGACCAGCCAGAGACTTATGGCATAGGAGGGAAAGTTTATAGTCAATACGCTTTCGAACAGGAAGCCAGTGTAGAGTTCGAAGCAGAGGGGAAACATGAGTTGACCTTGGGCATTTCCGTACAAGGCGAGCAGCGTTATTTTGAACTTTTTGCAATTTGGATAAGAGTGTTTGGGGGCAGCCAGCAAGAAGCGAGTTACAGTAGTCGAGTCTGGAAAGAATGAGTGCAGAAATGAGAGTTATAGTGCTTTCTTCAGATAGAAGATGACGCACAGAACTGATCCGTCGAAGTTCTAAGTAACAAGCACGACAGACAGAGGATACCTGGCTGTGGAAGGAAAGAGTTTGGTCCAGTACAACTCCAAGATTACGCACGGATGTGGAAGTGTGGATTACCGAGTCTTCAAGCTGGATAGAAACAGGGATAGGCACAGTAGACAGAAGTCGCTTTGATGCAATAAATATAAATTCTGTTTTGTCATTATTCAGCTGGAGTTTGTTGCATGTCATCCAAGACTTTATGTCAGAAATGCAGAGCTGTGTGCGTTGAATTATAGAAGGGATAGTGGAGGGATGGCCAGACATGTAGATTTGGTTGTCATCAGAAAAACAGTGATGGGATATGTGATGATGGGCTACAATGTCAGAGATGGGCTGAGTGTACAAAATAAAGAGAATAGGGCCTAAGACAGAGCCCTGAGGAACACCGTACTTCAAGATGGTAGGATTAGAAGAGACACCATTTATGGAGACAACTTGTACACGACCAGAAAGGTAGGATTGAAACCATGACAGAGCAATGCCAGAGATACCAAAAATATTCTGAAGTCGAGAAAGAAGAGTATTGTGATCAATAGTGTCGAAGGCAGAAGAGAGATCAAGAAGAGAGAGAAGGGACACCTGACCATTGTCTAGAGTAGATAGCAGATCATTCACAATCTTCAAAAGAGCAGTCTCTGTACTATGACCAGAGCGATAGGCAGATTGCAAAGGATAGAGAAGGCTGTTGCAATCCAGGTGTTCCTGGAGTTGGAGAAGTGCGATCTTTTCAATAATCTTAGAAAGAAAGGACAGATTGGAAACAGGACGGTAGTTTTTCAGGTTTTCAGGATCAAGGGAGGGTTTCTTTAGAAGAGGTTGAACAATAGCTGTCTTGAGAATAGAAGGAAAACATCCAGAAGTGAGAGAGTCATTTACAATGACAGTGATGTAGGGAAGCAAATCGTGAATCAATTGGGATAAAAGAACAGATGGAAGGGGATCAAGTGCACATGTCTTTATGGTAGTTTTATGAATAACTTCACTGACAACAGCTTCAGTCACAGGCTTAAATTCATTAAACAGGTTTCCAGTGAAAGAGTCATAGGGAACATCTGGTAACATTGCTGACTGAGAGTCGAGGCTTGAACGAAGATCTTCAATTTTGTTACTAAAAAAGTCACAAAATTTCTGTGGTAGATTAGAGGGATAGACAGGCGAAGGAAGTGGGGATGATTTTATTCTCCCCATGAATGCATTGGTGACCTTGAACAGTTGTTTTGTTGTAGTACATGCAGTGATTTTTGAATTATAATATGCTGACTTGGCTTGTTGTACTAAGGTATTTACTAAATTGTTAGCAGCACGCATTATCTGTTTGTGAATTTCTAGTCCACTTTTAAGCCATTGTCTCTCAGCCCTTCGTCTTGCACGCTTAGCATCCAGTACTTGTTCTCCAGCAGCTGGAAACCAGGGCGACGGTGGTCGGGTGGAGATTTTCCGTCGAAGAACAGGAGCATGGCGATCCATGACGTCTTGAAGAAGGCTGTTGAACAGCCCGGCAGATAGGGCAGGAGCCGACTGAAGAGCGGCCAGCACATCCGATCTAAAAGCCACAAAGTCGATGGATGCCAAGTCACGCTTCTCAATGTAGCGGGGAGGCTTAGAGGGAACAGGGAGGTTCAGCATGGCTAGAACAGGGTAGTGGTCCGAAGTCAGGGACAGGCTGGTCGAGACAGACTCAACCAGTTCTCCTTCAGGGTGAATGATCCAGTCGAGGATATGGCCAGACTTGTGGGTAGGGGAGGTGACAGCCTGGGATAGGTTGAAGGATTCAAGAAGATCCATGAGACGCGACGGATATGTATTTGAGGGGGTATCCCAGTGGAAGTTAAAGTCTCCCACCAAAATGAAATTGCCTCTAACCATGTTCATATGTTCAAGTAGATCGGGGAGCTCGTCGAGAAAGAGTGAGTCCTTGAGATGGTTCTTTTTGTTAGGAGGGGGACGGTACAAGCAGAAGACATGAAGTAGAAGCTGGGGTAGGGATAGAGTAAGTTGGGCCAGTTCAAATGAAGTGTGAGGGAAGGAGAAGTTCGAGGTAGCACTAATGGAGGAAGTAATGGCATCAGACACAACAAAAGCGATGCCTCCACCACGGGTCTGCCGAGGGAAGCTGAGAGTCTTGAAGTAATAATAATAATAATAATAATAATAATAATAACGGGTCTGCCGAGGGAAGCTGAGAGTCTTGAAGTAATAATAATAATAATAATAATAATAATAATAACGGGTCTGCCGAGGGAAGCTGAGAGTCTTGAAGTAATAGTAATAATAATAATAATAATAATAATAATAATAATAATAATAATAACAATAATAATAATAATAACAGCAACAACAACAACAACAACAACAACAACAATAATAATAATATAATAACAATAATAATAATAATAAGGAGAAGAAGAAAAAGAAGAAGAATGATGATAATGATAATAATGATGATGATGATAATGATGATAATAACAAATTCTAAATTAATTATGATACCAATAATCATAACGATATTACTACTACTACTCCCACTACTACTACTACTACTACTACTACTACTACTACTACTACTACTACTACTACTACTACTACTACTACTATTAACTTCACTTATATTGCTCAAACGGTCTATGTTCAAAGCATGTTCTTGCACTTTACAGGAATGAAACATCAATATTTTTCAATCTCGTAAAAATAGAGACTGACAAAACATGAAAGACAGATATTGTCAGAAAATGTAAAAAAAAAAAAAAAAAAAAAAAAAAAAGAAACGAGCCAAATATTGTTAATAAATAAGAATATTTGCCAACACACAAACAATGCGCGCACCCACACGTACACACACACACACACACACACACACACACACACACACACACACACACACACACACACACACACACACACACACACACACACTCACACACGCACACACACAAACACACACAAGCACAGAAGCACACACATACACATGATCCTGAGGTAGGGTACACTCAGTATGTTAGGCGTGTCTTGACTAAGTTCCCAACCTCTCTCCAACCAGGAAGCTCATTTTGGTCATGAGCAGAGACCATGGAATGCTTGGAAATCCGTCCGGCTCGGCCGTTAAACTTTTTTGATGAAGTTCCTTTTTCCCAATGATTCCGTGTTAACATCATTTCATCACGAGGTTTAGCCTGCCAGCTGAGGCAGTATACCAGGGTGTGACACTTAAAGCCAGTTGTGAGAGATTAAGGAAATGAATGGAAACAGCGTTTACGTCCAGTGTTCAGGTAGGGTCCAGTGGCCAGAGAACAAAGGTGCTGCCCTTATCCAGAGCCTCTTACACCCCATCGGTCTCCTGTTGGCGACATCCACATCCATTCATCCATTCAGTGGATCAGGAGAACCGAAAAAAGCATCGGTCTCTCAAAATGCTACTACATTTTTTTTAAGGCTTCTTTGAGCAATTGTTTCGCTAGCCCTCGTACACTCTGAGAGTGGTAGGACTAAAACCTACAGAACTGAACTGAACTGTTGGCGACATCATTCTTGATGGTAGCCGCTGATGCTTGTTCCGTCAGCCGTCTCCGTCTCCTTCTTTCTACAGCCTTTCTGTAGATTTCGTCTTTCGGTAACTTCGTCCACTTGGCTATGTTCTTTACATAGGACGTCGGCGGTCTTCCTTGTCGTCTCTAGCCCTCCATTTTGCCCTGGGCCACAGTCTTCACTACATGGCAGCTCTCATGTCTCATAGCATGTATTTCTTTTTTCCTTTTCCTAACCAGGCTTTAGAGTTCAAGTTGTTTGTTCAGTTCTTCCGGAATGCTTTGGTTTGTTCGTCTTTTAGTTCTGCTTATTCTTATGAGTCTTCTGTAGAACCACATCTCTGCACTTTTGATTCTGTTTTCATCTGCAGCTTTGAATCCGTCCTTCACTTGCATACAACAAATTAGTGTTCGCAGTATTTTAAGTTTGAGCTCATTTCCTAAAAATATGTCTTTCCAAATGTCAGTAAGATGGACCATTCTTTGTTTGGCTTCGGCAATTCTCGCTTTGTCTTTGCTACATGTGGCATCAGCTGACTTGTATGACCAAGGTATTTTAAGTGTTGTACTGCTCCCATCTTTAAAACCTACCAAAACTACAACAACACCCTGAACCCATTTCGTTTCACATTGCTTCAACATATTCTTCTTTTTTGTTTCGACAGACAGTAAATGTGTCAAATTTAAGAATTAACGTTAAAAACAAGTATGCTCTTCTCGACAGACTAACAGATGTATTTTAAAGTTTTATGTTGCATTTAATGGTGCTGTGCAAGACTTTTACTTTAGAGCTCCATACACAAATTCATTGTTGCCATTACCATTACAACTACCACCACAGTCACTGCCATCGCTGCTGACACTGCTGCTGCTGCTGTCGCTTCAGCTTCTGCTCCTGCTCTTCTTTTGAGTTATGAGTACTACAGCTACTGTTGCTGCTAATGCTATTGCTGCTGCACAGGATGCAAAGGCAAGCAGACAGACAAAACGAGAGCCGGGAATAGTTTTTTATGACTATAAAATAGTTGTGTTTATATAACAGCTGACAGTACTTTCAACACCTACAACAAAAGAACAAAACTAAAATCGGCAACAAAATCAACATTATCAGCAACGACGACGACCACCATCACACCACCACACCACCGCCGCTGCCATAATCACCACCACTACCACCACCACCACCACCACCACCACCACATCCACATCCACCATCACAACAACAACAACAACAACAAAAGCAACAGTAACAAAAAATATAACAACAACAAAATCAACAACAGCAAGAAAACCAAACAGTAACAAACCATGATCATCAACAACAATATACCCGCGTAAATAAGAGCAAACAAACACACAAACAAACAAAAAACAAACAAAAAACACACACAGAAAAAAAGCATACGCAACAACAACAAAAACAACACCACCAACATCAACAACAACAACAAACAACAACAAATCGACGACAACAACGTGAGTCAACTAACAAACACAGTACAATTAAAGAAGAGTAAGGAAGTGGAGAGATAAGAGGACCCAAAAGAGACCTAAACAGGAAGTGGAGAGATAAGAGGATCCAAGAGAGACCTAAACAACAAGTGGACAGATAAGAGGACCTAAGGAGACCTAAACAGGAAGTGGAGAGATAAGAGGACCCAAAGGAGACCTAAACAGGAAGTGGAGAGATAAGAGGACCCAAGAGAAACCGAAATAATTGCCAACATAAGGGGACGAAAGGATTTTCAAAGGAATGATCAATCAGCAGCCGACACCTATCAAATGCAGATGCTAGAAATTTGTAATAAACGATTCTATTACTGATATGCTACATAAGGTAATGCAAGCTTGACCTATGCAAGAATCCTACAAATCCCATGCACGTCAAGGAACGATGAAGAGTCAAAAGTCGACTTTGAGATGCTGTCACTGTACAGTGAGAAGTCATGAATATTCAAGAGATGGCGACGTCTCTCTTGGGAAAAGGTCGTCGTTCTGCTTTAATGTCCACTGTTCTGATACTTTTGGGAAGTTCTGCTTTATTGTATGTCTGGCACCAAATATATGGGAGGAGACAAAGATCAAAAGACGAAGATAAAAGATAGGAAAAGAAGTAGAGGAAGAGCGTAAAGATGCACTGACACATAATTAACTAGGTAAGAAAAAAGTAATAAGTACGTAATAGTTCTGAGAGAGAGAGTGAGAGAGAGAGAGATAGAGAGGAAGAGAGAGAGAGAGAGAGAGAGAGAGAGAGAGAGAGACGAGAGAGACAGAGAGACAGAGAGAAGAGAGACAGAGAGAGAGAGAGAGAAACACACTAAAAATATAAAAAAACACCGTTCTGAAGTGAACTTTTGTCTTAATATATAATACGATTTTCTACATTTGATGTTCTCAACAATTTTGCGCACGTCTCATATTGGTTTGTTTACCATAAAAGGATGGACATACTGAAAATAAGTTGTTGTTTTTTTTTATCTAAAACGTGTTAGCTCTGTCTGTCTGTCTGTCTGTCTGTCTGTCTCTGTCTGTCCTGTCTCTCTCTCTCTCTCTCTCTCTCTCTCTCTCTCTCTCTTCTCTCTCTCTCTCTCTCTCTCTCTCCCTCTTTCTCCCTCTCTTTCTCCATCTCTGTCTCTCTGTCTGTCTCTCTGTCTGTCTCTGTTTTCTCTCTCTCTGCTTTCTCCCTCCTCTTCTCTCTTCCTCTGTCTCTTTGTTGTCGTCTGTCGTCTTCTCTCTCTCTCACTCTCGACCTCTGCCTGTCTGTCTGTCTGCCTGCCTGTCTGTCTATCTGTCTCTCATCTGTTGTCTCTCACTCTGCCCTGTCTGTCTTCTGCCTGCCTGTCTGTTTGTCTGCCTCTCATTCTGTCTGTCTGTCTGTCTGTCTGTCTGTCTCTCTCTCTGTCTCTGTTGTCTATGTCTGTCTCTGTCTCTGTCTGTCTGTCTGTCTCTCTTTCTCTGAAAAACAGCATGGATAAGATATGCCGATAGCAGGGTGATGGAGTACTGTAACTTAACCTAAGTCTAAGAGCTTTGTCATCACATGAT
>CM060305.1:26091365-26096365 GCA_030674185.1 Monoplex corrugatus | reverse complement strand
ACCCACCATCCCATTCAGCCATCCATCCATCCATCCATCGACGATTTTTCCTGTCTTCCATTCTCATAATATTATCGATTCCAGACTGGCTGCCCAGGCTTGTTTAGCAGAGTTAGCTAAAGATGCTGAGAGGGCGCTGGGCCGGTTGTGTCACAGATTTGCCATTGCGTGATGGCTTTGCGGAGGCGTGATGTAATCAGGTATTGGAGAATGAACATTTTTGTTTGGGTCGTTTTGTTTCTGTGTCCATGTTATCACAAGAACTCGAAAATGGATTGTGTTGGAGCTGACACAAATAGAAAACGTCTTGTGCATCGCTTGACAAAATTCTACTCATTTTTACTCATTTAAATGGTAGTTTCAGTCTGGTATCTATGATCTTTCTTTGTGTGTTAAATATCAGGCTCTAGAGCTGGTGTTTTCTGTGCACAAGAAAGGTGGTAACATTGCCAGTAAATGCACACTGTGGTCCCAGAAATTTAAGAAAGTGTATTATGAGGATAACATTTGATGACGATCATCATCATCATCATCATGTGTCCTGCCGCATGGCGTTGGCCATCGTTGCCCTTCGTATGAATCTAGTCTTTGTCGCTGCAAGGACTTCTCCCACCTTGTTTGTCTTCATCCACTGTGGAAGTCCGTCCAATATTTTCTCTCTGGCTTAACCTGGTGCTAGTTTTCCCTCTGAGTTTCCTGGTGTGACCAGCTGCTTTAATTTCTCCTGTCCCATAAAATGTCCTATATATGTTGCTTGGATTTTTTCCCCTATTTTTTTTCATTAATGACGACGATTTTGAGTCAGAAAGTTGATGTTTCGAGGACCAGTACTTGCTAATAGCTTTGGAAGGGCCTCCTTCAAAACAAAATGTGCATAATGATTATGACAGGTGTGACTTTGAGAAACACTAGACCTTATACGCGCGCGAGCGTGTGTTTATGTGTGGAGGTGTGACTTTGTGATTGTGTGTGTGTGTGTGTGTGTGTGTGTGTGTGTGTGTGTGTGTGTGTGTGTGTGTGTGTGTGTGTGTGTGTGTGTGTGTGTGTGAGTGTGTGTGTTTCTGAGTTTATGAATGTGCGTGTGTATGTGTGTGTATGTGTGTGTGTGTGTGTGTGTGTGTGTGTGTGTGTGTGTGTGTGGTTGTGTGTGTGTTGTGTGTGTGTGTGTGTGTGTGTGTGTGTTGTGTGTGTGTGTGTGTGTGTGTGTGTGTGTGTGTGTGTGTGTGTGTGTGTGTGTGTGTGTGTGTGTGTGTTTGAGTGTTCGCCTGACAAGTTCTAAGCCCAGTGGAGATAATCAAACATACTAGACAGTGAATCACTGGATATTATAGTTAACAGTGGCCTTTATAACTTTTAGTTTCATATTACTTTGCTAGAACAGTACGCTATGGCCAGCTTTCAGTTTACTTTGCTGTAGCATGACAGTAACTGCGTATGACCCAGTCTTGTTCTTGTTTGTCTTCTTCTCTTGTTTGTCTTCTTCTTGCTTGTTTGTCTTCTTCTTCTTGTTTGTCTTCTTCTTGTTTGTCTCTCTTCTTCTTTTCTTCTTCTTCTTCGTTTGTCTTCTCTTTTCTCTTCTTCTTCTTCTCTGTCTTCTTGCATTCTTCTTCTTCTTCTTCTTCTTCTTCTTCTTTCTTCTTCTTCTTCTTCTTCTTCTTCTTCTTCTTCTTCTTCTTCTTCTTTCTTCTTCTTCTTCTTCTTCTTCTTCTTCTTCTTCTTCTTTCTTCTTCTTCTTCTTCTTCTTCTTCTTCTTCTTCTTCTTCTTCTTCTTCTTCTTCTTCTCTTCTTCTTCTTCTTCTTCTTCTTCTTCTTCTTCTTCTTCTTCTTCTTCTTCTTCTTTCTTCTTCTTCTTCTTCTTCTTCTTCCTTCTTCTTCTTCTTCTTTCTTCTTTCTTCTTCTTCTTCTTCTTCTTCTTCTTCTTCTTCTTCTTCTTCTTCTTCTTCTCTTCTTCTTCTTCTTTTCTTCTTCTTCTCTTCTTCTTCTTCTTCTTTTCTTTGTCTTTTGTCTTCTTTTCTTTCTTCTTCTGTCTTCTTTTCTTCTTCTTTTCTTCTTCTTTTTTCTTCTTTTCTTCTTCTCCATCTCTTTTTTTTTTGTTCTTCCTCCTCTCTCCAAGTTTCTTTGCTACTCCCTATATTTGGCTAAGTCCACACTGTCTTATACCAACTATCTGCATGGCCTGCCTCGCCGCCCTGGGCGGTTTGTACCGATCAGAAAAAAAAGGTCCCTAATAGAAGCAGAAATACCACACTAATAGTTATTGACTGACTTCCTTGGTGATTTATAAGGCAGACGCATAGAACTGACTGAAACTGATATTTATGATTTCTTTCTTGTTTCTTATGATCGTGTGTATTCACGCACTTTGGATATAGAAAATATACACACGCGAGCGCGAGTGTGTGCGCACTACCCTAACACAGACACAGGCACAGACACAGACACACACAGACACACAGACACGCACGCATGCACGCACGCGCACACACACACACACACACACACACACACACACACACAACACACACACATAAACACACACACGCACACACAAACACACACACACACACACACACACACACACACTCACCAGTAGAAATCCTAACAAAGCTAACTACTAACATAAAACAACAATTTGCAAGACGTCAATGTGTTTTAGCTACATTTTTTGATATAACGAAAGCATACGATCAAGTGTGGCACTCCAGATTGTTATTTAAATTTAAAAGTATTGGGCTGACAGGTCACATTTATGACTATGTTAAGTGTTTCTTAGAAAACAGAGTATTTCAAACGAGGATTGAAAATGTATATTCCACGAAACGAATTCTTCAAATGGGTATCCCTCAGGGATCCGTTATAGCTCCCCTTCTTTTCATGATATTAATGCATGACTTACCCAGTAAAGTATCTAAGCATGTAGTTTTAGCTCAATATGCTGACGATTTATGCATGTGGATGCAGGTAAATATGAAAAGGAAAACTCCTTTGCGCTGTATTAATTATACACGCAAATGCTACCAATTAGAACTTGATAAAATAGCACGATACATGGTAGAAAATGGGTTACATCTATCCCTGGAAAAATCGAAAATAGTTTTATTTAATAATGGAGCTAACCCAGTAAATCTTCCCACTTTCAAACTGGGAGATACTCTTCTTCAGTTTAATGAGTCAATTAAATTCTTAGGAGTTTTTCTTACGGCAAAATTATCTTGGAATCAGCATATTGAATACTTATTAACCAAAGCTCAAAAAAGTTTAAATTTCTTAAAAATAGTTCGCAAACAGGCATGGGGTCAAGATTCATCAACACTTGTTCATCTTTGTAAATCGCTTGTTAGATCTAAATTAACCTATGCCCAAGAAATCTTCTTCAGTGCACCGAAACACTTAATGAAAAAACTGCAGAGCATAGATTGTAAAGGTTTCAAACTTGCACTGGGTCTTCCAATGCATGCTTCCTGTCTTCGCACATATACTGAAATCAAACTGTTGCCACTTGATGAGCAAAGGAAAGTCGCTTCTACTAAATTTTTGTTAAGACACACCACTGTAGAAAACATCTCTGAAACAGAAATTAAACTGAGATCAGATATCGACTTTCCAAAAAGAGCTAAATCAATATCTTCACAGGTCACTCTTGCAACATACACATCTGACGTCATGAAAGGTTCAGGAATTGATCTACACGTAGATCCTGTATCTATAAGACCTTCCTTTTCGCCAGTACCCAGTTGGGAACTCCAAAGGGCACAATTTGACGTACATCACACTAACTTAAAAAAAGGAGACAATGTAAACTTACTGGCAAGTCAGGTTAAATGTCATATAGACGACTTATATTCCGATCATTTGAAAATTTACACTGATGGATCAGTAATTGAAAGAAAAGCAGGCTCAGCGTTTTTAATACCTGCTCTCAAAATTGAAAAATCTTTCTACATAGGACTTGATAAATCTATCTTTACAGCTGAACTTTTTGCAATATTAATGGCTTTAAACTTTATGATAAGTTTTCCTAGGACAATTTTTCAAACACTTTTTTGCGTGGATTCAAAATCAGTACTTCAGGCTCTTGAATTATCAAAATTACAAACAAGATCAGAAATGATTCTGGAAATTAGTCACTTGATTCATAATTTATCTTTAAGAGGCACTGATATTACTTTCTGCTGGATACCTTCTCATAGTTCTTTTCGTTATAATGATAAAGTTGACAGGGCTGCCAAACGGGGAGCTAATAACTCACCAGATTCAAACAATATCCAGCTTTCTCTCTCGTTGCACGAGAATTACACTTTAGTAGACAACTACGTCTGGAAGCAGTTCCAATTAAAACAGAAAAAGTATGATAAATGTCACATGAACTTTGAAATTAGCAAAATACTTAAGCAGCTTCATGCCAGCAGAATTATACAATCCCTTATGTATAGATGGAAACTTGATGCATTCAAAACAAAATACACCAAGAACATAGTATGTCTGTGTGGAAAGAAGATAACACATAGTCATATTCTTTCTTGCGTTAAGGTAAAACGACATATTCCAACACTATCTATGAGTACAGTTTCTGATATATTTGCCTCATCATCATTACTGTATGAATTTTTTGTTAGCCTGTCAAAAAGTCCTATAGCGAATTACCTTTAAAATGTTATTTCACTTGTTCACTGTTATGGTTAGTCAATTATTAGTTTTATTTTTTTCTTCGTTTCTTCCAGATATTTATCAATTTTGTTTGTTAGTTTGTTTAAATCGTTAATTATGGTAACATTATTTGTTAGTTTTACCTTCCCCTCTTCAAAACAGTTGTTTTCTGGATCATCTTTTCTCAAGTTCAAAATTGACAATTTTCAAATATTCTCTTCACTCCTCTTATCACCCCCCCCCCTTTTTTTTGTTTTTTTTTGGTTTTTTGTTTGTTTGTTTTTTTGTTTTTTGTTTTTTGTTGTTGTTGTTGTTGTCTAAAATCACTTTAGTGAATAGACATTAAATCAAAG
>CM060305.1:26083865-26086365 GCA_030674185.1 Monoplex corrugatus | reverse complement strand
CGTGTGTGTGTGTGTGTGTGTGTGTGTGTGTGTGTGTGTGTGTGTGTGTGTGTGTGTGTGTGTGTGTGTTCTGTCTGTGCGTCTGTGTCTGTGTGTCTGCGTATGCTTGGTTTGTGATGAAATATGCATTCAAAGGATAAATTCAACAAAATTGTATGTCCCTTGCTCTAACAACAACTCCGAACAGAAAGTAACTGCGCAAGATACTATTCCTGTTTCAGGACCATCAATTTAACAAACCTATGAACAAACACTGAAAAAGTGGGTCCAGACTGCGATACTGCCACTGCTTAAAACAGAAACCATTCAACAAATAACGTAAAAAAAAGAAATGGTAAGGGAAGATGAGAACGATATTGGAGGTCTCAGTTCCCCGACAGAACACACACACCCCACACACCACACACACACACACACACACACACACACACACACACACACACACACACACACACACACACGCGCGCGCACACACACACACACACACACACACACACACACACAGATTATGAGAGAGACAGAGACAGATAGACAGAGAGACAAAGACACAAACAGAGAGACAGAGAGAAAGACAGAGAGAGAGATACATAGAGACAGAGAAAGAGAAGGAGAGACAGAAAGACAGACAGAAATACAGAGACAGAGGAAGAGAAAGATGGAGAGCCAGAGAGACAGACAGAGAGACATAGAGAGAGAGATAGAAACAGACAGACAGACATAAAGAGAGAGAGAGATAGAAACAGACAGACAGACAGACAGAAAGAGAGACAGAGAGCCAGAGAGAGAGAGAGAGAGCAGAGAGAGCCAGACAGAGAGAGAGAGAGAGAGAGAGAGAGAGAGAGAGAGAGAGAGAGAGAGAGAGAGAGAGAGGAGAGAGAGAGAGAGAGAGATCTAGCACCAGAAGATGACAAAGGCGATGTTCAAATGAATAATTAATTCGAAGGAAATGGACACCTCCGTGTAGATCTGAGACAAAACGGATAAACCAGCGATGTTCTTGTGAATAATATCATCAATGGTTTCCTTCCAAATGGCATAAGAGCATAACCTCTGGTTATCTTTAAGGCTCTTATCAAGTCAAGTTGTTGTGAAGAGTTAAATGTCGACTTTGAGGTGCTGTCTTTGTACGTTAAGAAGTAATGAATAACAATCAAGTCATGGTGACGTTTCCCTCGGGGAGGGGTTGTCATTTAGCTTAACCCTTTCACCCCATCCACCAAGTGCAAAATCTGAACTCTTTGACTCCCTCATCCTTCCTGCGAGAAGCTGGTGGATAGGATGAGGGAATCAAAGAGTTAAGGTTTTTGCTTTTGCTAGCATGGTTGCTGATGCAGGATGTCAGGAGTCCAAGGATTAATGTTAAGCGTGCTTTTTGTCAGAGTTGTGCCTTTCATCATATCTCTAGTGCCAGAAATGGGTACATGATAAATACATTAATAGATAAATTGATGAACGGTTAGGTGATCGAGCAAGGAATTGTAAAATGCTGTCATAAGTAGATTAAACACAAATGTATTCAAGAGCGATTAAGAGAGCTGTTGACGGCATGAATGGTTCACTCCCTCTCTCGCTCACTCCCTCATTCACTCACTCCCTCATTCACTCACTCACTCACTTACTCACGAGAAAGAAAACAACACAGCAATAAATTAATTTTATCTCCAGTGAAGATATCACTTTATACTGTTCTTATGTTTATTTGCCGGATTTGGGTCTTCCTCTTACTTGTATGACTAATTATGTCGGGTGGTCAACTGTTTTCTTCAGCTTTTTGTTCAACTTTTTGTTCAACTTTTTTCCTTCAATTTTTTCTTCATCATTAGGAAACAAAATGTAAACGGATGTAATGTCAGCCATGACTATATTTATAAATATTTTTTTCGCGAAAACGTCGCCGTAGAATTTAATGACTTTTTTTTATGCTCCTTGCCACAAGGACAAAGATGTCAATGGTAATAAACCATTTTCACTTTCAGTTTCAGTTTCACTCACTCACTCACTCACTCACTCACTCACTCACTCACTCACTCACTCACTCACTCACTGCCTCTCTCACTCACTCACTCACTCACTCACACACTCACTCACTCACTCACCTACTCAAAAGCTCTGTAATCATCCAAACAAACAAGTAACAAATCAACAAGTGGAACAGTCAACAACCAGCTGGTTGTTCAATCAGTTGTTTGACTGATCCACAGAATCAACTAGCAAATCACTCAATCCACCAATCAATCTAACAAACAAGCACGCAAGCAAGCACGCAAGCAAGCAAGCAAGAAAGCAAACAAGCAAGCAAGCAAACACACGAGCAAGTTTTCAGTCTGCCTGTGTTATTCTGTAGCAGTTCTGTTTAAACTGAATCCAAATTGCCTGCCCAAGCTTGCTTATCAGCGCTGCTTAAATTGGCCGAGGAGGGATGAACTGTGCTGGACTGCCTATAATAAAGCTTGGCTGTTGGGAGAGGTCGTTAGGGATGCGTCGTATAATCAGGGAGTGG
>CM060305.1:26068865-26076365 GCA_030674185.1 Monoplex corrugatus | reverse complement strand
CCATCTCTATCTCTCGTTGCCCCTAGCATCTCCCCCACCCTCTTCATCCCCAGCCACTCTGCAAGTCCGTCCAGCATTCTCTCCCTGGGTCTACCTGGTGCTCTCTTTCCCTCCAGTTTTCCCGTTGTGACCAGGTGCTCCAAATCCCCCTTCCTCATAAAATGGCCTTAAAACGTTGCTTGTCTTTTCCTAATCTTCCTTATGAGTGATCTACTTGTGCCTGCCTCCATCAAGACTGTCTCGTGTGTTTTCTTTGCTGTCCATGGAACTCTGAACATTCTTCTGGAAACCACATCTTGGCTGCCTCAATCTTGCTCTGGCTTTGCTTGCTGACTGTCCACGCCTCGCATCCGTACAACAGTATTGGTACTATATAACATTCAAGGACTCTCTTTCTGATGTTTAATTGATAGGCAATTGTTGGTAAGAATGCTTGTCATCTTCTTGAATGCTGTTTTGGCTTGGCGGATTCTGCCAGCTATTTCCGATGTGCATCTGCCGTCTGATGAAATGACCGTTACCAGGTATTTGAACTTATTAACCTGTGTCAAGGTTGTGCCATTTGCTGTTATTTTGCATGAGAGATTTCATGTTTTTTACTGATCACCATGACTTAAAGTCTTCCTGCTGTTTAGTTGCAACCCTTACCTTTGCTTATCACCATATCATAAATCAAATGCATTGTCAAATTCACATTACAGTGATTTTTGCTTCTGATTTGAAAATGGGACTTAAAAACAGACTTTGTTGGGTTTCAGTGGTCCACAATAATATATTTACGTGCAAAGTTTTTTTTGGACAACATGAGACTGACACAATCAGACGGAAATTAAGAGATCTGCAATGACTTAAAATGTCCTTAGTGTGAAGGTTCCTGATCTGTCAGTGTTTTCTCTGAAGCATTTCCCAATAATTCAAAATGATTTTAACATGGAATAACGCGTCAATGCCAGTCTGCATCTACAAGCAGAGATGATGACAATGATTGATGATGAAGATGGAAGATGATGATGATGTGATGATTGATGATGTGATGATGATGATGATTAGTAGTAGTAGTAGTAGTAGTATAGTAGTAGTAGTAGTAGTAGTAGTAGTTATATGTCTATTTGTTAGTAGTAGTAATGTTGTTTCTTTTTGTTGTTATTTTTTTTATTATATATTCATTATTGTTATTATCATTATTTTTTATTATATTATTTGTTATCATTATTGTTGTTGTTGTTAATATTATCATTATTGTTAATATTATTATTATTTTATTATTATTATCATTATTATTATTGTTATCATTATTGTTGTTATTGTTATCGTTATTTCTGTTATCATATACCACCACCACCATCATCATCATCATCATTATCATCATCATCATTATCATCAAACATCATCATGATGCATTATTCATCAAACCCAGTTGGACTCACTGCACATTACAAACCATCGGTGTTTCGGTGGTGCACAGAGAGCTCAAGCTGTTAGCAAGGTGGTACCTACATTCCACTATGTTGATGCACGGTCTGCATCTTTGGTGGACGTGCATGCTAGGGTATTGTTCATGTTTCCGTAAGCCAGCCACTGGCTTGCCTTACTGGATCTCCAACATAGCTATTTGGTATTATGTATATTCTGTTGTACGGATGCGAGGCGTGGACAGTCAGCAAGCAAAGCCAGAGCAGGATCGAGGCAACCAGAGATGTGGTTTCTCAGAAGAATGTTCAGAGTTCCATGGACAGCAAAGAAAACAAACGAGACAGTCTTGATGGAGGCAGGCACAAGTAGATCACTCATAAGGAAGATTAGGAAAAGACAAGCAACATTTATAGGCCATTTTATGAGGAAGGGGGATTTGGAGCACCTGGTCACAACGGGAAAGCTGGAGGGAAAGAGAGCACCAGGTAAACCCAGGGAGAGAATGCTGGACGGACTTGCAGAGTGGCTGGGGATGAAGAGGGTGGGGGAGATGCTGGGGGCAACGAGAGATAGAGATGGTTGGAAGTTCATGGTCGCCAACGCCATGCGGCAGGGCACCTGATGATGATGATGATATGAATATACACGACATAAGTGTAGTTACTGGCAGGTCTGCACACATGTGCTGACTTGGAGGTTAGTTAGAGGAATCTCCAGTCCCTACTTGCCAGTCGGATTGAACCCAGGACGCTTGACTGGAAGTCTGGCTTTACCCACGTACGTGATAACATCAAAAAATGATTGGAACATTGTCTAGCTTCGATGTGTTTCTCTATAAAGTAATCTCTTTCTCCGTCTCTTTGTTTCTGTCTCTGTCTGTCTGTCTCAGTCTCTCTCTGTCTCTCTCTGTCTCTCTTTATCTGTATCTCTCTCTCTCTCTCTCTCTCTCTCTCTCTCTGTCTGCTCTCTCTGTCTCTATGTCTCTCTGTCTCTCTGTCTCTGTCTCTGTCTCTTTCTGTCTCTCTCTCTCTGTTTCTCTGTCTCTCTCAGTCTCTCTCTCTCTGTCTCTCCGTGTGACTTTCTCTGTCTGCGTCTGTCTCTCTCTCTCTGTCTCTGTGTGTGTCTCTCTGTGTCTCTGTCTGTCTCTGTCTGTCTGTCTCTCTCTCTGTCTCTCTATCTGTATCTCTCTCTTTGTCTTCTCTCTCTCTCTGTTTCTCTCAGTCTCTTCTCTCTCTCTCTCTCTCTCTCTCTCTCTCTCTCTCTCTCTCTCTCTCTCTCTCCCTGTGACTCTCATTTTCTCTCTCTCTGTCTCTCTGTTTCTGTCTCTATCTGTTTGTCTGTCTGTCTGTCTCTCTCTCTCTTTCTCGACGTCTGTCTCTGTCTGTCAGTATGTCTCTCAGTTTATCTGTATGTCTGATGTCGGTCTGTCAATCTGTCTCTCTCTCTGCCTCTGTCTGTCTTTCTGTCCTTCTGCCTGTGCGTCTGTATATCTGTCTGTCTGTCTGCCTGTCTGTCTGTCTTTCTGTCTCTCTCCCTCTCTCTCTCCCCCCCTCTCTCTCTCTCTCTCTCTCTCTCTCTCTCTCTCTTCTCTCCCTTCCCCCAAAACATGAGGAGCGGGACAATAAACAAAGCAGTGGACAGTGCCTTTAACCAAAGCAAACAGCTCTGTACATTACAAGACCTCACGGCAATACTGACACTCTGAGGGCATTCCCAGAGTGGAAACACTGTGCGAAGTTATTATTCTCCGCAGACAGATTAAAAGGGTTGTCTGCTTTCATGCACGTCGCTGAAAGCAGAATTGGTTTTGTTATGACGCCACCATCTAGTGGTGGTTCAAAGGTCTCAGACATGAAATGGCCGCGATGAGGTTGTTGACTACCATTTGTACCATGTGGGGGTAAAAATATGATGAAGGAATGGCAGTTGATTTCTTGAAAGTTTTCCCTCTTTCTCGCCATACGTAGTTTTTAGTATTGCATCAATACATGTTGTGGCTACATTCAACTTTCTTCCTAAGCACGGTTTTTACCAATCTGTATAGACGTACATGCATACATATATATATATATATATATAATATATATATATATATATATATTATATATATATATAGATAGATAAGAGAGATATATATACATATATATATTATGTGTGTGTGTGTGCGTGTGTGTGTGTGCGTGTGTGTGTATGTGTGTGTGTGTGTGTGTGTGTGTGTGTGTGTGTGTGTGTGTGTGTGTGTGTGTGCATACATAATATTATACATAATAACAATTATGTATACGAAGACAGGCAGGTTCCAAACAAACACCAACAATTTAACACTAACAGTAATTATTATGACCACCACCTTCTGTTGAAAGAAAAAAAAACAGACGAAACGTGTTTTAGTTTAAAATGGGAAATAAAGACAGATAGTGAATGTGGATCAATACATCCCCAGAGAGAATCACATAGCTGACACCAGAACAGAATTGAAGTTATTTTCTGATGAATCATGGAATCAGACAAGTAGTCCATCCACTTAAATCTAATTCCAAAGAGAGAAAGAGAAAAAAAAATCTGTGATTAATTAACGAATGAATGTTTTTTGTCGGAAATTTGCTTCAGATGGGATGTAAGCTTGATCTTTGCGAGCTCGTTGCAATTCTATGCAAGTTAAGGTGATGTCAAGAGTCAGACGTCAACTTCAAGATGATGTCAGGGTACAGTAAGAAGCCATGAATATTCAAGACATGGTGATGTTTCTCTTGGGAAGGGGTCGCCAACCTACTCAATTGTCTAATGTCTGTACTGTTTGAGGAAACTGTTTAAGTCGTGTCTGATGCCAGAGAGATGGGAAATTACAAAGAGAAAAGGGAAAGATAAACCGTCGAAAAGGATAAATGAATTGATGAATAATTAAATGATTCATAATTAACCAAGTGAAAAAGGGGAGTAACTGACGGAGCAAATAACTGAGCGGGAAAAAAAAACGACAATAGGTGCATACGTGCAATATTGAAAATGTTAGCAAAACTATGAAAGTCGCTGATGTGTGACTCACTCACGCGTTCACTCATTCACTCATTCGCTCGCTCGCTCATGCATTCATTCATTCATTCATTCATTCATTCATTCACTCACTCACTCACTTACTTACTCGTTCGCTCACTCACGCACTCACTCACTCGTTCGCTCACTCACGCACTCACGCACGCACTCATTCACTCACTCACTCACTCACACACTCACTCACTCACTCATTCAATCTGCTTTCATCCGTTATTCTAATTTTCCCATGCCATCTTTTAAAGCAAAGATTTTTTTTTTATAATAGAAAAAAACACACACATTAACAGCCATATTAGATGTGTTCTACTTAAGATCCATAATACATAACAATTTAATGGGGGGGTTTTCTCTGAATCTTGAGCTTGTACTTCATTTTTCATCTCTTGTCACAGAGAGCAAGTAGATCATCAGTGGAATGATAACATAACTGTGTGGACAGAATATCATGTAACAAGCTGTAAAGGGCTGAGAAACGCGGAAATAGAATCGTGAAAACTGTCCGTGGTGTCCCAGTGACACCTGCAACAAGGGGTCCAGTCAAATGTGGTATTTGAAGTATCCTACTGTACTGACCACATTGGATCTTGTTACTAAGGATGGAAACCGTGAAAAGAAATGACATATCCACCTAAGTAATATCTTTCATTCTCTGTCTGTCTGCCTGTCTGTCTGTCTCTCTTTTCTGTCTCTGTCTCTGCCTCTGTCTTTCTCTATCTCCCTCTCTTTCCCTCTTTCTCTGTCTCTGTCTCTCTCCCATTCTCTCTCTTCCTCCCTTCCTCCCTCCCTCCCTCTCTCTCTCTCTCTCTCCTTTCCCCCAAAACAGCATTTTTTTAATCAGCTAATAGTGTTGCACAGTGCCCCTTACCAAACCTGAAAGTTCTGTACATCACAAGCTCCCGTGGAAACGGCGGCACTTTGACTGCAATTTCACTCTGGAAGCCCCATGGGAAGTTATCATTCTCAAGGGACAGATTAAAACGGTTGTCGTTCTCGTAAACGCTGCCGAAAATGAAACCGTTTTTGCTATGACGTAAACGCGTTGTGCGAGGTCAAGGGTTTCAGATGGGAGATGGCCGTTACGAAGTTGACGAGCATACTGTGCCATCCACTGTCATACATTAGGAGGGAGTGACTGGAAAGGTTGATTTGTTTGAAAGCCTTTCTATATCACGTCATACATACTGTGGTACATGTAGACATTTTTCATAACGGCATCTAGTTCATAAAAAAGCTTGATACAACTGTTTTCTGGAATATCTAGTCATTCTCTCATAACTGCCCGTTGTAGTTTACACTTCTGGTACGTTGAAGCCATTTTTCATAAGTCTGTGTTTCTATGAATATTTTGATCTGGCTGAGCCAAAACTTAAAAGAAAAGCAGTCGATACCAGATGAACATTTGATGACATATTTGACCTTAAATTCTTATTGGCTTACGTAACTGACACCTCATTATGACTTCTTTAGGAATATAGTTTTCCTGTCCTGAATGTTGCCATCAATACCGATTTTGCATTTATTTTGACAAATACTAAACAAATTATGGAAGCAGCTTTCGAGCAAGCAACCTGCTTTAATATTCATAATGCATATATCGATATGTCATGACTTTATTATTGTCTGCTGCTGAGAGGTAGGATAAAAAGAATGTTATTCATGACAGGAAGAAGTGTGTGTTTTTTTTCTATTTCTGTTCATTGTTTTTCTCTCTCTCACTTTGTGAAGAATGGGGGTATCCTTTCCCTACCACCAAGGCCAGACCGTCCTCATCGATAAACGCAGACTGGGAAAGCAAACAAGTAGAACAAAAACAAGAAGCATGTGCATGTGTCTGACCTGCTTTTGAAGAGCTATATTTTTTCGATTTAGTGATTTGTTCTTTTTCATGATTTGGAAAGACTGAAACTCGTCATTCCTGCTGTCTTATACTGATATTTTGATCTGCTCAATGTGTTTATTGTTGTTGTTGTTGTTGTTGTTGTTGTTGTTGTTGTTGTTAGTTTTGTTGATTCATGAATATATTTTTCCTATCTGTGTACTGGCATGTGTCGTTCGACTCCCCCCCCCCCCCTTCCCACCTTCCCGCTCCCACTCATTAGTCTAAACTTTACATTATTTGATTATGATATTATTCATCCGTCTTCTTTTGTCCATGCTTGTGTGTTTTTGCATCTTTTTTTAAGCCAGTCTTCGTGCCTCTTTGCCTTTCTGCTCATTGATGGGGTGAGGCTGTCTTCTAGATTGTCTCATTCATTTAGTAAACATTTAGTAGACAACAAGCATGATGATAAAACAGGTATGGACTTACCGGACAGACGACAGTGAATATTTGGTGATGACTCTCTGTGCCCCAACTTAGAAACGAGACTCATTTGATGTGAAAATGTGACCCGCATATTGTTTGAAGTCATCTACTTCAAATGTAAAGATGTGCTTGATATTACTTGAATGAGCCAACAGTTCTACTATTATTATTTTTTCGAGGCAAATTGTATGGTACCATTATAACACCATGGTGAAGACAGTAAAGACAGAGTGGATGAAGGGAGACTAAGGCAGCTGTAGTATGTCTGCTGACTGTGCTCTGTTGGTGTTCGTGGCTGTGTGCTTTTTTTTTTTACTTCTCTTCTACTGTACTTTTCATTTCCATGTTATGAATCTGTGTGGAACATAGAGAAACCCAGCTACATAGACTGCATGATATATAATCTTATCTAATATCTCTAAAAGTAAAGAATCAAAACGTCCATTGACTGTTGGGATTTTTCTATCTGAAAAGGCAAAGCCTATTTCGAATTAGAAAATGGATGATATGTTTGTCAAAACACCACAAAAGATGAACACATTCAAAACTTGCTCGTGCCTGAAGGCACAAAAAAATGCAATGACCTTTGAAATAAAAGAAAGAGCATGAAGAAGAGGCAGTAACAAGCATTGGGTTATGTGTCAAAAAAGTGAGGCTAGACAATAAAGAAACAGATGGAAGGACGATGAGAAGGAAAAAGAATGAAGGAATTAAAGAAAAGACAAGAA
>CM060305.1:26061365-26063865 GCA_030674185.1 Monoplex corrugatus | reverse complement strand
TAGTAGTAGTAGTAGTAGTGGTGGTAGAAGTGGAAGTAGTAGAAGAGCATCATACCCTCTGAGAACAAATATCCTAATCATCACCATCATCACCATCACCGTCACCACCATCACCATCATCATTATCATCATCATCGTCGTCGTCGTCATCATCATCATCTTTTTATCATCTCCTCCTCCTCCTCCTCTTCATCATCAACAACAACAATAACAACAACAACATCATCATCATCATCATCATCATCATCATCATCATCATCATTTTGGGGCGCACCAACATTTTCCTCCACGTGACATGCTTGTTCATATAAAAAAAAAGTATTCGTTACTGTATTACTTTTCCCTTACCTACTATTTCCTTATTTCTAAAGCTACAACCAACATGTGTACCTTAGTTCTAATATCAGTGAAATAACAACACAAACCATGTTGTCTTTTCATAACGTTTGAAGTACATGTAAACATATATTTTTTTGGAGATATATATTGTGTTGTGTTTTTGTAAATGATACCATTGGTTCTTACCCTTTGAAATAGCGATTGGGACTTGGAATTTCCTTTTCTGAGTCCTTATTGGAAAAAAAGGGAAGCTGTGTGTTGCTTAATTTAGAGCCAGACTGATGGAGTATCTCCTGCTGTGTACAGAACCAGTACGCCTATAGGGATACTTCTTTCGAGCTGGCTTCTTCAGTAACACAGAGGGTGACGTCTCATTCATTTTAATTTGGAATGTTAATGTCACAGTCAGAGGTACTTTCAAGGCTGAACGCAGGCTTTGGAGTTAGTATAGAAAATAATCATTGTTCATTTATTCCCAAGGTAAATGTTTAAAACAGACTACTATTTCGGGCAAAATTAAGTTGGAGATGGAATATGTATCTGTTTATCTATCTATCTATCTATCTATCTATCTATCTATCTATCTATCTATCTATCTATCTATCTATCTATCTATCTATCTATCTATCTATCTATCTATCTATCTATTATCTATTATCTATCTCTATCTCTATCTATAACTATCTATCTGTCTATTTATATATCTATCCTCTATCTATCTATCTATCTATTATCCATCTATCTATCTATCTATCTATCTACTATCTCTATCTATCTACCTACATATCTATCTACTCTATCTATCTACCTCTCTCCCTCTCTCTCTATCTGTATGTCTGGTTATCGGTCTATCCATTCGTTAATCTGTTCATTTGTACAGTGTATGGCCATATAATCTGATTTAATGTGCGTTGTGCGTCTCCATAAGGTTCTTGCATAATCCTCACTTTCTATTCTAGCGTTTCGTTTTTCTCTGTCTTGTCTCTTGTTGTGTCTGTACATTTCTGCCCTTGTTTGTTAAATTAATGCCATCTCTCTCTCTCTCTCTCTCTCTCTCTCTCTCTCTCTCTCTCTCTCTCTCTCTCTCTCTCTCTCTCTCTCTCTCTTTCTTTCTCTCTGTAACTCTCTCTCTCTCTTCTGTGTGTGTGTGTATTGTGTGTGTGTGTGTGGGGGGGGGGAGGGAGTTGTGTGTGTGTGTGTGTGTGTGTGTGTACGTGTGTACGTGTGTGTGTGTGTGTGTATGTGTGTGTGTCCGTGTGTGTGTGCGTGTGTGTGTGTGTGTGTGTGTGTGTGTGTGTGTGTGTGTGTGTGTGTGCGTGTGTATGTATGTGTGTGTGTGTGTGTGTGTGTGTGTGTGTGTGTGTGTGTGCGCGTGCGCGCGCGTTCGTGCGTGCTTGTTGATTTCCTATCTTTTCTGTGTGTTTTTTTTCTCTAATTTCTTCAGGTTCTTTTTTTTTTCTTTCTTTTTTTTTCCTCCTGTTTTACACTGTAGTCTCTGTATCTCACCTTGAATTTATTATATTGTATTAAATAATAAATGTTAGTCTACTTTCTGTTTTAATTCTTTGACACTGAAAACAACACCGATACGATAGCTATAGCTATAGAGGTTTAATGTTGATTTCGTCGTAAATGATGTCAAACAATAAAACAAACAAACAAACAAACAAACAAACAAAAAACCATGTCAGAAAAGTTTATAAATCTTTATTATTAACAACGGTGTGTGGAAATTGTTAGTTTTATATTACTTCATTTATTTTGCCAATATTAAGTAAAACAATCCATCAACCAGTTTAGACGATTTTTGCCTGTTGGAACATTTTAGGCTATTCAAAATTTTAAGCATATAACATATGCATCGCCTGGGACGTCAAACCTTCAGTGATTTTTAACAAAGACTTTAGTGCCTCAAAGCGACAAAGGCATTCAATTATGATATCGATGAAATAACATAACATGCAGGCAGACCAAAAACAAGATCTGTTCCAAAGTAATGCTTGCTCGCTTGAGGTTTTCTTAAGACTTCACCCAGGGCCTTAAGGGTTACAATAAATAGAGATGAAATTTTAATCTTCCACTTTGTTTAAACATGAGGAAATGAGGGAGAGGGCGAGAGAGAGAGAGAGAGAGAGAGAGAGAGAGAGAGAGAGAGAGAGAG
>CM060305.1:26036365-26038865 GCA_030674185.1 Monoplex corrugatus | reverse complement strand
TGTGTGTGTGTGTGTGGTGTGTGAAAGCGAGAACGAGAGCGACTGCATGCGCAAAAACAGAAAAAACATACTCATCAAGGTAAAACAGCTATTTATCGCAAGAATTATCAAACATTCAAATTAGATAACTTCATATAAGAAACCAGACACTTGCAGTCGTGTGCAGTCAATAAGCCTGGCTATGTGAGTGTTCTCTTCACATATTGTAAAACACAATACGTATATAGACATTTAAACATACTGTACTTTAATATGATATAGAACCCGACTTACCCAATAATCCAAACTCCAGTCATCAATGGCTTTATATCTTACCACGTACGTTTTGTCGTCTACTCATTTTTCTTTTGGATAATCATATACATATTTTCGGAGCTTTATACTTGGTTGATCGAAACATCTTTGCGTTGATTGTACAATATTTTTTGTTCAAGAAGAAAAAAAAAGAAGAAAAAAAAACCCAGCTAAATAACCAAGAACCAAACCAAACCAAACCAAGCAGCACAAAACAAAACAAAAATATAACCATTCATAACAACACCACAATCACACACACGAGTGCACACACACACATAACACACACACTCACCACACACACCACCACACACACACACACACACACACACACACACACAACCACACACACACACAACACACCAACACAAACACACACACACACATACACACAACATACACACATACCACACACACCACACACACACACACACACACACACACACACACACACACACACACACACACACACGCACACTAATAACCAAGCAAAAAGTAGTACATAAGTAACTAATCCGCGTGTTCAATGTCATTCTAAATACACTGATCTAAAGTTGCAGATTGCACTGCACACTCAGATATAATGAATTAAGCAGACACTTCAGTACGATGTTTCACTGGCTCTTTCTATATGTTTACTCCTTCGTCATTCCCTCCTCATCATCATCACCATGTGCCCTACCGCATGACGTTGGCGATCGTGACCCTCCATATGCATCTATCCCTTGTCACCACAAGCGCATCTTCCACTCTCTCTGTCCTCAGCCACCCTGCAAGTCCGTCCAATATTTTCTCCCTGGGTCTACCTGGTGTTCTCTTTCCCTCCAGCTTTTCTGCTGTGACTAGGTGCTCTAATTCCTCTTTTCTCATAAAATGGCTTGTAAATGTTGCTTGTCTTTTCCTTATCTTCCATATCAATGATCTTCTTGTGCCTGCCTCCATCAAGACTGCCTCGCTTGTTTTATTTGCTGTCCACGGAACTCTCAACATTCTTCTTAGAAACCATATTTCGTATGCCTCACAATCTTGTTCTGGCTTTGCGCGTTGACTGTCCACGCTTCACAGCCGTATAACATTATCGGTTCTATGTAACATCCAAGAACTCTTTTTGTGATGTTAATTGATAGGCACTTGTTGGTAAGAATGCTTTTCATCTTCTTGAATGCTGTTTTGGCTTGGCGGATTCTGCTGGCTATTTCTAATGTACATCTGCCGTCTGGTGAGATGACCGTTCCCAGATATCTAAACTTATCAACCTGTCTCAAAGTTTGTGCGAGTTGTTATTATTTTGCATGAGGGATTTTTTTTAACTGGTTACCATGACTTCCGTCTTCCGTGCTATGTAGCTCCAACCCTTTATTGTTGCTCTCTATTTCTACTATATTCACAAGGTTTTGTAGGTCCCTTTCATTTTTCATTTCCTGCCTTCTTGAAATAACAGTAAAATGATGCAGCATGGCACTAAATCTCTCCCCTTACTTCTCTTCCCCTTAGCAAAGTTACTTTGAAAGGCACGGCTATCTCCATCCGTGTTGAGCATATTAGTATACCTGTTGAGCACGAGGCTGTTACCAACATAATGTTTATATCACAATACTAGCTTCCCACCATGCCAAGAAGTCTACCTTACGTTCACGGAAACTCTTGACTGTCAGTTATAAGAATGGAGCGTGAATGTGATATTGAGGTAGAAAATTGCTGTCGGGAGGATGAGTAAATGCTATTGATTTGTGAAGGAGCCTCCCTTAAAAAGGGAGTTTGCATCAACACCGCAGTGAACGTTTGTTTGTAAAGAAAACATACGCTTTCACTGTTTCTCTCTCTCTCTCTCTCTCTCTCTCTCTCTCTCTCTCTCTCTCTCTCTCTCTCTCTCTCTCTCTCTCTCTCTCTCTCTCTCTCTCCTCCTTTCTCTTCTTTCTCTCCCTGTCTCTTTCTTTACCCCTCTCTCTATACATATCTCTCCCTCTCTTTTTCTCCTCTTCTCTCTATCTGATTCCATCTCTCTCTTTCTATATGTCTGTCTGTCCCCCCTCTCTCTATATCTCTCTCTGTCTCTCTGTCTCTGTCTGTCTGTCTCATTGTCTCTCTGTCTTTGTCTGTCTGTCTGTCTGTCTCTCGCTTTTCTCGTCTCTCTCTCTCTCTCTTTCTTCTCTCTCTCTCTCTCTCTCTCTCTCTCTCTCTCTCTCTCTCTCTCTCTCTCTCTCTT
>CM060305.1:26011756-26016265 GCA_030674185.1 Monoplex corrugatus | reverse complement strand
CTAATAATCTTACAGATAATTCAAACAATGCGAAGAGTAATCTTGGGTTGATCTGAATCTTTCTTTTCCTATCAACAAGGAAAATGAGCAACTACGATTTCACAAGCCTGTGCAAGTTGTAATGTTTAGATTCATGAGGTCTTGCAAATCAGCAATGTTAATTCAGTACTTATTGCATTAGGGACTCATTGTTGAGCCTGTACCAGGCATGGCTTTACTCTTGAGACAAATTCTTGAGAAGCAAGAGCTGCATATTTGCAGACATCATACTACCACGAAGACGAGGCTGTCTCAATCAGAACCAGTTTGTCTTTGTTTCTTTTTTGTCCTTTTGCTGTTTCGGTTATATATATATATATATATATATATATATATATATATATATATATATATATATATATATATATATATATACAGATATATACAGGTAGAAGGTTGTAATTATCAGGAAATATTGACGTGTGTTTTGAAGGAAAAAGAATGCAAAAGAAGAAGAAGAAGGAGGAGAAGAATGCGAAGAAGAAGAAGAATGCGAAGAAGAAGGAGAATGCGAAGAAGAAGGAGAATGCGAAGAAGAAGGAGAATGCGAAGGAGGAGGAGGAGGAGGAGGAGAAGAAGGTAGAAAGAAACTCTAGGGAGAGCTAGACAACAGAAGGTCTTCAGAGAAGTAACCCCCTTTAGACAAGTGTTTTGGCCCTGAATTCCTTACACTCTCGGGGGCCGGGCCACATCCAGGTCATAACTCCTGGATGCCCTTCTGCTGTTGTCTATTTTTTTTTTTTTTTCCCCACGCCGGGGAGCGAACCTGGGCGATTCTGCGCTTCAGAACTGCGGTACGCGGTTTTACCAATGTGCTAACGGGGCACACATCATCTGTAGGGAATTTAATCCTTATGTTCACTGTTTTGGTTCCTCCTTGCCCAGATCCAGCTTGAGCTCCTTTCTGCTGCCTCTGCCATCGCTTTAAGGACTCTAGTCCTCTTCTTCCCAGAAATGGCGAGTTGTTTCATGAGATCATAAGCGGAGGTGCCCACAAACCCTCTTGCCCCGACCTCTATGGCGAAGATTTTGACCCGCAGACCTGCTTTCTTCAGGGTGCTGGCAAGGCCGGCGTATTTTTCGGTCTTGTAGATATGTGCTTCTTCCATTCTGCTTTCGTATGGCACAGTGAGTTCTATCAGAATCACTTGTTTCGAGGAGTCAGAGTGGAGAGCGATGTCTGGTCTCATGCCTGTCTTGCTGATGACATCTGGGTAATTTCTCCACTCTGGGAGGTCTGCTGTACACTCCCAGTCGACTGCTCCATCCAGAAGACCCTTTGGCAATGTGCTGGTTGTCATAGCACTTTCGGGCCAGACCTGTTTCCCTCCTGCTTTGTAGAACGTTGTCATAGCAATTGGTGCGTTTGGGGTCATGGTTTTTTCACTTTCAGAACTTGGTTGTGCCTCCATGTATACCTTCCTTGGGCTAGCGCTACTTTGCAAGAGCTTAGGACATGTTCCACTGTTTGTTTCTTCTGACAGAGCGGACATGCTGGGTCGTCTGATTTCCCCCATTTCACTAAGTTTGCATTCGAGGGGAGCAGGTCATATACAGATCTGAGGAGGAAGCTTATCCTTAGAGGAGCCATGTGCCACATATCGTTCCAGCTGAGACTTCTTTGGAGTGCACTGTCCCATGTTGTCCATTGCCCCTGTTGACCTTGCTGGACTGCCTTCTGCACTCTTTTGACATCTTCTTCTTCCTTCAACTCCTGTATGATCATGTATCTTTTTTCCTTCCCTTTGGCTTTGGACCACCACTGCATTTTTGTTGCTCCCAGTCCCTGTCTGTTGGTTTGCGTGTGTCCAATTATTTCTTTGATGCTGAGGTTTCTCTTGGCATTGTTTACAGCCTCTTGGACTTTCCACTTTCTGCCAGTTCTCAGCTTTGGATGAACTGATCTCACGATATTGTCTTCCGATTCCTCCAGCATGCTCAACAGTCTTGCTTTTCCAACTTTGTATTCCTCCACTATGGATTTGAGAGGTAGCTTCAGCATTGCTTGACGACAGTAGAATGCAACATCAGTGAGACCAGGTGGGACACCGAGCCATTTTCTTGTGTAAATGTTGATTTTGGCTTCCATTGCTTCGACTGTGCTGGTGCAAATGTCATAGATTAGCAGTGGCCACAGCAGCTTTGGTATCAGCATGAACTGTAGACACCAGACTTTGTATTTGCCTGGCAGTCCGCAGTTATCTATTTTCTTCAGGCCTTCTTCTGCTGTTTGCTTGGTTTCACATCCCCTTTGTGTGTCTTTCAGGGAGTCATCATACCATCTTCCGAGACTTTTTACTGGCTCTTCTGTGACAGTGGGGATGGCTTGGTTGGCTACCATGAATTTGACTGAATCTGCCACTTTTCCTTTTCGCAGTGAGAGACTTCGGGATTTCTTAGGTTTGAACCTCATTCTTGAAGAGGCCACCAGCTCATCCAGCTGCTTTAAGATTTGGTGTGTCTCTTCCTCATCCGTGGACAAGACTGTTGTGTCATCCATGAAAGCTTTCAGAGGAGGCATCTGGTATCCCTCTCCCAGATTCACTGGACCTGAACTCTTCATTGCAGCTTTCAAGATGACTTCCATTGCCAACACGAACAGTATGGGAGAGATTGCACAGCCCATTGCAATGCCCACCTCTAGGTCTATCCAGTCCGTGGTGTATTCTTTGGTAGAGAACCGCATTGAGAACCCTTGGAAATACTTCCTCAGCATTGTTCGGATGTTTTCTGGGATGTGATACATTTCAAGAGCCAGCTGGATCATATCGTGTGGAACTGATCCATATGCATTTGCCAGATCAAGCCAAACTACGTCAATGTCTCTCTTCTCTGTTCTTGCTTTTTGGATGGCATCCCAAATCAACGTGGCATGTTCCAAGCATCCAGGCATTCCTGGTATGCCTCCCTTTTGGACTGACATATCCAGATACTTGTTTTCAGTCAGGTATTTTGTCAATCTTGCTGCCATAACAGAGAAGAAGATTTTCCCCTCGACGTTCAGAAGTGATATTGGCCTGAACTGATTGATGCTGCTGGAGTTCTGCTCCTTCGGAATGTACACTCCTTCAGCTCTCATCCATTGGTCGCTGATCTTCTGGTTCCTCCATGCTGATCGAATCATCTTGTGGAGCCACTCGAGCACTTTTGGGCATTTCTTGTAGAGCAGGTATGGTATTCCGTTTGGTCCAGGTGCTGACTTGGCTCTGGCTTTCTTTACTATGTTCTTCACTTCATCCAGTGTTGGTGGTTTGTTATTGAATTTTCCTTCTGGCGCTGCAGGCCAAACCAGATTCTGGATTTCAAGTGGTGCCTCGCGCTGAGAATCGGAATATGTTTCCCTGAGATGCTGCTCTAGGGTTTCCTTGCCCACTGTGAGAGTCCCTGATTTGGGTTGTTCAAACAGCTTTCTTGCAAAGTCAAAGGGATCTTTGAAGAAACGATCTTGAGTCTTCTTCTTTTTGCTCTTTCTTCGCCTTGCTGATTCCACTTTGCTGAGAGCATTGTGTTTGGCCTTCAGATCTTTCCAGAGTTCCAGGAGCCCTTGCTTCTCGAATTCTGAGGCAGTTTTCATTCGCTTTTTAAGCTTCCTTTTCTCCCTCCGGATGCTCTCCATCTGTTGCTGTCTTCTGGATTTCTGGGGAGGCGTTTTTGTCTTTGGCTGCTTCACTCCATAAGTGTCCCTGCAGATAGAGTATATGATGTCTCCGTATGTGTCAAGTTTGTGTTCCAGCGTACTGTTCCCTATTAGCGCATCCAGCTTAAGGACAAGTTCCTCATATAATTTCTCCCATTGTTCTTTTGCACCGGCAGGCGGCAAATTGAGTTTTCCACGTTTGGCGTTAAGAGCTTGTGCAAAATCCGCATCAGAACCGTCAGCGTGGATGTCCTTGGCACTATGGTTTAATTCCTGGCCTTGGTCATCCAACGTCTCACCTGCTATCGCAGTGCGCTGCTGCTGGTTCGTATGTGTCTTCAAACAGCCCATTTTTGTCCTGTGGATCTTCATGCCGCGTTTGGTGGTGAATCTCCTTCCACACGCACACGGAAATTCCAACTGGTCATTAATCATGGTCCGTTGAAGAAGAAGTAGAAGAAGAGTAGAAGAAGACAAAAGAGGAGGAAGAGGAGTAGGAAGTAGAAATGATAATTCACAGATGAGATAGGTAAAAAAAGAAACTCAAAAGATGAATACAGAAAAAGTACGAATTGATGTCCAAAAGGATGAAGGCTACCAACAAATGAATGAAGAAAACAAAAGTAGGAATAGAAGAAGAAAATGAAAGATGAGAGTGACGACGAGGACGACGAGGAAGAAGAGAAATTGAAGACGAAGAAGAAGGATGTCAAAGAAGACGGAAGAAGAAGAAAAAAAGAGGAAAACGTGGAAGAAGAAGAAGAAAATAAAGAAGACATAGGGTGGAAGAAGAAAAAGAAAAATTGGAACAACACAGACAAGGGGAAAAAAAA
>CM060305.1:25999256-26001756 GCA_030674185.1 Monoplex corrugatus | reverse complement strand
TACACACACACACATATATATATATACATATATAAATATAAATATACATATATATTATATATATATATATATATATAAGCATATACATTCATTTGTTTGCATTTTCAGTGGGTCCTATAATCAACCTCGTTGGTCATACAAATCATTGTTATACAAGAAATATCTGCCGAAGCCATGTGCACTCATCTATCAAATTTACTGTTGATTTTTACATAGCTGCTTCTCTTCCTGCTGCAGCTGCTGGTAATGCGAGTCCTTCTCTTCTTTCCTATGACTGCTTTCACTCTTGAACTTCCTCCTTCTGTATTTCTGTTTTCGTCTTTTGCGGTTACTGTTGTTCCTGCAACCTCTTCTTTCAAAAAGTGGGACATGGATATTGTAGTGTGAATTTGTTCGCCTCTTTTTGATCTTTTATGGAACTGTTTTAAATATTTTTGAGATGGGCTGGTAATAGCATACTCAAATATAGTTTTTGTTTGTTTAATTGTCCTTGTGCGTTTGCTCTTTTTTTTGTTCAACTCAGAATGACTTGTGTGTATAGTTATTTAGTAAAGCTTTACACACTGACGCAAACACAGACAGAGACAGAGGCACATGCATACACCTAAAAGCATGCGTAGATACATAGATAGATAGATAGCTAGCTAGATACATACATACATACATACATACATACATACATACATGCATACATACATACATACATACATACATACATCAATGTGTGTGTGCATGTGAGTGAGTGAGTGAGTGAGTGTGTGTGTGTGTGTGTGTGTGTGTGTGTGTGTGTGTGTGTGTGTGTGTGTGTGTGTGTGTGATTGCTTGGCTAAAGAAAGCCAGCCAGACATAGTTATGGCTAAAAATAACCGGATACATCTTAGCTTCAAAATGGCTAAAACATTCTAGAAGCAATTAACATTTTTTTTTTATTTTCAAAATTTTATCGGCTCATTAGTTTCCTTGCCAAATATGCATTAACGAATTTTAAAAGCGTTAAGAAAAGAAAAAGAAGGTCAAATTATTTATTTGGTTTTGCATGTGGATTTACAAACTCTGAAATTTTATAGTGAAATATAAACCCAGGAATGGAAATTTGCACTTTCGCTTGGGTTTTATATGTTACATCACATCCCTCTCTCTGTCTCTTTCTGTGTCTCTCACTCTGTGTCTCTCTCTCTTTCTCTCTCTCACACACATACATAATCTCTATCTCTATCTATCTATCTATCTATCTATCTATCTATCTATCTATCTATCTATCTATCTATCTATCTATCAATCTATCCATCTATCTATTTATCTATCTATCTATCTATGTATCCTCTCTCTCTCTCTCTCTATCAATCTATGTATGTATGTATGTATGTATGTATGTATGTATGTATGTATGTATGTATGTATGTATGTATGTATGTATGTATCTTTCTATCTATCTGTTGTCTGTCTGTCGATACACATCTCTCTGTCTCTGTCTGTCTGTCTGTCTCTCTATCTATATATATATATGTATACACACACACATACACGCGCGCGCGCGCACACACACACACACACACACACACACATATATATATGTATATGTATATATATATATATATAGACACACACATCACACACACATACACACACATGTACACATACACACACACACACACACACACACGCACACACACACAGACACGCACGCACACACACACACGCACGCACACAGACACACACACACACACGCACACACACACCACACACACACACACACACACACACACACACACACACACACACACACACACACACACACAGACGAAACACCAAATGTTTTCCCTACAATGTACGTTTATGGATAAGTGGCCTATTGGTAAAGCTACCATAAAGCTTGAAAGTGAACAGTTGCTCTTGAAAGAAAGCTGATGTTCAGAGTAAGCTATCGTCAGAGAATTTTAAGTCTATTTGAACTTTCCCGTTTGGTTGTTTTGTTTCTCTTATTTTGCCATGTCGTCCAAATTTTGTCACGTCAGGTTTGGCTGGAATGATAGGCCATATCAGTTGTTCTTTTTTTTCCTCTGTTATTAATATTTCAAAGAAGAGGCTTGAGTAAGGGTTGGTGAATGAGTTCCCACCCCCCAAGATTCCATCATGGGAACAGTTACCAGGTTTTATAAGCCATTAAAATCATAAATATAAATGTGACAGATGCAACTTTCTGAAAAACGCAACAGAGCGAAGTATTAAAATAGCAAATGAGAAACGCAGTAACTTTTCCCCCTCTTCAGGATAGGGCCGGATAAAACAATATTAATACGGCATGACCACTTTTCAAATTGCAGAATGAATCCCACTTCCGCTTTGATCTCATGTTTACTGAAAAACACATTATGATGTCATTTAATTTAGTCAGATTATTCCTTTTCTCACACTGAACAGAGCAGCAGGGAAGTTTCAGTCTTTCTCTCCTAATTTTTGTATCTGGTGTTTGTTTAGTTGTTTGTTTGACAAGGCCAGT
>CM060305.1:25904256-25966756 GCA_030674185.1 Monoplex corrugatus | reverse complement strand
GGTGCGAGTCAACAGGCACTGTATATTATCAGGTGAGTCACTGTCTTGAAGTTGGGTGTCATCAGCATAGAAGTGGTGTTTTATAGAGTGGGAGTTGATGATGGTGGACAGGGGGAGGTGTAAAGAGTGAAAAGAACAGGGCCAAGGACAGATCCTTGTGGAACACCACAGGTCAGGTATGCAGGTTGAGAGTAAGTGCCATTGATGAGAACAGTTTGTTTTCTGTTTGATAAATACGAAGTGAAAAAGGAGAGAGCGATGTCAGAGATGCCAAAAGTATGATGAAGTCTAGAAAGGAGAATACCATGGTCAATGGTATCGAAGGCTGCAGACAGATCAAGGAGTGTGAGGAGAGAGACTTTGCCAGTATCAGTTGCAAGGAGGAGATTGTTGAGAATGTGTAGTAGGGCAGTTTCAGTGCTATGGCACTGGCGGTAGGCTGACTGGAAAGGATTGAGGAGATTGTTGGCAGACATGTGAGAGTTCAGCTGGTTGAGGACGACTTTTTCAAGGAGTTTTGACAAGAAAGAGAGATTAGAGATAGGCCGGTAATTTTTCAGTTCATTTGGGTCTAAATTGTGTTTCTTGAGGAGAGGGTGAACAATAGCAGACTTGAAAGAATCTGGGACAGTTCCAGTTTGAAGAGAAGTGTTGATGATGTCAGTGATGAATGGGAGGAGAGTAGGGAGACAGTCGGCGTAGAGAGAACCTGGAAGAGGATCCAGTTCGCAGGTTTTGAACGACATGGATCTGATTGTGTTGAGAATTTCTTCTTGTGAGACTGGGGTAAAAGTAGTAAGAGGTGTGCCACAGAAGGAAGGGTCAGGTGGGCATGGTTGACAGGGTGTCCTGTCAAGCCTGTCACGAAGAGTTTGTATTTTGGTGGTGAAATAGTTGGAGAATACAGATAGGAGTTCTTCATTTGTATGTTTTGTTGGGAGAGGTAAATCTTTTCGTGTGCCAAGGAGATGATTCATGGTTGTAAAGAGTTCTTTTGAAGAAGAGGCATTCAGGATTTTGGTTTGGAAATAGCTTGTTTTTGCTGATGCAATGAGGGTGGATACTTTTGTTTTAGAGGCTTGGAAAAGTTGCCTGTGTACAATGAGTTTGGATTTGCGCCAGCGGCGCTCTGCTCTGCGGCGGGCACGTTTTGCACAGGCGATCTCATGAGTGAGCCAGGGGGTAGGGGGGCGGTCAGGTAAAAGATGGGTTGTGGCTGGAGCATGAGTGTCCAGAAGATGGTGGAGAGTAGTATAGAATTCATCGGCAAGGTTATGTGACTTTTCAGAAAGGAGACGGGGAGGCATCAGATGAAAATGTGGAGAGGTCGATAGATTTGAGATTGCGTCGAGTCACTGTGCGCGTGGTACGGGAAGGAGGAGAAATGTCGAGAGAACAGAGAATTGCAGAGTGGTCAGATGGAAGGGCTGAAGTTAGACGGGTAGAAAGAACTAAGCAGTTGTCAGTAGCGGAATTGTGGTGATCACGAGAAATGATCCAGTCAAGAATGTGACCTTTTTGATGGGTTGGTTCAGAAATGTGTTGAGTCATATTGTGATTGGACAGAGAGTTGATGATATGTCTTGTGTCATAACGGTGAGTGTTGTCGTAGTGGACATTGATGTCACCTAGAAAGATGTGATTTCCAGGTAAGAAGCAGTAGTGGTCAAGCAATTGGTCAAAGTCAGAGAGAAACGTGGATGTGGTGAGTTTGTTGGCAGAGCTAGGTGGGGGTCGATAGACACAGGAGAAGGTGATGGGGTGAGGGGTGGATTGGAAGGATACTTCAACGTGCTCGAAAGAAGGATGGGAGAAAGGCAGAGATTGCGAGAAAGATAGGCGGGAATGGAGTGAGTCGTTGTAGAGGATGGCGATACCGCCACCTCGGGATGAGGGATGGAAAGAAGCAAGCCTGTAACCACACGGAGTGAGGCTAGCATGTAAAGGTTCGTGACCAAGGGGGTTAAGCCATGTCTCTGTGATAAAAGCAATGTCAACATGCTCATCTGCGATAAAATCAGCAATGACTTCGGCTTTGCCATCAGTGCATGTTGACTGAGCATTAAAAAGGCATAGTTTCAGCCTATCACAGTCATATGGTGGCGGCCGAGGTGGCGACGAAGGCGGCACCGACAGGACAGAAGGCGAAAGCGGCACCGGCGGGACAGAAGGCGAAGGCGGCACCATCAGGACAGAAGGCAAAGGCGAAGGCGAAGACGGCAGAGGAGGAGACGAAGCTTGCAGCAGCGAGGTCGAGGGCAGGGGCAGTGGAGGAGAAGAAGAAGCAGGAGTCTCGCTTTCTGTGTTTGGTTTTTGTCAGTTTGCTTGCTTTTTCTCTCTGTGTGTATAGCCCCATCATCATGTAGACAAAAACAGATATTGAAGTAAAAATTGTAGGTTTTGGGTTTGAAAGCTATCAAATGGCTTATTCTGCTAGTTTTAGGCACTCACATTTGCACAGCAAATTATCTGATGTGGTGACCATGTTGCGGAGTACCTGTGCGCCAGATCTTTTTTCCACGGCGTGTCGATTGTTCCGTGAACTTCACCCCCTTTTTGTGAAAAGTTAAAGTAATAATAATAACAATAATAATAATAATCATCATGATAATAACAACAATAATGATAAAAACAATATAATAATAATAATAATAACAATAATGATACTACTACTACTTTTACTGCTACTACTGCTACTATTATTACTATTACTACTGCTGCTGCTGTCGCTGCTGCTGCTGCTGCTGCTCTGATGATGATGATGATGATGACGATGATGATGATAATGATAATAATAAAAATGATATTAACAACAACAACAACACAACAACAACAGCAACAATAATAATAATAACAGTAATAATAATAATGATGATAATAATAATAATAATAATAATGATGATAATAATAATAATAATAATAACAATAATAATAATAATAATAATAATGACAATAATAATATAATAATAATGATAATAATATTAATAAAAATAATGAAAATAATAACAAAACTAATAATAATAATAGTATAATAATAATAATAATAATGGTGATGATGATAATAATAATAATAATAATGATGATGATGATGATGATGATATGATAATAATAATAATGATAATGATATGATAATAATAATAATAATAATAATAATAATGATGATAATGATAATGATAATAATAATAATAATAATAATAATAACAATAACAACAATAACAACAACAACAACAACAACAACAACAACAACAACAACAACAACAACAACAACAACAACAACAACAATAATAATAATAATAATAATAATAATAATAATAATAATAATAATAATAATAATAATAATAATAATAATAACAATAATGACGACGACGACAACGACGACGACGACGACGATGATGATGATGATGATGATACTCCATTTAAGTTTCTGGTCATGTCCAGTTAGCCACTGACCACTCGTATAAGCATACGTATTTCAAAATTAATTATCAGATATACGAGGATGCTGTTAAAACTATTTCCCCCTGCCGAGAAATGTTTTCACGGATGCACGTATGCCAGAACAAGATTGAGGCAGCCGAGATGTGGTTTCTAAGAAGAATGGTGAGAGTTCCATGGACAGCAAAGAAAACAAACGAGACAGTTTTGATGGAGGCAGACACAAGAAGATCATTCATAAGGAAGATTAGGAAAAGGCAGGCAACATTCATAGGCCATTTTATGAGGAAAGGGGAATTGGAGCACCTGGTCACAACAGGAAAGCTGGAGGGAAAGAGAGCACCAGGTAGATCCAGGGAGAAGATACTAGACGGACTTGCAGAGGGTCTGAAGACAAAGAGGGTGGAAGAGATGCTTGAGGCAACAAGAGATAGAGACAGATGGAGGTCTATGGTCGCCTGCGCCATGCGGCGGGGCACCTGATGATGATGATGTGCACACGTTGTTTGGCCCAAACTGTGAAGATATTACACTGCAGCGCAATAGGCAGATTGCACCATCGAAGATGGAAACTATGGCTTGGCCAACTTGTGTATTTTTCTTCCCATTAGCGGGCCACGTTATTGGAGACGTCGAGCTGATAGCGTCTGTGTAGCTCTGTCCTACATTTTTTTTCTTAAATGTCATACCATACTACAGAAATCTTCGTTTTGGCCTGTTTGTTGCCCATCCTGAATATTTCCATCACTCTGGTGGTATCAGCTGAGTGTTTATGAGTCCCACTCCCCCCCCCCTTCCCCATTTCGAGACCTTTTCAGTGCAAGGCATATTGTTTTGAACAGGCTTTGAGGGAATCTTCCAGGTAATTGCTGGCCGATTTGGAAGACGCGCATATGGAATTGTCCCGGTGCGATGAGCCCCTCTTGAACAAAGTTCAAACTACCCTTTCCTGTGCCAATAAACGTGTATTGCATAATCGTTGCTTGTTGCTTGTAACGTGGAGTAATCTACGGCAGCGGTGAACTGGGGAGGACCTGAGAATGGCGAGGCCAATCATCTTACTCCATGATTAGCTCAATTATTATAAAGACTACCATATCATTCAACTTTTACAGTCTCCAGGATATTTTCAGAGATCTAATTCAGCTAACTGTTTGTGATCGGTGACGTATTTTCAATCTCCTTTCAGAAAAATAATAATAAGAATGCGAAGAAGAAGAATGCGAAGAAGAGGAATGCGAAGAAGAAGAATGCGAAGAAGAGGAATGCGAAGAAGAAGAATGCGAAGAAGAAGAAGAATGTGAAGAAAAAGAAGAAGAAGAATGCGAAGAAGAAGAAGAATGCGAAGAATGCGAAGAATGCGAAGAAGAAGAATGCGAAGAAGAATGCGAAGAAGAATGCGAAGAAGAAGAAGAATTTGAAGAATGCGAAGAAGAATGCGAAGAAGAATGCGAAGAAGAAGAATGCGGAGAAGAAGAATGCGAAGAAGAAGAAGAATTTGAAGAATGCGAAGAAGAATGCGAAGAAGAATGCGAAGAAGAAGAAGAATGCGAAGAAGAATGCGAAGAAGAATGCGAAAGAAGAAGAAGAAGAAGAAGAAGAAGAATGCGAAGAAGAATGCGAAGAAGAATGCGAAGAAGAATGCGAAGAAGAAGAAGAAGAGAAGAAGAAGAAGAAGAAGAAGAAGAAAGAAGAAGAAGAAGAAGAAGAAGAAGAAGAAGAAGAAGAAGAAGAAGAAGAAGAAGAAGAAGAAGAAGAAGAAGAAGAAGAAGAAGAAGAAGAAGAAGAAGAAGAAGAAGAAGAAGAAGAAGAAGAAGAAGAATGCGAAGAGAAGAAGAAGAAGAAGAAGAAGAAAAAAGAAGAAGAAGAAGAAGAAGAAGAAGAAGAAGAAGAAGAAGAAGAAGAAGAAGAAGAAGAAGAAGAAGAAGAAGAAGAAGAAGAGAAGAAGAAGAATGCGAAGAATTTGAAGAATTGAAGAAGAATTTGAAGAAGAATTTGAAGAAGAATTGAAGAAGAATTTGAAGAAGAAGAAGAATTTGAAGAAGAAGAATTTGAAGAAGAATGCGAAGAAGAAGCGAAGAAGAATGCGAAGAAGAATGAGAAGAAGAAGAAGAATTTGAAGAATGCGAAGAAGAATGCGAAGAAGAATGCGAAGAAGAAGAATGCGGAGAAGAATGCGAAGAAGAATGCGAAGAAGAAGAAGAAGAAGAAGAAGAATGCGAAGAAGAAGAAGAAGAAGAAGAAGAAGAGAAGAAGAAGAAGAAGAAGAAGAAGAAGAAGAAGAAGAAGAAGAAGAAGAGAAGAGAAGAAGAAGAAGAAGAAGAAGAAGAAGAAGAAGAAGAAGAAGAAGAAGAATTTGAAGAAGAAGAAGAATTGAAGAAGAAGAAGAAGAATTTGAAGAAGAAGAAGAAGAAATTGAAGAAGAAGAAGAAGAATTTGAAGAAGAAGAAGAATTTGAAGAAAGAAGAATTTGAAGAAGAAGAAGAATTTGAAGAAGAAGAAGAAGAATTTGAAGAAGAAGAAGAATGCGAAGAAGAATTTGAAGAAGAAGAAGAAGAAAAGAAGAAGAAGAAGAAGAAGAAGAAGAAGAAGAAGAAGAAGAAGAAGAAGAAGAAGAAGAAAGAAGAAGAATTGCGAAGAAGAAGAAGAAGAAGAAGAATTTGAAGAAGAAGAAGAATGCGAAGAATGCGAAGAATTTGAAGAAAAAGAATGCGAAGAAGAATGCGAAGAATTTGAAGAAGAATGCGAAGAATTTGAAGAAAGAGAAGAAGAATTTGAAGAAGAAGAAGAAGAAGAAGAAGAAGAAGAAGAAGAAGAAGAAGAAGAAGAAGAAGAAGAATGAAGAAGAAAAAGAAAAAAAAATTGTATGTCTGTCTCATTGTCTGTTGTGCGTGTGTTTATGCCAATTACATTCAGATACTCATTACTCCACGATAGTAGCATTAGGTCCCAGTAGATCAGCCTTACTCGCTACACATAGAACATAAGCATAAAAAAAGGGAAATCAATCAAAATTAAAATGTTATAACAAATTATACCAAATTGTCTGGAATCGCGGGTGGATAAGCTTGGAAGTTATAGCACCAAGGTCAAGGTCACACAGACTGAAAAACGTGCTTAAAATATGCTCTTTGTGAAAAAGATGTGCGAACAGCATTTTATTAGAAACTACTGACAATATCTGAAATAATAATGCATTTATAAGGCGCCAAATTTTGATTCAAGAATCAAACCAAAGTAAGCATTCTTATCATTCACCAAAGCAGTCACCCAAAAGTGACCAAAGCACGCCCCAACTGTTAGGGGGAAGACAGAAGGGGAGTGGGGAGTGTGACCCTTGAATCAGGCCGCCATTTTTACTCTGTCTCACACGTACACACTATAAGATGGTGAACTTTGTTACGCTCGAACCTAATAGGCAAGTGACACTTGACCCAAGTTGTCATCGTCTCTCTCACACACAAACACACACGCTCACAAACACCCCCCCCCCCACACACTCACACACATATACACACAACACACACACACACATACAACACCCCCCCCCACACACATACAAACACACAACACACACACACAACACACACAAACATACACATACAAACACACACACACAAACACACACACACACACACAAACACACACACACACACGTATGCACACACAAACACACACACACACACACACACACACACACACACACACACACACACACACTGTTCCAACACAATCTCTCTTTTTCTCCTCTCTTTTCCCTACTCTCTGTCAGTCTTTTTCTTTCTTTCACTCACTCAGTCTTCCTGTCTCTCTCATGTTTTAAAGAAAGGCAAGAAGGCTATCTGGGCTTCAGTGGACGGACCTGGGAAATAAACCTGTCTCTACAATATTTTCATGCCAGGGCAGCCGGGCGAATGCTCTACTCTTTACGATGTTCAACTGCCGTGGGATCTTTTAGAGTGTGCAGACCAGAAGGCTTACGTGCCCGACTCGTTTTTGCGTTCCCTTTCCAAAGGACTAGACGCTCAGTTCAATTTTCCGGTCAGACTTAGGAGAAAAGTTGAGACCTCAATGGGAAACGAACCCTGGAACCCCGGGTTTATTTATTGGCAGGAGGACGTCTAAACCCTTCTGCCACCATCCTCCCTACTTTAATTGATTTGGAAATCTGTCTTCGTGTCACACCAGGTTTGATTTCATGTATGGTTCCTCAAAGCTGCAGTGACCTTGAGAACTGCACAATCTGAATTTTGTTTTATTTGTGTATGCATTTTCGTTAATTTGCATCACTATGTCACATCTACAACGTAAAAGACAATTCTGATGCACGTCTAGTATGTTTAGGGTGACATATAGTCAGGTCGGATAGATGTATCCGTTACTGGTAACCTGGAACCCAGTACTACCTGTCGCAGGGTCGAACTGCTGGCGACTAAACCAGCAACCCCACCAGTCCTCTCAGGAGGATGGTGAGGAGGGTGGCTAGAAACCCTGGTGGAAATAAATTAGATCCATCAAAGGGCGCCAGCTCTGGAGAGCTACCCGCGGCCATCTAGCTAAGGGAGTAAACCCTGACAGTAAATCCGGTGTGGGGCCTCTAAGGCGGTTGGATGGCAAACTTTGTCACTTTCCGGCAGCTCCTGCGGCCGCGTTGGCACCAAAACGTAACAGCCCCGCTGTTCCTTTGGATCTGTCAGCGAGGTGGAGAGGGGGGACAAGTTGCATGGGCAACAGCCTGTCTTCCATTTACACTGCCCAGGCTTACATCCGTCCATTCATCCACAAACACTCTGCACCTACGACCTGGAGAGGACACTCCAGCCTCGCTACTAACACTAGTGTCGGCACAACACGGGAAGCAACAGATACCGGTGATAAGTCTCAACTGGCGTAGAGCTGACGCCAGGGGTTGCTTTTGACGGTGGGAGAGACCTTCGTGTCTTACTGGACAGCTACCGCCCACCTAAGCTGGGCAGCCCCCAGCCTGTTAGGTGCTGTCCCGCCACGACCTGCCTTCTTCATTGGGTGCATGAAGATTAGGAGAAAATCTGACAAGCAGGTCGTTAATTACCGCACCAAACAAAAAGAAAAATTCAAATTCAAGAAACGGATCAGGAAAAGGATCAGCAATGAAACTGAGCTGTTGGAATGTCCGAACAATGATGCCTGGGCTCTCCCAAGATCTGCAAGACATCAGCGACGCCAGAAAAACCGCCGTCATAAACAGCGAACTAAAGAGGCTCAATGTGGACATTGCCACTCTGCAGGAAACACGGCTGGCTGACTCAGGAACACTAAAGGAAAGGGACTACACCTTCTTCTGGCAAGGAAAGAGTTCTGATGCCCCAAGAGAGCACGGAGTAGGCTTTGCAGTAAGGAACAGCCTGCTGAACATGATTGAACCAGGCAGCGGCGGTTCAGAACGACTCTTGACTCTCCGCCTCAACACCACCAAAGGCTATGTCACTCTCATCAGCGTTTATGCCCCAACTCTGTCCGCCTCTCCAGACACCAAGGATGAGTTCTACGAAAATCTTGCATCAACCATAAGGAACATCCCCAGGACAGAACAACTTGTTCTCCTGGGCGACTTCAACGCCAGAGTGGGTGCAGACAATGACTCATGGCCCTTCTGCCTCGGTTCCTTTGGAGTGGGGAAAATGAATGAGAATGGACAGCGACTGTTTGAGTTTTGCGCCTGCCATGAACTGTGCATCGCCAACTCCTTCTTCAAGACGAAGCCTCAGCACAAAGTCTCCTGGAGGCATCCCCGCTCAAAACATTGGCACCAACTGGATTTGATCCTAGTAAGACGTGCCACTATCAAAAACGTTCTCCACACTCGCTCTTATCACAGCGCAGACTGCGACACAGACCACTCTCTGGTATGTTGCAAGATCAGGCTACAACCAAAGAAGTTCCACTGCTCAAAGAAACAAGGGAACCCTCGCATTGACGTCAGCAAGATGTCTCAGCCAGATCTTGTAGAACAGTTCGCAGAGGCCTTTCAGAGAGAATACGATGCATTGCAGCCCAGAGACTCTGCCACTGAGAGATGGGAAACGCTACGAGACACCATGCACCGCATTGCTATGGCCACCTTTGGGAAGAAAACTGTGAAGTCCCACGACTAGTTTGAGGCCAAATCATCAGAGATGACTCCCACTGTTGAGGCCAAGCGTGCCGCACTCACCAAGTATAAGCGGTCACCCAGTGAGAAGAACCTGCAAATCCTCAGGGCTGCCAGAAGTAAGGTTCAGCTTAACGCCAGGCGCTGCGCAAACGAGTACTGGACAGAGCTCAGCGAAGAGATACAGAGTGCTGCTGAAAGAGGCAACATCCGAGGAATGTATGATGGCATCAAGAAGGCACTGGGACCAACACAGAGCAAGATCGCCCCCCTCAAATCCTCCACTGGGGAAGTAATCAGCAATCCTAGCCAACAGATGGAAAGATGGGCGGAACACTACTCCGACCTCTACTCCACACAGAACATGGTGTCCCCCTTAGCCCTCGATGCCATCAAGTGCATGCCGGTAATGGAAGAACTTGACGCAGAGCCAACTGCGGACGAACTCAGCAAGGCCATTGATAGCCTGGCATCAGGGAAGGCACCTGGCAACGACGGAATTCCCCCAGACCTCATCAAGCACTGCAAGACTTCTCTTCTGCACCCTTTGCACGCAGTTCTCTGTCAGTGTTGGAATGAGGGAGCTGTACCACAGGACATGAGGGACGTCAAGATCGTCACCCTGTACAAAAACAAGGGCGAAAGGAGCGACTGCAACAACTACAGATGTATCTCGCTCCTCAGCATTGTTGGCAAAGTCTATGCTCGGGTCCTCCTAATCCGCCTGCAGAAACTGGCTGAACGCGTCTACCCGGAATCACAGTGTGGTTTTCGAGCAGAGAGATCCACGGTAGACATGGTCTTCTCCCTTCGCCAAATCCAGGAGAAGTGCAGAGAGCAGCGGATGCCCCTGTATGTGGCATTCATTGACCTCATCAAGGCCTTTGACCTAGTCAGCAGAGATGGCCTTTTCAGGGCTCTCCGAAAAATCGGCTGCCCCCCCAAACTGCACAGCTTAATTGAGTCCTTCCACTCAAATATGAAAGGGATGGTGCAGTTCAACGGAAACCTCTCCAAGCCCTTCGATGTACGCAGCGGTGTGAAACAAGGCTGCGTCCTGGCCCCAACCCTCTTTGGAATCTTCTTCGCTCTCCTCCTGAGGCATGCGTTCAGCACAGCGCAAGAAGGGATCCACCTGCGGACCAGATCAGATGGCAGGCTCTTCAACCTCGCCCGCCTCAGAGCAAGGACAAAGGTCCGTGAAGCCCTCATCAGAGACATGCTATTTGCCGACGATGCCGCAGTTGTGACCCATACTCTGCGGGATTTGCAGTCACTAATGGACCGCTTCTCCCAGGCCTGCAAAGATTTTGGTCTGACCATCAGTCTTAAGAAGACAAACGTCCTGGGCCAAGACACGCCATCTCCACCAGCCATCACCATTGATGACTACGAGCTTGAAGCCATCCATCAATTCACATATCTTGGGTCCACCATCACCGATAACCTCTCCCTTGACACAGAGGTCGACAAGAGGATCGGGAAGGCAGCCACAACACTAGCCCGCCTCACACAAAGGGTGTGGACAAATCCCAAGCTGACCACTAAGACAAAGATGGCTGTATACAACGCCTGTGTCCTCAGCACCTTGCTGTATGGCAGCGAGGCATGGACCACGCATGCTCATCAGGAGAAAAGGCTCAATACCTTCCACCTGAGAAGCCTACGGCGCATACTTGGCATTTCCTGGCAAGACAAGGTGACCAACACCGAAGTCCTAACCTGCGCTGGCCTCCCAACCATGCATACCATGCTGAGACAGCGTCGGCTGCGCTGGTTGGGCCACGTTCGCCGCATGGAAGATGGTCGCATCCCAAAAGACATCCTTTATGGTGAGCTTGCCACAGGGCAGAGAAACATTGGCCGCCCACAGCTGAGATACAAAGACGTATGCAAGCGTGACATGAAGGCGCTTGAGATCAACACTGAGTCCTGGGAGGACCTCGCAGACGACCGCAACAGCTGGAGAACTACTCTCAAGAAACAGCTGCGGATTGGTGAGGACAAACTGTCAGCTGCTGCAGCAGAAAAGCGAGTTCGCAGAAAAGGGATGACAGCCAACAGACCAGCATCAGCATACACATGCGACCGCTGCGACAGAGACTGCCTCTCTCGCATTGGTCTGTACAGTCACAGGCGACGCTGCTTGGACCAAGCAGACAGCCCATCTAGACATTAGAACGGATGTACTTTGTCCATGGTCAGTCATGACCGAAGGAGGCCTAATTGTCTGCCAACCTCAGCGACCGTGTCAACCTTCGACGTGGACAAGGCAGAACCCTGACTCTGAAGGCTGATGTTACGAATGATCTTGACCTCCTCGGCGTTTCCCCAGCAATTGTCATGAACATGAACAGCATCCAATTTTCACAGTTGATTGGTTCGCTCTAATTTACTGAGCGTTAAATATATATATAGTATATTTAAGTCTTACGAAGAAAAAGATTTTTTTTTCATTCAATGGGAAGACATGACGTCTCAAATGGGGACGGATTAGTATTCCTTATTTTGACTTTTGTCTGATAAGTAGTCCATTGATACACATCGACCCTATGCAGTCGCGAAATCCTTGTTCTTATTTCTCTCCATAGACAGAAGACAGACACATTCTCTCTCTATCACACACCCATACACACACACACACACACACACACACACACACACACACACACACACACACACACACACACACACACACACACACACAAGCACACACATATACATACATACATACATACGCACACATACACATACACATGCACAAGCACACAGACAAACAGACACATAGAGACAGAGGTACATCACACATGCACGTACGAACACACACACATGCGGGCATACACATACACACAGACATACAGACACAGGCACACACACATACACGCTCACATATACTCACGCACGCACACACACATGTACGCACACACATGCGCACACACACAAACACACGCACACACACACACACCACACACACACACACACACACGCACGCACGCACACACATAAACGTGCGTGAAAGTGTCAGCTCCGTTGATGCTCTGTTTTTCATTTTCATGTATTTCACGATAAATTTGTGATTGTGCTTTATACATACATACATGCATGCATGCATACATACATACATACATACATACATACATACATACATACATACATATACACACACACATACATACATACATATATAAATATATATATATAATTTATATATATATACATAATTATGTATATCATCATCATTATCATCATCAGGTGCCCTGTCGCATGGCGTTGGCGACCATGGACTTCCAACCATCTCTATCTCTCGTTGCCCCTAGCATCTCCCCCACCCTCCTCATCCCCAGCCACTCTGCAAGTCCGTCCAGCATTCTCTACCTGGGTCTATCTGGTGCTCTCTTTCCTTCCAGCTTTCTCGTTGTGACCAGGTGCTCCAAATCCCCCTTCCTCATAATATGGCCTATAAATGTTGCCTGTCTTTTCCTAATCTTCCTTATGAGTGATCTACTTGTGTCTGCGTCCATCAAGAGTGTCTCGTTTTTTTTTTTTTTGCTGTCCATGGAACTCTCAACATTCTTCTGAGAAACCACATCTCGGCTGCCTCAATCTTGCTCTGGCTTTGCTTGCTGACTGTCCACGCCTCGCATCCGTACAACAGTATTGGTTCTACATAACATTCAATATATATGTATATGTATATTAGCAAGTTGCACGCGTACTGTAAGTACAGCGTACGCGTATTTCAATTTTCAAATGTGGATCAGCAAAGGAGTGAATTGAATTGCATTGAATTAAACCGATTTAAATTGAACGTCACCTCCCTCTCTCCCCGCTTCCGAACGACCCTGATATCTACCCCTCAATCGTATCCTTCACACTCATCCGCAGATGCACAGATGCCAGGAAGTCAAAATCCCAATCCACTCACAATAAAATCAAAATATTACATTTCATCAATATCGCAGAGAAAGTGCTTAGAATGCCGGAGGTGTGGATGCTAAGAGTGGTCAGTTGCATTTCTTGTCAGTGTTTTATCTCTTTCTGTCTCTCTGGTGTTTCTGCTGTGTGTGTGGTGTGTGTGTGTGTGTGTGTGTGTGTGTGTGTGTGTGTGTGTGGTGTGTGTGTGTGTGTGTGTGTGTGTGTGTGTGTGTGTATGTTTGTAGGTTTGTAGGTTTGTATGTATGTATATGCGTACGTATATGTATGTGTGCGTGCGTGCAAGTGTGGTGTGTCTGTCTCTGTGTGCGCTGGTGTGTCTGTGTGTCTGTGTATGTGTGTACGTATGAGGTGCGCGCGCGCCGTGTGTGTGTGTGTGTGTGTGTGTGTGTGTGTGTGAGAGAGAGAGAGAGAGAGAGAGAGAGAGAGAGTGTGTGTGTGTGTGTGTGTATGTGTGTGTGTGCGCGAGTAGGATAAAAAGAGAATGTGTCAGCCTGTCTTCTTTCAGTCGAGGGAAATCAGAACAAGGATTTCACGACTCTTTAGGTCAGTGTGTCTCTATGGATTAACACATCCGACAAAAGGCAAAGTGAGGAATACTTGCCCGTCTCCATTTGAGACGTCATATGTGTGTGTGTGTGTGTGTGTGTGTGTGTGTGTGTGTGTGTGTGTGTGTGTGTGTGTGTGTGTGTGTGTGTGTGTGTGTGTGTGTGTGTGTGTGTGTGTTTCTGCCTCTTTCTTTGTCTTTCTCTGTCTCTACTCGCCTATGTCTTTCAGTCTATGTCTCTCTGTGTCTGTCTTTCTATATGTCTATGCAAAGTGAGGAATACTTGCCCGTCTCCATTTGAGGCGTCATGTGTGTGTGTGTTTGTGTGTTTGTGTGTGTATGTGTGTTTGTGTGTTTGTTTGTGTGTGTGTGTGTGTGTGTGTGTGTGTGTGTGTGTGTGTGTGTGTGTGTGTGTGTGTGTGTGTGTGTGTGTGTGTGTGTGTGTGTGTGTGCGGTTCGTTCGTGTTTGCGTATGTGTATGTCTGTGTGCGTATGTGTGCGTGTGTGTGGTGTGCCCGAGCGTGTGTGTTTGGGTGTACACGTGGTAGACTTAAAAATGTGCGCTGTTTATAATGCAAAAAAATACAATACCATGGTTTGGAAAGCTGGAAACACAGGCACACATATACGCAGACACACACAGGCAAAAAGAAAAAAAGAGAGAAAGAGAGAGACAGACACAGAGAAGAGAGAGAGAGAGAGAGAGAGAGAGAGACAGAGACAGAGACAGAGAGCCAGAGAGGCAGAGACAGAGAGACAGAGAGAGACAATGACCAAGAGAAAGATAAAGAGAAGGGTAAGGGGAAAGAAGAAGACAGAAAGAAGAAAAAGAACAAAAGGAGGATTAGGATAGAAGGGAATTCAGAAGGAGAAGGATGAAGAAGAGGAGGAAGAGGAGAAGAAGAAGAAGAAGAATGCGAAGAAGAATGCGAAGAAGAAGAATGCGAAGAAGAATGCGAAGAAGAATGCGAAGAATGCGAAGAAGAAGAAGAAGAAGAAGAAGAAGAAGAAGAAGAAGAAGAAGAAGAAGAAGAAGAAGAAGAAGAAGAAGAAGAAGAGAAGAAGAAGAAGAAGAAGAAGAAGAAGAAGAAGAAGAAGAAGAAGAAGAAGAAGAAGAAGAAGAAGAAGAAGAAAGAAGAAGAAGAAGAAGAAGAAGAAGAAGAAGAAGAAGAAGAAGAAGAAGAAGAAGAAGAAGAATGCGAAGAAGAAGAAGAAGAAAGAATGCGAAGAAGAAGAATTTGAAGAAGAAGAATTTGAAGAATTTGAAGAAGAATTTGAAGAATGCGAAGAAGAAGAATGCGAAGAAGAAGAAGAAGAATAAGAAGAAGAAGAAAGAAGAAGAAGAAGAAGAAGAAGAAGAAGAAGAAGAAGAATTTGAAGAAGAGAAGAAGAAGAAGAAGAAGAAGAAGAAGAAGAAGAAGAAGAAGAATTTGAAGAAGAAGAAGAAGAATTTGAAGAATTTGAAGAAGAATTTGAAGAAGAAGAAGAATTTGAAGAAGAAGAAGAAGAAGAAGAAGAAGAAGAAGAAGAAGAAGAAGAAGAAGAAGAAGAAGAAGAAGAAGAATGCGAAGAAGAAGAAGAAGAAGAAGAAGAAGAAGAATTGCGAAGAAGAAGAAGAAGAATTGCGAAGAAGAAGAAGAAGAATTGCGAAGAATTGCGAAGAAGAAGAAGAATTGCGAAGAAGAAGAAGAAGAATTGCGAAGAAGAAGAAGAATGCGAAGAAGAATGCGAAGAAGAAGAAGAATGCGAAGAAGAAGAAGAATTTGAAGAAGAAGAAGAAGAAGAAGAAGAAGAAGAAGAAGAAGAAGAAGAAGAAGAATGCGAAGAAGAATGCGAAGAAGAAGAATTTGAAGAAGAAGAATTTGAAGAAGAAGAAGAAAAAGAAGAAGACGAAGAAGGAGAAGAAGAAGAAGAAGAAGAAGAAGAATTTGAAGAAGAAGAAGAAGAAGAAGAAGAAGAAGAAGAAGAAGAAAAAGAAGAAGAATTGCGAAGAAGAATTGCGAAGAAGAATTGCGAAGAAGAATTGCGAAGAAGAAGAATTGCGAAGAAGAAGAAGAATGCGAAGAAGAAGAATTGCGAAGAAGAATGCGAAGAAGAAGAAGAATGCGAAGAAGAATGCGAAGAAGAAGAAGAATGCGAAGAAGAAGAAGAATGCGAAGAAGAAGAAGAAGGAGAAGAAGAAGAAGAAGAAGAAGAATGCGAAGAAGAAGAATGCGAAGAAGAAGAAGAAGAAGAAGAATTTGAAGAAGAAGAAGAATGCGAAGAAGAAAAAGAAGAAGAAGAAGAATTGCGAAGAATTTGAAGAAGAATAAGAAAAAGAAGAAGAAGAAGAAGAAGAAGAAGAAGAAGAAGAAGAAGAAGAAGAAGAAGAAGAAGAAGAAAAGAAGAAGAAGAAGAAGAAGAAGAAGAAGAAGAAGAAAAAGAAGAAGAGAAGAAGAAAAAGAAGAAGAATTTGAAGAAGAAGAAGAAGAAGGAAAAGGAAAATGAGGATAAGATGAGAAGGTGACGGAGGAGGAGGAGGAGGAGGAGGAGGAGGAGGAGGAGGAGGAGGAGTAAGAGGAAAAAAGTAATGAAAAAGAACACAAACAAACACACTACGCAACACAACACAACACCAGTATTCACAAAATCTCTGAAACTTTCAAAATCATAGTTTATTTTCTGTGTTAAATGTATCTAGCGCCCCATGCAGACGAGTAATAGAGAAGATGAATAACAACAACGTGAATACTCAAAAAAGGTCCGTAACATGACACTCCTCACAGGATCACAGAGTTCTAGAAATCACCAACAGAAGTCTCCATCATTCCACCGACAATTGAATCGCCTTCTAACCTTGGGACGGACTACCATTCTAACAGAGAAAAAAAAGTCCCAGAACATCTCACACACTAAACAAGGATAATATATTTTCAGTGTTGAATCTCTGCATATCTACGCCTATTTATTACTAGACAAAGAACAAAAACTGAAGCCCGACTAAGCAAGAATAATAATGCATATTCACTCTTGAATATCTGTAAATCTACGTCTTTTAATAACTAGAAAAAGAATAAAAATTCAGGCCTGTTTGCTCAACAGCATAAATGATATTGCACCATAAGATATTAAACAAGTAAGTTTAAGTTTGTTTCAATTATGTATATTTTTGTTTTGCGGACATGCACACATTGATGATTACGGGAAAAAAAGCAAAATCACATGCTTTCATTCAATGATGACAGACTAACCCTGTGTTCTGATTGTGCAAAATGGATCATCAATGAAAAAAAAATATTACCAAACCATGAAGCCTGTTTCTTTATGTCAGTTGGCTACGTTTTGTTACTCATTTTTCATCTGGTTCTGGTCTTTATCTACTTGAGCGCCCTAAGTCTCTTTGATTTAGGAACCATCAAAGAAAAACTCAGATAAACAAATCTTCTCAATACAAACGCACAATATGGATCGAAAATATTCAGAAAACATCAATGACCTTACGTATGTTTGTACATTTTCTGAGGTTGCTGCTCTGGTGGGAAAGTCTGGAGATTCTTGCATCAACAAGTGGATAACGTGTATGAATGTCAATGAATTCATACATTTATTAACATGGTGTCAAATGGCTGATGATAAAGCTGTTTATTTTTGGTCATTCTTAGGATTTGAGATGAATAAAAGTACCCCAAAACCGTACAGACAAAGGTGCGAACTCCTGTTTGAAAATTAAGGGCATAATGTTTACACCACGAGGTACGATTACGTCCAGTAAAATGTTTGATGTGATACATCTGTATTTCTGAAAATACTGTTTTTGTATTGTAAAACGTATTTATTTCTTTTTTTTTTATTTTGGTTCTTGACACATTGTAGAAATACTAATTTCATATGGAAATATGGACAAACGATCGAGTTACAGGTGTTTTACGAATGTGTTGGTATTTCTATATCTGCTCTAAGCACAGTTAGGGATCATGTGTGGAATGTTTTCAGTATATGTTATTCATAACAGACGAAAATAACAAACCAGGAATAGTACATGCAGTTTAGAGGAACAACCAATCCATCCTGCGAACTATTCATTGTGTCTCGGTTTGCTGGCAGGCTTAATTTAGCAGACACTTCCAGTGGTGCACATTAACCGGACATCACAATGATAAAATATAAGTACAATAAACAACAACAACAGCAACAGCAGTTGCAACAACAAACGTAATAAAGGTCCACAATAAATCAGCATTCTGTTCACATAGATTAACTGGTTAAAACACTTTGTTTTATATTATTCATTGCAGTCGCGTTATCTTCGAACTACACACATATCCAAAGAATATCAACAGAATAAACAGAAAGAGAGTTGTGGTTTTAGGTATGCGTGTGTTTAAGACTTATATACCATTACGTGGGCAGACTACACTGCTAGTTTAGCTTCCGTTATACCATACAGTAAACTCGCATTTGGGTACGATGTGAGCAGTTTGGTGGGTATCAGAGTAATAAGTCCGAAAAAACAAAGAAAGAAAAAACTTATCACAGTTGATCACACAAGACGTGGTAAAAGTATCATCATCAATAACGCAGGATTATTGCAATAGTAGGCTATTATGGACAGATGTGATAAAACAGAACGTCTCTGAAATGGATTTTTCGTTTGTCTAAACTATAAAACATGAATATCTACAACATAGTAGGTGTAGTGCTTATATTAGGGGTTCTCTGCCAACACATATTCAACATTTCACGGAAAAAAGCCTGGTCTGTTTTGATCGATACATGTAACATATTTGTCGTAATAGTTTTGTATCATCAAAATCTACATTCAGCCATAATTTTAACAAAATGTTTTGTTTGAATCACCGACATTGGACTTTAAACAATACAAAATACAGCTTCATTGACAGTAATCAAACAAATTTATCATCAGTGACATTCACTAACACGAATTGGACCTTCATGAAATGTTTATCATTCTTATTTTGACCTTCCATTAATGGACATTTATCATGCTTATTTTAAACCATTTACCAAATAATTTTTGTTATGTTTATTCTGACCTTCCATCAAATCATATTTGTCATGTTTAGTTTTGGATCTTTCATCAAATGACGTTTGTCATGGTTCTTTTAGACCGTCCACCAAATGACATTTGTTGTATTTATTTTGATCTTCCATCATATCATATTTGTTGTGCTTATTTTGGATCTTTCATGAAATGGAAATTGTCATGTTGATTTTGGATTAACATTTGTTATGCTTGCTTTGGATCTTTGGCAGATTGACGTTTGTCATGTATATTTTGAACTTCCATTAATGGGGTCTACCTAGTTTATTTTGGATTTCAATTAAACGACATTCACCGTAATTGTTTTGAATCGTCTATAAAATAGCTGTTTGTTTAGGAATTCTTACTGGCATTTGTCATATTTCTTTTAGATTTTCCATCAAACGGTATCTTCCATCAAATGACATGTGCAATGTTCGCTTTGGATCTTCAATCCTAATAAATGTTAACATGTATGGTATTTTCCATTATTATTTTGGATTTTCAATGACATTAATTTGACGTGATCTTAAATTTATTTCATGACTTTTACTATGTTTATGATGTGATCTTTAATCAAATGGTACTTTCCATTACATTTTAGATCTATCTTCAGTGTTAATCAAATGATACTTTCCATTACATTTTAGATCTATCTTCAGTGAAATTACATTTCTCATGCTTATTTTGGGTCGTCAATCAACTGATATTTATTACATTCTTTTTGGATCTTCAATCAAATGGTATTTCACATTTCAATTTTGGCTATTGAATTAAATGACATTACCCATGTTCATTTTGAATTTGAAATCAAATGATATTTGAAATCTTTGGTTTGGATCGTTATCATCATCATCATGTGCCACGCGGCATGGGGTTGGCTTTCATGGCTGTCCATACGAATTTATCTTTTGTTGCTGCAAGCATTTTCCTGTCTTTTCTATCGCCATTCACTCAGTAAAATTGTCTAATAGTTTCTCCCTAGGTCTACACGCTATTCTGTTTTCCTCTCTCTCCTTTCCTGTTGTGACTAGGTTCTCAAAGTTATCTTGTCTCATAAAATGTCCTATAAATGTTGCTTGTCTTTTATCAATCTTCTTCATTGATGCTCTTTTTTGTGTTTGCTTTTTTCAAGACTGACTCGTTTGTTTCCTTTGCTGTCCAAAGAATTCTTAACATTCTTCTTAGAAACCACATTTCAGCTACCTTAATCTGGTTCTAACTTTGGATTTTGATTGTCCAGGCTGTTAACAAGAAAAATAAGACAAGGTAGTAATCACCTAGCAAAATCAGTTTGGGTCTTCGGTGAAATGATGTTTTTCCATAATTATTTTGGACTTTCCTTTGAATGAGAATTGCCTCAATTTTTTTAGGAACTTTTGTCATATGGAATCTTTGTTGTAGCGCCTATGAAACAATGTGAACACTGTCGTGAACAGACTGAACTCTGAATGTCGCCATCACTAAAGTTAACTGACATAAAACTGTCACTGTCACTGATATTAACTGACACAAATGTGTCATCACTGACATCAAATAACACGAACTTCTGATCAAATTGATATATTAACTGAAAATAAGTATGTCATGGTCATAGACACTAAGGTACGGTCCTTTCACGTTCCACGCATTCTTGGTTCAGTGAATTGGGTTTCAAAACGAGAGGCTTTCGTAACACCACACACACACACACACCACACACACACACACACACCACACACACACACACACACACACACACACACACACACACACACACACACTCACACACACACACACAAACACACACGCACACACACACACACACCACACACACATAAACACACACACACTACACATAAACCACCACACATACACATAACATAAACACACACATACACATACACATACACACACATACACATAAACACACACACACATAAACACACACACACACACACAAAACACGCACACACACACAAAACACACACACATAAACACACACATACACATAAACACACATAACACACACGCACACACACACACACGCACCACACACACATAAACACACACATACCATAAACACACACACATACACAACACACACACCAACACATAAACACACACACACACACATAAACACACACACACAACACACACACACAACCACACACAAAACACACACACACACATACACACACACACACACACATAAACAAAAACAACACACACACACACACAACACACACACACACAACACACACACACACACACACACACAACACACACCACACACAACAAACCAAAGACAAACATGGCTGCAAAGTAAGCGGTCATCAGAGCTCTGGCCATTCATTATGCAAAGCCGTAAACGTAACTGCGCGCACTATTCCTGGCTAACCTTGCCCGTGAAACAGCTTACACAAGATAACCTACCTACCTGTACTTCCAGCCTTTGCATGCCTTAAAGGTAGCGTTACCACCATCTTTACATGCGACTTCATGAGGCTCAAATAATACAGATATCTCTTAAAGCGAAACCAAGCAAGCAAGCAAGCAAGCAAGCAAACAAGTAAGCAAGCAAGCAAGCAAGCACCCACCAACCAACCAACCAATCAACCACCCAACCAACCAACCAACCAACCAATCAACCAACCAACCAACACAACCTTGATACAGTCCCTTACTCCGCATACAGTAAGCTGTATATCTAAGTAACATGCTTGCTGAAGGACATTGTTTTATAAATTTGTTTGACAGAATATTCTCTACGTTGTCTTTACAAGGGAGGAAATAACTTTCCGTTCCGCTAATTTTTACCTTGACTCCCATTACTAGTCAGAACATTTTACGCAGAATCATGAACTCTTGCGTGTTTCATGTTCATTTAATGCCGCAGTTTAAGGAAAGAGGCAGACAAAAGAAGGCATGGATTGACGATGTAAAGGATCATCATCATCATCATGTGCCCTGCCGCATGGAGTTGGCCACCATGGACTTCCAACCATCTCTATCTCTCGTTGCTCCCAGCATCTCCCCACCCTCCCCATCCCCAGCCACTCTGCAAGTCCGTCCAGCATTCTCTCCCTGGGTCTACCTGGCGCTCTCTTTCCCTCCAGCTTTCCCGTTGTGACCAGGTGCTTCAAATCCTCCTTCCTCATAAAATGGCCTATAAATGTTGCCTGTCTTTTCCTAATCTTCCTTATGAGGATCTACTTGTGTCTGCCTTGACAATACACGGTATATTTTCCTATTCAGGCCTTCCAGGTCAATGATGACCATCACATCCTTCTGTCTGCGACACCCACGATAGTATAAGCTGAGAGATTAAAACAAAATGATAACTTTGTGTCTTATAGCTATGTTTGAGTTATCGTGACAAATAAAATTAATCGGAACCACCTGGAATTAAGCCTGGCTCATGAAAACTTGTGTGTGCCACCTCCCAAGCCGTACAGGGAGGGCACAACAGCGAAAGAAGAAATAGACTGGGCGAAAGACCCGACCTAAAAGAGATCTGAAAAAAAAAATAGTGAGGACTTACCAAGTCAAACTCAAATTTACGGATAACCTTTATCTTTACTTACCTATCCTGCGACAAAACATTATGAACAAAGATGAGGTTGTTACTAGTGAATAGGGAAAAGTTTGATCTCGACAGACTGTTTTAAATGATTTTTCACATACGCATATACACACATCACAAACACAGACACAGACAGACAGACAGACAACATACAGACAGACAGACAGACATATACACACAGACACATACACATACACACACAGACACACAGACATACATTCAAATATGTATATTCACTTTTAAGTATTTGCGACCAAATGTCTAGTTTCACTTTCAAGTGTTGTCTAATTTTTTAATTTTTAATTCTTTTACAGTATCCTGTTTTCTGTTTTTAATATAAGTTGATTAACAACAGCAGATATGCCACTTTCTATACGTCAGGGAAAAAGGTATTGCTTTCAAACTTCATCTAATGTCATGTCATTTGTTTCATTTCCATATTGCTGCCCTAACTTCCACACCGCTTAGCGGCGTTGATCCCATTCTGGCAATTTTGGCACTACAAGACGCCACTAAACACACAAGGCCATTCCATCGAAGTCCCAGTGGCAGGAAGACAATGGAAGCCAAATGGTGCCAAGCTTCAGTGTGACCAGTCACCAGACGAGACCTGCCCTGCTGTGAGGTCAGATCGATGGAGCTCGATAGTGTCTGTTCTGACACCTTTACCAAGGTCCTCAATGCATGGTATGGAGCCATATGCGCTCTGCTCTGAAACATCTTTTATTTTAAACAAAAGTAGTAGCGAACAACTGAAAAACAACATCTGTTTGTCCTAACTGTATTTCCTTTGTTTGAAACAAAATTTCAATGTTGTTTTTTCCTGCATTACGTTATTTGGCTTTAGCATATTGTTTGTTATCTAGATGATAAAGATTAAATATATGGTAATAACAGCTTCCACCATTGCGCATATGCACACGTACGCGTACGCCTGTCTACGTGTGTACACGCACACACACAAGCACACACACACACACACCCCACACACACACACACACACACACACACACACACACACACACACACACACACCTCTCACACACACACACACGTACTCACACACACACACACATGCACACACACACACACACACAACACACACATGCACGCACACACAGAGAGACATATACATAAAAACACACACATAAATTTCTGCATCTGCCTATATGCTTTATTATCTGTCACTTTATTATTTTAGCTATCCATCCATCTACTATCAGCCTACATATCCATCCTTACGCAAACTCACAAACATGCTACACGCTACACTTTAAAAGATCACACTATAACTGAATATTGAAGGGGAAATCTTCTCTGTCATGGCAGCAAGACTGACTAAATACCTCACAGAACATGAGCACTTGGACCTATCAGTCTCTCAAAGGAGGAGGCATTCCAGGAGTGTCTGGTTGTGTGGTGCACAACACGATAGAAAGAAATACAAAGAACTGAAGCAGATAAAATGGACGTTGATATGGTGCGGGTCGATCTGGCAAATGTTTATAGATCAACATGTTTATAGATCAAAATGTTTGTAGATCAACATGTTAATAGATGAAAATGCTTATCGGTCAACATAGATCAACAGAGATGACTCTTAAAATATATCGTATCCCAAAGAATATTGAAGAAATGCCGAAGTACTTTTGTTTTTTCACACTTTGGTTTTTTTTTTTTATAAAAGAATACACGAAGGAATTGATCAATTCGGAAATGGGCATGGCAATAAATTGTGCGATTTTTCCAACATAATTCTTGAAGGTGATGAAGGTCATCTTCAAGGCGGTAATGAGCGGTTCAGGTCCAGGAGACCTCGGGAATGGATAGCACATGCCCTCTCCAAAAGCATTCATGAATGACACACTATACTTCTTGCCATTAAGCATGAGGAAACACACAAAATACTGCAGCACCAAATCAAAGATATCACGGAGCCTCTCACTACTGAAGGGAAAAGTAGCTGAAATAGTAAAAGTTTACTGTAGCCAACCAAGCCTGTCCACAGTACAGAAAACAAGCCAAGAGCCTTGGAGGGTGGTATGATGACTCCCTGAAAGATAAAACATTAGAAAGACAAGAAAACCAAGCAAACAGCAAACGAATTTTTCTAAGTTAAAGAACTGCGTGGCTTTGGGAAATACAAAGTCTGGTACCTGCAGTACCTGATTCCAAACTTCTTCTGGCTTTACTGATTATATATATATATATATATATATAATATATATAGTATATATATATATATTATATATATGTAATGTATGATATCAGCACTAACACATTGGAATCAGTGTAGGCCAAAATCGACAAATACAAAAGGAAATGACTTGGTGTCTCACCCTGATCTCACTGACGTCGCATTCTATCGTTGCCAAGCAAAGCTGAAGTTACTCGAAATTCCGCTTTCGAGGACTAGAAACGTCAGGCTTGTAAGCATGCTTGAGGAATCAGGAGATAAGTTTGTGAGACCAATCCAGTCCAGGCCTAGGACTGGCAGAAAATGTAGAGTTTGGAAGGCATGAGACGTGGGGCAAGGAAAGCCTCAAGAGCACTGAAATAACATGACAAAGACAACTAATTGGCAGAAAATGAGATGGAAAAAAACGTGGTCAAAAGCCGAAGGTAAGACAAAGCGACACGGTAATGCAGGAAAGCAGCCCTTTAATTCCTGCACTTTATCCACCAGCTTTCTGCAGGAAGGTCGTGGATAGGACGAAGGAGTCAAAAGGTGAAGAAAGAAGAGGGCATCAAAAGAATCTATCATTAGTTTACGAGGCTAACAGGGAAATGGACAACATGGGAACATGCATTCCAAGAAAAGTATACCAGTCTAGTCAGTTACTTCCGGTATCCGAGCAAAAGTTTTCGCCACAGAGGATGGAACAAGGAGGTTGATTGGTAGGTACATTTGCTTATGACATCGTAAAACTGCTGTCGATTTCTGGAAAAAGAGAGAACCAGAGCACTAAAGGCAATGGCAGAAATGATTGAAAAGAGTTCAGGCTGGATGTGGTCGAAAAGGAACTAAGTGCATAAGTCTGAAAACTTTTGCATATAAATAGGTGACTTACAGGTAAGTGGCAAAGTCGTCGGTCACAATGGTGACTCGCCTTGAAGCGCCAGATCACCTGGGATGCGGTGGTTGGTTTGGATCCAGGTGAAGAAAAAAGAAATAGCGACAGCAGTAGGCCATCCAGGAGTCATGACCTGGATGCCATCCGGTTCCCTTTGAGTGTACAGAATTTAGGGCCGATACACTGAAGGGGGCTTCTCCTCTGAGAACCTTCTGCTGTCAACCTGTCCCCAGAGTAATTGCTACTTCTACACTACACTACAGTGTACTATGCTACAGAACACTTTACTACACATACACACACGCACACATATATGTAGGTACATACGCATCAACACAGGCACTACACCCCACACCATTTCTTTACAAAACACACCACACACAATCACAAAACGATATACAATATACTACCTTACACTATACTACACAAGCACACAACACACACACACACACACACACACACACACACACACACACACACACACACACACACACACACACACCTCTCTCTCTCTCTCACACACACACACACTCTCTCACACACGCATGCACACACGCACACACACACATCAACACACACACACAAACTACATCCCCTCTCCCAGTGTATCACACACAGATGCAGACACAGACAGACAGACAGACAAACAGACAGACAGACAGATAGACAGACACGCACACAGACAGACAGACAGACACGCAACAGACAGACAGACAGACACGCAGACAGACAGACAGACAGACAGATACACAGACAGACAAACACACAAACTCCACACAATCACAAAACGATAAACACCAATCATTCAGCAAACTTGTGCTTTATCGCACACCGCTTCTTGGGGCCAGTGGCTGGAAGGAAAAACGTTTAGCTAGCAGCTCATGCATGCATAACTAAGAGAGCAAGACGAAATCAATGATGACAGCACAGAATCTGCTTTGCCTGCCTGTCCCTGATTCATTTCGCCTGTTGCAGCAACTGCGCTCAACATTTATCACGCTTGGTGAGGGGTGGTGGGTTTAGGGGAAGATGGGGGAGGGAATAGGTAGGATGTGGCTAGCGTAGTGGCTAGGACTCTCACTCCCGACAGCAGCCGAGGTTAAGTCTTTCGATCCCTTTACCTTGTCTACCATGTTCAGTATAGGAAGCTAGTGGATAGGGTTGATGAGTAACGGGGGTTAAACTGTGATTAAACGTGATTGTCAAATAGATGGGTGACCAGTTGTCTGCCTTGGCTTGATTGAGCATTACCGCCCCTGTGTATCCAAGCCGGGGGCAAATTGTCTGTCCCTACTGTCCATGGATCGGGAGAGATACAACAGGGAGGTAGAGGAGATGGCTTTGCTCTCACTGTTCTGGCTATGAAATTAGCTGAGGTATCAACCGCATCACTTATCAAATACCACTCAGGATATGGGCGAATCTAGGCTTTTTTCTTAGTAATTTCTATCTAAAATAATAGGGAGGTCTGTTTCATGTCAACCAGAGAGAGACGTATGTGTATGTGTTCGCGCGCGAGCGTGTGTGTGCCTATGTGTGTATGTGTTTGTATGTGTGTGTGTGTGCGCGTGTGTGTTCGTGTGTGTGTTGTGTGTGTGTGTGTGTGTGTGTGTGTGTGTGTGTGTGTGTGTGTGTGTGTGTGCGTGTGACAGAAATGTAAACATTTTTTCAGCTCTAAATTTTGGTCAAAATTGTGGACAGTTCAGGCGTCACTGATGCAGAACATTAGAAAGTTAAAGTTTTGAGGTCAGGGTCACACTGGCCAAACGAGTGCCAAAAGTCAACACTTTTTGAGAAAATTGTCTAAATAGTGTTTTCTCAGAAAGTTCCGACAATATATTTTCCAGTTTGGTTTCACTGTTGTGACAATCTACCATTGTCCTCTATCCAAGTCAAGTTTTAGTTTTAACCGAAGCTTCTTCAAAGTGACGATGAACTTGAGAGAGCACAATCTGTATCTTCAAGAATACATTTTGTATGAAAATGGAGATGGTTAAAATGTTTTGAACATATTGTTACTTTTTAATTAAATTTGCTCATTGCCTTTTCATCTGGGAAAGCAAAGCAGCAACGCATGCTGAAAAGACCGACCAATTGTTCAGTGGGGCTTTCAGGTTTTGTGAAACATGCAGCATACACAGTCATCGTTATCATGTTGTGCTTCTAAAATGGAAAACAAAAGTATTCCCTGGGTCAGATATGTGCCAGAAGCTGTAAGCTTTAAAATGTCAAAAAGCTGAATGTACTTTTAAAAATGGATTGCTCTGCGGATGTGAACGAAGTAGGCTATTCTAACACACTCAGATATAAGAAAAGTCTTCGGCTCAATAACAGTTGATGCGAAACACATGCACGAGATACGGAGGATGAGTGTAGAGAGTGAGGGAGCTGAGGGAGAGAAAAATAGGGGAGGGAGGTTGTAGTGTAAATAGGCAGAAAATGAAAAAAATACACACACGAGAAGTAGATATAAATATGTCTGAAGACTTCAAGAAAAAACTTTTTTCTCACGTCAGAAAGACAGCTCGCAATGTAAGAAACATCCAAGAATACAGAAATGTCACGGAATGAAAATGATTTTGATTTATCATTGTAACCTATGGCTCAGAAAGAGCTGTAAAGTTAACGCCCACTAAAACCAGTAGTTTTGGTACTAAAGGGTGTGCCTCTCAAGTGAAATGATGGATTACTCATAACATGGATTTAAAAAAAATGTCTGGAACTGTGAAAAAAGTTCTAATGATCAGTTGCAGTTTCCCTAGTAAAGCTTTTTGGCGGTCGGAATACAGTCCACATGTATCGTTGCCACAGACGTTATGTGATAAAAAAAGATGCAAAATAGAATAAGATGGAAAAGATCGTGGCATAAGTCATCTGCCTGCACATAAACCCAACGCTCTGGAAGGTCTCGTGATAAGGTTAACTTTTCTAAAACCAAACATGATCTATACAATTATTATTTCAGAAATGCGTTCAAGTCAACAGGATAGATAGTAGGCCAGGAACAGGATATAAATACCGTCCATTGTAAGCCTGATAGACACACCACAGTCTTGTTGCTTCATAAGGCGATTTGGACTTAAGTCTGTCAAATTAGCATCACTATTCTTATTTGTATCCAAGCCTGATAGATTATTTTCTCCATCCTTTTTGACCTGTAAGCCTGATAAATCAATCTAACCAATTTGTTGTTTTATACAACCTTGCAAATTTACAAAACTATTCCTGATGTTATGTAATCCTAAAAGTCTAACAAATAATATTTTTCAATAACTAAGCTTGATAGTTGATATCTATAACTGTGGTTGATCTGTGTAGAAGCCGTATAAATTGATGTCATAAGTTTAGTTTTTCCATAGGCTTCATAAATCGATATGATACGTTTTGTCAGTCTAAATGCCTATAACTCAGCAGAGATGACTATTCTTGTTGATGATCGATATCACAATATTTGTTGATCTATAATCATGCTAATCAGTTAGTACTGTCGTCTTGGTCAATAAGGCTGATAAACTGGTATCTTAATAGTGCTACCAAGTTATATTTGCCCGATAATTCGCCGTCGTCACATGACAAATCTATCAAACTGATAACCTGAAAGATTTCTAAACCTGACAAACTGAAATCATCAGTCTGATTGAGAAAATGCGAAACAGAGAAAAGCCTAGTCTTATATCTTCATCAGTCCACACACAACAACAATTACCATTCACAGAATACCTCAGAGAAGTCATTTATCAAAGGATGAAGTTACAAATGAGTGGCACGATTGTACAATTTGAATAGATTATTTATAATGCAGTAATTATTATAACTCTACGACTTGAAGCGCCATGTAAATAATGAACATTACCAATTATTTTTAGCCTTGCAGGCTAGTATCCCGAAGAAATAGAGTCTTCACGTTCTAGTTTCATTGCATGGGTTCGTGCATGGCTCCAGACAACGTTATATCTTTGAAAATCTTCGTTCCCCCAGTCCACCCAGCTGTGAACAGATACCTGACCCTGTTAAGGACAAGGGAATGTAAAACAACGATGATATGATGGTGCACAATAAAGCTTTGACTATACTATGTTTTGACGTGTACTGTCTCCATTCTATTGTTATAAATCCTTTCTCTCGGAAAATAAGACGGCAACACAAGCAATTGCAAATAAAGAGTGCATTTTGTATAAAATATCATAATACTGATCACTCACTTCCAATGGAAAACAAAAGAATCGTGTGAATAAGGAAAAAGGATGGCGTACAATAAATAAACAGTGTAAAACAGCTACAATCGTTTGAACACAAAGTTGAAAAGAGTGAACTCATTATGGAACATATTGGACAATATTAAAAAAAAACGGACTCAATTACAAACGATTTTCATGAGGGGGGTAGGAGGTGGAGGTCGGGGGGGGAGGGGGGGGGGGGGGGGGAGGGGGTGGAAACGGAGAATTTTCATGCAATAAGATCCATTTGATGGTTTCAAAAACCCGGTCAAAACTCACGAGCACCAAGGAAATCGCCAAACATTGAAACTGACACGCCAGGACATCACAATATGTTCACTCCAAACAGGTTATATTCTTTGAATATAAGCATGATGCAGCATTGTTTTCAGGGTTACCGGCAAGAGTGGTGTATCTGCCTTCTTTTGACTTTTTTGTAATACAGCATTCCAGCAGGTGACCCTGGATTTCTTCAGCTCAGCTATCTATGGGGCAAGTTCCTAACGGATAGCTAACGGAAAATAATACATACACGTAACATAAACAAAGACCAAAAAACAGTTCATCCAATTCGTATCAATGTCCAGACAACCTTCACCAGATGTGTTTAAATCCTAAATGAGTTCGACTAGCAAAGTCAAATGAATATTATAAATGAGCACTTTAGAATGAATTCGACAATTCGATATATATTATATATATATATATATATATATATATATATATATATATATATATATATAATATAATATATATATATCAAGCGTCAAAGAAATAACGTACCAAAGAAAACTGTAAAACCAATGCAATGAATGAGTGTCTGATCAGAAGCCGTTTTTTCAACGTATAAACAACTTTCATGGTAACGTTCTGCTACGCCCCATGCCACCGAGCTGAGGAGACATCCGTTTTCATGAACAACAAGAGACCAGTTAAAACTATCTCTCCGTCAGGGACAGCACAGGCTGATTTCTGATTACAGCAAACTCCGAGAGTTAAACCCGGACTGCCAGCTTCACCATCAAAAAGCTATGACCCAGTGTTACAGTTCAACCAGACGTGGATATATGATATATGCTGATGGTATCACTGCCCTGTACAAAATCACATTTTAGCGAAACTTGCTTCCTTCAGTCTCAATGATCACATTATAAAGTCAGATAATCAGATTGCAGCATCAGATGAATATCAAAATGACACTATTATCTCTCTAGGTTATCTTAATGTCTATTCGCTGATGAAATTCTATCTCTATATTATCTTATTTCTACTCGTGAATTGTGGCATCCACAATTTAGAGTCCAGTTACCATGTCTGGAACTTAGTGAACACATATGAAAGAAAACAGAAATGAATCTTGAAATGCGTTTCGCCTCGCCCTAGTAACCATGCAGTCCAGATAACAATTGAAATGATCATTTTCACATACGTTGAACGTTTTTTTTCTAGTTTTACATGATGTGCATACACCTGTTGAAGACATGAATGTCTAAACTACAGCAACTACTGAACAATAATTACTATGTTTGCTGCTAAACCAGCCTTCAGATTATTATCATAAACTTCAATCTTACCTGTACGACGTTTCCTGCCACTATATATGCTCCATATGATTATGCAAAGGAATAAATTAAATACATGCACTCATTCGCACACAAATACAGCGTACTGGCAAGACACAACCACAGACATAGACACAGACAGACACAGACACAGACAGACACAGACACACACAGACACACAGACACACAGACACAGGCACAGACAGACAGACAGACAGCACACACACACACACAACAAACACAACATACATCACACACACACACATCACAAACACTATTCTCGATGCGTCCCTCGTGACAATGAGACTTTCTGCATCACATAATGTCAGGACAGTCGTGTCACACACAACCTGTGAAACAAACAGGTAATTTTTTTTATGGAAAAGTCAAAAAGAAATGAACATCGAAATGAATAGTGTTTCTGGACATCATTAAAACACGTCAGCTTCAGCGCACACGTACTTTTGTTCTTTTCTGCGAACCAGCTCCATGATATATTTGCATTCTTTTGCTGATTCGTTCGTGAAAGCCAAGTCCAAAGCATTTCCATCACAGATTTCAAAATGATTCCCTTTTGAAGACCGTCTCTTGTTCAAAATGAAAACGCACACAGTAGAAAACATGAGCGTGATAGATTCTAAAACAAAAAAAGTTCTTAAGTTTTCACAACAGTTTGTCATTACTGTTTTGTTTGGGGATACATGTTCAACATATGCTGTGTAAAAACCACACAATCTATTTAAATAAAAATCGTACAATTTGAAAACAAGACATACATCAGCTTTAATGTACTCTCACGTGCACGTACATATCTATATCTACTGTTACTAAATATCAGCTTTTCTTTTTCACTACGCTTACAGAAACGGTTCCTTTAACAAAATTTTGCTTTTCCGCAATCGAACAGTCCAAGACAAATGAAGAAAAATGTGCATTATCATTTGTTTTTTTTAAGTGACAGGGCATCGTTTTCGATGACGCTGGAAACAGATCTGTTCCGCCTTCGTTCTGAAGAGAGTCACACGGGCATGGTTTTGTCTACCCAAACTCGTAGGAGATAACAGGAACGTAACACTGGTCTGATATGACAGGGAGGTGTACAGACATGAAGAAGCACACGCCGTATGACAGACAGCCTGGGGGTCGGAGGCCGAGATGCCAGCAATTAGTACGTGTCTCGCCTCTCCACCAGGCCCCGTCCGCCATGCCCGTCCCCTGGGGCCATGGTACAGTGTGGGTGGTGCATACTGGACAGCGCTAAGTTCCATCGATTGACACTGTTGTTCCGGCCATTTTCCGGGCCCTGCCAGACGATAGTTAACGATCATCAGATAAACACGCAGTCTGTCACCCCGTTTGTTTCATCCTACTGTTAGGTCCTCACACCGTTTGTTTCCCATCTCTGTCTGAAGTTGAAGGACCTCGTCTTTTCCTCTACTGTTAGGTCTTCACGCCTCTTGTTCCCCCTCTCTGTCTGAACTTGAAGGACCTTGCCTTGAAGGACCTTGTCTTTTGTGCCGTTCGATTATCGATTTCTAAAATGAAAACATCTTCAGCCTGTCTACATGTTCTCTACGAAACGCCCTTCACGAACCAGTCATGTCGATGATTTAAGTACATGTGCGAAATTAAGCTGATCATAAAGTGTATGGTACGTTGTCATTGGGCGAACACAGCAGTCTGGTTTCTAGTTGTTCACTTCTCATACTGTCATTGCAGAGAACGTTTATCTCAGATCCCATAGATACAGCTCGTCCCTCATTGTGCACGAAATATCAGTATACCTGGGAAGTGTCAGACAGTTCTGTTCTCTAAAGTCATGACAGCATTGTTGCACACGATAAGAGTGATTAAAGGAAGTTAACGTTAACGCTGATAAAAGCTTGGCGGCTCTTTACCTCCATACCCATAATCTACATCGTTGGTTGGTGGGTAGCAGTCAATTTCCCCACTATATAGGGTCTTTGGTTGGCAATTTTCAAGTGATTGGCGAAGTCATCACCGTTGCAGTCGATGGGCTGCGGTTTACCTTTTAATCCCCGTTTTGCACGTACGTTTTGTAGTCTGGATGTCCGAAACTGCCTGTGTCTTGAACCAAGACGTCTTCCTCGTCCTCAAAGCGACTGTACTTGTAGATCTTGCGCAGAACCATCATGACAGGAGCGAAGCCCACGTTACTGAGGGAGATGAGAACGTTGAGCCAGAGGAAGCCGATGGCGTGGACTACGCTACCAGCCACTATAGGACCGAAGGCGTAGGCCAGGGAGTAGGAAATGTCAGCAATGGCGTACACAGACCCGTAGACGGACACGTAGCGGACATCACCAGATAGCCCAGCATAGGCAGCAGAGCCGTGTCTACCAGAGCGATACCGAAACAGATGCCCATGATGGGGAAGATGACAACGAAGAACGCTTTGGCGAAAGGGATGAAGAAGCAGCAGATGCCCTCCATGGCCAGCCCTATGGCGGCCATCAGCCACTGGTACTGTGGATAGTTCCTGGCCAGTTTCACCGTGATATACACACCTGCGATGTGCGGCACGAAGGCAGGCAGCCAGACAAAGCCAATTTCCCACTCGTCAGCGTTCATGCGATCCTTCATCCACAAGGAAATGGTGGGCTCCAGGAAAGCCAGGGACACATTGGACATGGCCAAGGCCCCGGCACACACGGCGATGTAAGGGTCCATCAACAGTCGGTAGATAGGAGTACCCTTGGGTCTGTCAGGATCGGCATAAAACATGGAGCGTGACAGTCTTACTGGCTTCATCACCGTCAACAAGAGTAAGCCGTCGATCAGACAGATGGAAGCCAGGATGAGGAAAGGAACAGTCTTGCCCGCGAACTGGTACAAGATACCACCAAAAGGGGGTGCAAACAGACATCCAAAGGAGATGAAGGCCAAAGCGATCCCCAAGGATTTGGTTCTTTCTGCCTCTTCCGTGAACCTGTCAGCAATCATTGCCATTCCGGAGGTGTCAGCAAAAGCTGAGCCCAGTCCCTGCATGGAACGTGCGATGAAGAGAACGGCATAGCTCTTGCCGAAAGCGAAGACAGAAGTGGACAAGAACATAATGACCAGTCCTATCATCATAGGAATGTCGTAGCCGATTCTGTCGATCAGAGTGCCCGTGAAGGGGTTGACACACAGCTGGATGATAGCCTTGGAGGCGAACAGCACGCCAATGGCTCCACCCTCGTTCCCGTACGAGACGGGTGGGGGAGGAAGTTTGGTGGGTTTGGGGGTAGTGTATCTGTAGGTAGCGTTGTACCAGCCCTTGGCGTACACAGACATGTTACCCGTCCAGGAAGTCATGGCCACAGCAGTGATGGTTGTGGTGGTGGCCACGGTAGTGTCAGAGTCAGTGTCAGGCACAGGCTCATGCATGGCACGTAGAAAGTTGGGGATGATAGGCACAATGACCATGTACAGCATGTTATCCAGCAGCAGGGCGATACACACCACGATTAGCACCAGCCGTCGCTGAGCCACAGGGTCCTTGACCTTGTCCTGGAACCGGTCCCATAGCAGCTTGGCTTTGGACCCGAAGGTAGGCGTGTAACCCATGGTGATCTTTGTCCCGTGAATACCTTACGCAAGATCGCTTACTTTGATTCAGATGTCTTCCGTAAGCTTATTCACTCTTGCTGGCCCACTCTCTCTTGGTCTTAATCTTCGTAACACTTTGTTTTGGGTGTTAAGGTCAGCTGCACTGTTGCAGTCGTCATTGTTTCTCTGCGGTGGTCAGTTGAAGGCTGAAAAGTAAGAAAAGCACTGTGGTCAGTACAACGTCAGGATGGACAATGCTTGGTTTGATGCCAACTAGGACATGGAGAATGGAGACAGAAGGAAGATAAAAAGAAGAAGAGGGAGAAGAAGAAGCAGAAAGGTTTGATGAAAACTGAAAGAAAATTGTATTTTAGACAAACGCACACATTTGCATTTATACAATAGCACACACGCCAACTTGAGTATCTATGTGTAGCAGTCTATGAGTAATAAAACAAGCAAGCAAGCAAGCAAATGAAAAAGCCAGCCAGCCAGCCAGCAAGTAAGCAAGCAAGCAAGCAACCCCCAACCACAACCAACCAACCAACCAACCAACCAACCAACCAACCAACCAACCAACCAACCAACCAAACCAACCAACCAACCAACCAAAAGTTGGATAGTGCAAAACAATCTGAACAAAGTACGCAAAAATCAAATACAGTAAGACGTTTAACCACGTATAATAAAAGTATACATAAACCGGATGCTTGTAAGTTTGTACGTGTGTGCTCCTGTGGGCATGCTTGTACATGTGTGTGTGTGTGTGTGGGGGTGTGTGTGTGTGTGTGTGTGTGTGTGTGTGTGTGTGTGTGTGTGTGTGTGTGTGTGTGTGTGTGTGGTGTAGTTGTGTGTGCTGTGTTGTCGCGCGTGGTGTAGATAGCCGCGCCGTGTATGTATAGCTCGGCGCGTGTGTGAAGAAAGCACCCCCTCCCAAAAAAAAAAAAAAAAAAAAGAAGAAGGAGGAGGAGGACAGGAAGAGTAAGACCGTGATGAGAGATAGAACAAGCAGAAAACAAATATAATGATGAGATAAGAAGAGGAAGATTATGAAGAAAGAAAAGAAGCAGGAAAGAAAGAAGAAGAAGAAGAAGAATGCGAAGAAGAATGCGAAGAAGAATGCGAAGAATGAAGAAGAAGAAGAATGAAGAAGAATGCGAAGAAGAAGAAATGCGAAGAATGCGAAGAAGAAGAAGAATGCGAAGAATGCGAAGAATGCGAAGAATGCGAAGAAGAAGGAAGAATGCGAAGAAGAAGAGAATGCGAAGAATGCAAGAAGAAGAATGCGAAGAATGCGAAGAAGCGAAGAATGCGAAAAGAATGAAGAAGAAGAGAAGAAGAATGCGAAGAAGAATGCGAAGAAGAATGCGAAGAATGCGAAGAATGCGAAGAATGCGAAGAATGCGAAGAAGGAATGCGAAGAAGAGAAAGAAGAAGAGAAGAATGCGAAGGAAGAGAAGAGAAGAAGAATGCGAAGAAGAAGACGAAAGAAGCGAAGAATGCGAAGAATGCGAAGAAGAGAATGCGAAAAGAAGAAGAAGAAGAAGAATGCGAAGAAGAAGATGCGAAGAAGAATGCGAAGAAGAATGCGAAGAATGCGAAGAAGAAGCGAAGAATGCAAGAAGAATGCGAAGAAGAATGCGATGCAGAAGAAGAAGAATGCGAAGAATGCGAAGAAGAAGAAGAAGAATGCGAAGAATGCGAAGAAGAAGAAGAAGAAGAAGAAGAAGAAGAAGAAGAAGAAGAAGAAAGAAGAAGAAGAAGAAGAAGAAGGAAGAAGAAGAAGAAGAAGAAAAGAAGAAGAAGAAGAAGAAGAAGAAGAGAAGAAGAAGAAAAAGAAGAAGAGGAAAGAAACAACAAAAAAAAAGAAAGAAAAGAAAAAGAAGAAGGAGAAAAGAAAGATTATGATGAGAGATCAACGAAGAAAGAAAAGAAAAAAAAGGAGGAGGAGAAAAAGAAGACAAAGTCTATGATGAGAGAATAAAGAATAAAACTACGAATGATGACACGAAAGACCAGAATACTTGAAATCATTACCAGGTGAATGTCACTGTGAATGCAATATTAAGTAGGATTTTCTATGTATACAGCATCAACAACAGAATAAGTACTGTTGCCCTAACTGTACCAATAACAGCAACACGCAACAGTAGCAACAACAGGAGCAACAACCACTGTCATCGTGTATACGGAAGTCAGTCCGCAGAAGTGTTATCATCATCTAGGTCATCACCCAGTGTCATCATCGTCATCATCGTCGTCATCATCGCCATCATCGTCATCATCATCATTATCATATTATTATTATTATTATCATCTTCATCATTATTATTATTATCATTATCATGTTCAGTAGTAGTAGTAGCAGTAGTAGTAGTTTTAGTATTCCTAATATTATCATTACAAATATTTTATTAATTTTGGCTGGAGATGGGACGGGGGGTGGGGTGTCGTACTGTCTCATTGTCTGTACCACGTCTGTGTCACTTTTCCCACACCGCTCAAATTCACTCTTCCATCTCCAACCACCACACACACAGACACACAGACACACAGACACACACAGACACACAGACACACATACACACACACACACACAGACACCAAACACACACACTCCACACTCACACACACACACAAACTCAACACAAACTCCGCACACACACATACGCACATACGCGCGCGCACACACACACACACACCGCACACACACACAAAAACATCACCACACAAACACACCACACACACACACACACAAACTCACACCACACACACACACACTCATTGCACACACACATACACACACACTCGCGCGCACACACACATACACACACATGCACACACGAACGCACACACACACTCACACACACACACACAACTCACACACACACACAAACTCACACACACATACACACATACGCACGCCACACACACACACACACACACACCTCGAAACTGAGGTGACCATGACAGCAGTGCGTAAAGAGCCACAGAATGTAGGAAGGACACTTATTTCACAGTGCCATGATGACAAGAACATGGATTCATCATCATCATCATCATCATCATCATCATCATCATCATCATCATCATCATCATCATCATCATCATCATCATGTGCCCTGCCACATGGCGTTGCCGATCATGGCCCTCCATATGCATCTATCCCTTGTCGCTGCAAGCACGTCTTCCACCCTCTCGTGTCGTAAGCCAACTCTGCAAGGGCGTCCAATATTTCATCCCTGGGTCTACTCTTTCCCTCCACACATGGGACATGGATAACATGGATAACAATGATAATGCTAGTGATATCCAATTTTGAGAATGAGACTGCATGGTAGGGCTGCACTCTACCTTTTGGTTCGTGAAATATCCTGGTGTTAACCAGGTCCGAGTGATACAGTTATCTTCGGTGAAGTCGAGTAATGCTCTCAGTGACGGATTAGTTGTGTGGCTGAGACTCGATTGTACTGTCCAAGTCTTACTGTTGAGCCCATAGTAACGCTCATCTCTGGGTCGGGGATAAAAAACATCTGACAATAAATGTTTGAACTGAAGGGGGTTCGGACCCACGAGGTTCCAGTCAGTAGACTGTAGCATTAACCATTGAGCTATTTTGACTTGTTCTGACATATAGACTAATAAGCATACTGTAATGTTGAAACACGCGCATAAAATGAACAAGAGAAGCAGCCGCACAAACAACACCATTAACTACCACCACCACCACCACCACCAACCACCATCACTACCACCACCATTAACCCTAGCAGCAGCTGCAACAACAACAACAACAACCAACAACAACAACAACAACGACCACCATCACTACCACCACCATTAACCCTAGCAGCAGCAGCAGCTGCAGCAACAGCAAAAACAACAACATAAAAACAACAGCAGCAACAACAACTACAGTCAGACGATCAGAAAAAAGTAAGTCACTTGATGAACGAAAGGAAAAAAATATATTTGAGGATATGTTTCTCTGGAGATGTACACAAACGTAACTACAAACACTTTAAACATAACGAGGAAAGCTTTACAAAATAATCATAATCGTGTAAGTTATTAGTCATACAGCGATTTGTATGTAACAAAGAAAGAAAGAAAGAAGAAAGAAACAAATAAAGAAAAAAGCGAAAAATGGGTAAAAACAAACAACATTCACTTCAATCATTACACGAAGATAACAGATAAAACAACGTGTAAGCATCACGCTTTTTGGCAGCTTTCTTTGTCTTTCTTTGTCTTTCTTTGTATTTCTTTCTCTCTTTGTCTTTCTTTGTCTTTCTTTCTTTCTTTGTCTTTCTTTGTCTTTCTTTCTCTCTTTCCTTTCTTTCCTTATTTTCTTTTTTGTTTTTTCCTTTTTTCTTTCATTCCTTCCTTTTCTTTTGTTCTTTCTTTCTTTCTTTTTCCTTTTCTTCCTTCTTTCTTTCCTTTGTTAGTTTGTTTGTTTGTTTCTTTTTTCCTTCCTTGCTTTCTTTCTTCCTTTCTTTCTCTCTTTATTTTTTCTTTCTTTCTTTCTTTCTTTCTTCCTTTCTTTCTTTCATTCCTTCTTTCTTTTCTTCTTTCTATTTTTCTTCCTTCCTTTCTTTCTTTTTTTCCTTCCTTTTCTTTCGTTCTTTCTTTCTTTCTTTTTCTCCTTTCTTCTTTCTTTCATATCTTCCTTCTTTCTTTCTTTCTTCTTTTTTTTTTTAATAACTTTGAGCTTCAACGCTTCATTCTTGTAACTTAATCAAGGAAATTGCTACCACTAGCAGTGGGAAGGTGTGGGTGTGCTTACTTATTTGTGTGTTTATATGAACAGTGACATTTTGCAGCTGTTCGTCGATAGGTCATAATCAGAACCGATACACGGATGGCACAAACAAACACGCGTTAAGATGAACATATACATACTTTGTTGTATCACTGTGATTAAACAACACAACAACAACACAAAACAACAACAACAACAACAACAACAACAACAACAACAACAACAACAACAACAGCAGCAGCAACAGCAACAACAACAACAACAACAACAACAACAACAATTGTTTTGAGCAAGGATTTGTCTTGAATATAACAAAGATTTTCCACATTCTTTGTATTGCATCTTCGACATATTGATGGCTCATAGATAAACTTTAATAACGATTTCTTTTCTTTTTTGTTTTCTTTTTTGCCATTGCTATAAATTTTGTGACGCAGTTGTACATGAGTAGTGCCTCATGTCCATTATTACGCAACCCGAGTTGCGTAAGAAAACGTTTACAGTAATTGTCTGATATTTAATTTTAAGCCAAAGTGCTGGCATATACAGATTATCCTTCACGCTTGGCACAAATACATGCCAATGATAGATACCTTCGAGCGAGCTGGGCCACTGTTCAAGGTCACAATTAATGATACAGAACATATCTGCAGGCATGGAATGAGTCTAGAATGTTTAGACTTGATTCAAGAGCGATTAATCACACTCTGATGATTCCATCTGCGCTCATCAAATCGATAATGTGTTATCTGGCAGACTACTGCAGCCTGCGCAAAACCGTATTTAAGCCTGCACATAAACCCTGAGGCCCTACCTATAGCTGGATGAACACAAAACCGACACAACCAGGATAATTTCAGCGTTAAAACCGGCAATATAACAGGCCAGTTTTTAGTTGAGGGCTAGGACCGAACTCGAAATATCAGATCTTGAGCTAACGGCTCTCATCTCCCCCAGCGTTGAAATCACCAAGGAAGAACAGGAGATCGTCTTTTAAGCATCCTCTGATCAGTTCGTTGAACTGTCCATAAAACTGGTCCTTTTTTTTCTTCCGATGCAGCGAAGGTAGGAGCGTAGACGCTGAGGATGTTCACAGGACTTGCAGCAATGCCCAGAAGGATGGATAGAGATGCTCAGTGTCACCTGACGGAAGCTCAACTACGGCCAGCAGAGTGTTCTTGATGACGAATCAACTCCATGCTGGTGGGGCTTCCCGGGTTCTCTGCCCTTCCAGAAGAAGCTGTAGTTCTCCTGTCTTAAGGAGCCAATGGTGATGTTCAGCTTTTTGTCCATGATGGCGCCTTTCTGGTGTCAGCACTTCAGGGAGGTCATAGGATATTCCAGTGCTCGTGGTGCGCACCTTCCAGTACGTGGTACAAGGAGTTGGAATCATCATACATACTACATAAATACATACATACATACATACAGACAACAGACAGACAGACAGACATACGTATATACGCACATACGTAAGTACGTACATACATACATACATACATACATACATACATGCATGCATGCAACACACACACATACATACATACATACATACGTACATACATACATGTACACACATATATGCATACATACATACATTACATACACGTACACACATCTGTATACCTAAACAGTGCACGATTTCTTTACATACAAAGATTATTATATATACGCCTGCACTTAGATATGCACACAGTCATACATAGAGACATAAATATGAAACAATGTTTTGTGTGTCAAAAATCAAATTCGCAACAGATTATGATCGATTTTAGACCCTATATCAATCGAGAGTACGGTCCTAGATGCACGGAGTCCGATAACTATGGCGAAAAACTTGGACCGTTGTGGGGAAACCACCTACTTATTAATGAACTGATCTGAGTGACATATTAGTAGTACGTTTGAGGTTTTTGAGCAACGCACAACTCAGAAAGATATTAAGCTCCGTTCATTTTAAAGGTAAATATTGCACGAAAAGATAAAAGGACTATCGACTCGCAAAAAACACAGCCTGTGTATATGGCTTCGCTATCTTTTTCCTAAACTGACGTGTGCCTATGTGTCTGGGCGTCTCTCTGTGCCTGTGTAAAAATGTGCTAGCAAGATTTCATCAGCTTTTTTTAAATGAGTCTTAAACAAACTTGGGCCAAAAAATGTAGTTAGCGGACGATTCACGAATGCATAAGTTTGAGAGAACCAAGATGCCAAGGTCAAGGTCAGAGTCAAATAGATTTAAAAAGTACCTCAGAGCAGCAGTGTTTCATGGAGACGTGTGAACGGCACTTTCTCAAAATAAAACTTTGACAACATTTTTTTTTTAGTTTTCACTGTTGTAATAGTCTACCATTATCCTGGCTTTGTATCAAGATTTGTGTCAGCTTATGCTTACTCAATATCCTAGTAACTTTGAAAAATGAAAAACACGGGTTTTCTGTAATAATTTATGTCTTAAAAGAGAGATCGTTGGAATGGCTCAACCATCTTGGAATATTTTTTTTTTTATTCTTGACAAGAATCGTATAGGATTGTTCGTTTGACGTTGTGTCTCGACTGTCGTTTAATGAGGAGATCTAAGCGCCGTGCCCTTTCGGCAGATGTTCACAAAATGGCACGTGAAACACAAGGAGCAGTATTGGCACACTTAGAACCGTCACTTTTCCTGGCGCTATGTGTATCATAAACAATAAGTGTGCTGGGAACTCGACCCTGACACGAAGGAAATGATCGATAGTCCTTCCCGGGACTCGACTCGCAGTGAGAACGATTAAAGACCAAGGATGCATGTATATGTGTAGAGAGAGAAAGAGAGCGAGAGAAAGCGAGAGAGAGAGAGAGAGAGGTCAGAAAGAGACAGAGACAGACAGACAAACAGACAAACAGACAGACAGACAGACAGTACTAGTTTGACCGATAACACAATGACAATATCTTAAAATTTATCATTATTACCCAAGAAAACTGAAAATCAGCGTTGGCAGCACTACAACCAAGGGGAATAACAATCAAGGGGAATAACAAAGTGGACTATGAAGAAGACTCCATGATGAAGTGGTTAAAACAAGTGACTAAACACTGGAATGTTGCAGCTTCAGTTCCCCATGAGTTCAAAACAGTGCGGGATCTTTTGGCTCACACAGTTTACCTCTGCTGCTGAATATAACACAAGTCTTGGTAAATGCTGTTTGGTAAATATACTGGACCAGAACGGGAAAATCCTCCACTGAAATAATCAAATGACACATCAACAGGGCAGAATACTCTCCGATGAGTTGTCTCGTGGAGATTCGATATGGATGCTCAGTGGAATGCCAACCAGTGAACCTAGCTTTGGTGGCGTGTTGGCAGCTGGGATGGGTTGTGCACTGGAGTGATGAAAAAGCAAAGGAATGATACTGTTCTTGCAATCAAACGTCTCCTACACTTTTTGTTGTTTCCTTTTTCGAATGGTTGTTCCTTTTTCGATTAAAGCGAAAGTCAGGGACTTGTAAAACACCAGATCAACAATCAACATATCACAACCTCTCACACCTTCTATCTACTTACAAGACCCTTTCTTAACCCTTTGACTCTTGCACCCTGTCCACCAACAGCAAAAAATTAACCCTTCGATTCCCCCACCCTATCCACCAGCTTCCTGCAGGAAGCTGTTGCATAAGGTGAGAGAATCATAGGGTTAGGTTTTTGCTTTGCTAGCATGGTTGACAATGTAGGATGCTAGTGGACAGGGTGCAGGAGTCAAAGAGTTAAATATGTGGATAAAAATTCACTACACAATCACACAGGCGTACTACCAGGCACAGACAGACAGACAGATGGGCACACAACCATGCGACTATAGTAAGGAGAGAAGAGATGGCACTTATGCGAACTGGAGGCTGAACGGGCTGCCCAAGAGAGCGATGAAGCCCTGAGTAAGGCAAAGAGTGGTCTTTCACTCTCTCTCTCTCTCTCTCTTGGTCTGGTGGCTGGACTAGACCCAGCTCGTGTGCGTTGTGTGGCTAAATTCCAGGATTTCTCATCTCCCCACCTCGCCATTTGGCTTATGAAGAAGACAGCTGATGTCTGGGTCCCGAATAGGTCAAGCAGTACGTGGACAGGCCCTGCTCCCTCCCCCCTCCCTCGTTTGCTTGGTGAAGGCCTATCGTGTGATGTTGGGAGCTGGGAGATGGTAGTTCAGTCAGTGATGAGGCATTGTTACTCTTGACAGTCCCATCCAGCACCCTTGGGTATTTCTTATTTACAAAGTGGCGGAGAGAAGCCTTTCACCAGTATTCAATCACCAATCATCTTTATCCCACAGAGCACAGAAGATGGAAGAAAGAACTGTCTTTTGCTATCACATTTTGCCGTCTTGGAAAGACAAAACCGAAGAGATACAAGGACACTCTAAAAGGTCAGTCTCATTAACTGTGACTTTGACACCACCATCGGAAAAGACATTGCCCTGAAAGGAGAGAATGCACGTAGGGCACAACACGTCTGAACAGCGCAGAACAGCTGTTACTCAACAGACGAGGGATTAGCAGAAGCAGAATTCAAGGCCGCAGGATTTCTTCATACGCAGTGTCTGCAAAACAGCATGGGCCTTCAGAATCGGTTTTGTACCAACATGAAAACCCACACCACAGAACAAGGCTTATATGCCGACTCATCGGTCGGATCGACGGAAGAGGTCGTCACCATTATCCATTAGAAACTTAACCCGAAAAAAAACAAAAACAAAAACACACACACACACACCACCCTTTGAACGCCATTGTTCTCTTCCAGAATCCCACAGAATCATTTCCCAACACTTGACCGGACGTCGGGGACCAAGCATTGCATGCAACGTTGTCTGTACAGTTGACCTTGCTTGTTTTCATCTATTTCCTGCGTGATGTCAAATAAAACGAGTAATTAAAGCCCTTGACTGTTGGTATTTAAAGGATGACGGCTTGAAGGCTAAGTGCAAAGGCCAACGTGTTATGTCTGAAACTGATCTCGTTGCAACCCCAAACCCTTCTGGCTTTCAAGCTCTTTGCACTAAAGAAACCTAGTTATCAACGCACCTTGATCATGCTCTCTGCTCTTACAAAGAGTTGTTTTGTGAGGGAAAACTTTTTACAGACCAATAAAGTTTGACCTTTGAAAACCACTACAACGCAATCTGGCTATAAGGCCTTCAAGAAATCATTGCGACACGTCTTGTCCAAAGGAAAAAAAAAGAACCTGCATAACTGTCTACTTGCACAATCATCCTGGAACAAATACAAGGGGGACTACTACTAGAAGAGTAACTGGGGGAAACGCATCGCATATTGTATGTTTGACTGTGTCTGTTTTGTTTTGGTTATAAAAAGTACAAACGTGGCGACTGCATTTCTCCATGATTGTCCTAACTGCATTAATATCGTCTGAATTCATATGTCTGCGTTACTGTCCTGCAGCAGACTGGCTGACTGTTGGTTGAGACATGTATTCAAGATCTGAGGTCCTCAGGTCAATACCAGCCTGCAGTGTAAAATACCTGAATGCAGCTCCAATTGATTTGATGGTGTCGGCTTAGTGGTACATATAAAACGTTCCCTTATCACTTTTCCTCTTTTCAAGACCTTGTCAGCGAATAAGTTTTTGCAAAGGCTTAACCCTTCTTTCTCTTTCTCTTAGTTTTTGTATTTGGCGTTTGGTTGACAAAGGCCAGTTTGCCGAAAACTTGCGCCTTTCTTGTGTGGTTGTATTAAATACGCGTTCTGATTTTTTTCGTGTTTTTGTTGTTGTGGTTCCTGTTTGCTTGAACGTGGGCAGTCACACTTGTTAGGATTTCTTAACCCTTTGACTCCTGCACCCTGTCCACTAGCATCCTGCACTGTCAACTATGCTAAGAAAGCAAAAACTTAACCTTTTGATTCCCTCACCCTATCCACCAGCTTCCTGAACAAACCAACAAACAATAGGTTGAAACAAAGACATGAAATACCAGAAACAAGTTGCTGTTTCTCTTACCATCAGAATTATAAGCTGTCATGTATGATTCCACTACGTTATCTTTTCTGTCGAGTTGTTGTTAGGGTGGATAGGGTGAGGGAGTAAAAGGGTTAAGCTTTTGCAGTTTTTGGAGACAGTGCAGGAGTCAAAGGGTTAAAGGGTATGCTGAATAGATACTGGCAGACTAGAGTGAAGCGCGCACACGGGAATGTTCGAGTGCGAGGGCTCACTCTTGAAAAACAAAAACAAAAATCAACAACAACAACAACAACAAAAACAAAACATACGAACTATGAACTCTGAACTCCTGCAGTCAACTATGCGTTCACATTGCATAGCAGTGCCACTGGCGTTTCTTAGATCTGTGTACCATCATCATCAACTTTGATAAAGATGACAGTAACTTCGAGCGTGTGTTGGTTTTTATTTTAAACTGTTTAATCTACATGAGACACAGCGATACGCCAAAGAATTTACTTTATCAAAAGAAAATGTTACTACTGACAGCAACAGGAATTCCAACAGAAGGCTACAAAGCAATATACGAAAGATAATGATGGCACTATTTCCGAAAAAGAGAGAATAGAGAAATGGAAAGAATGAAATGCTTCTTTAAAAGAAATCGTGATTTCACAAGAACACAGTGCTGACACACAGACACATTACACAGACAGACAGACAGACAAACAGACAGACAGACAGACAGAAAGACAGACGGACAGACAGACAGAAAGACAGACAGACAGGCAGGCAGGCAGGCAGGCAGGCATACACGTCTGCTGGTTAATATAACTGATAAAATTACCATGAATATTGATGATGACGCACACACCCATGTAGATAAATCACTTAGTGTCTTTTCGTCAGTTCTTTTCTCAAGAGATGATCAAAACAAAAAGTCACGAAAGAAACATAACTTCAGAGCAAAAAGGCAACGATTGAAAGGACAATTATGTAGAGGGTGGGAGCAAACAATACTAAGTGCTACGTTAAAAGTATTGAAGAAACCACAGAAGGGAAAAAAAGCCCTTTAGGTTATATGATGATATGTCAATACTGCAAAACAGCAACTTGTTTCTGGTATTTCATGTCTTTGTTTCAACCTATTGTTTGTTGGTTTGTTCTTTTGTGTTGTCTCATTCCTGTTGACGCAAATCACACACACACAGAAAGGCGAAAGAAATAATTTCACGTGGTGAAAATGTACGTCTATCCATCGTAGCATGTCTTTTTTTTTATCATACATTTGAAAGTTCGTAACATGTGCACTATAATTACTCAATATAAAGTTGATGTCGCAAAACTACGCTAACATATGGGCAGAAACGACGATGAGCTTGATGTCTTCAACTGTGAGTGATACCTCTTATGGTACTGAATCTTGGTATAAAGAAAGAAAAAAATGTAGGAACAGAGTTAACGAGATAAATCAGTTTACATCAAGAAAACGGAAAATGACAAGTATAGAGGTTGAAATGATAGCCGAGGATGGTTATTATGGCATAACACATGAAAGCGAAAAGTAACAAAAAAAAACTAAATTAAAATGAGGGGAAAATAAAAAGAAAAGTCAGCTCTTACATGACATCTGACCGGTTATCAGAAGCCAATGAAATCAAGTGACCGGTCACCAAAGAAAATACAATCAAGCGTAGAGATAAGAAGAAAACAGAGAACTAGCATGATGTGTGACAGCAACGCAAAAGCTTCAAAAACCAATTGAAAATAAAGGCATTTTGTCAGAAACAGCAGAAAAGACAGGTATAAAAGGCAGCTCTTACATGACAACTCACAATGTGACAAAGTCATTGTAGAGTACAAGTATTAATAACAACAACTCGACAGAAAAGATAACGTAGTGGAATCATACATGACAGCTTATAATTCTGATGGTAAGAGAAACAGATTTAGAAATACGAGGAAAGCCAGTTAACTTGAAGTAAATACTAAGTCAAGGATGTCGTGTCGGTAGAAGAGGGAAGACTGAACATGGGGATGACACCTTACAAGCCAGATAATGAGATACTTTGAAGAAATCAAAATAACAGGGAGAAAAACTATCGACGGAACTACAGACTGCTCAATGGGATGTTCAAGTTACTTAGAAATGGAATTATGGAAATTTAATCGTCGGATTACATTACAAGAAGAAGAAATAAATACAGTGCTCCACAACACATCGCGTGCAAAGGGAACATAAATGTGGAAAAGAACAGTTCGTAATGGAAGGAAATATACATGGAGAGAGGAACTCCTTAAGATCAGCACGTAGGGTGTTCAACACAACAATCAATTAAGACAACTTAGCAAACGTGTAGAACAAAGATTTTGGAAAGGTCTTAATACTGAACATGATAAGCAATCGGGTAATCAGGTTACTTAAACAAAAGCAGAGAGATCAGATACAGAATATAACAGATTGAAAAAAAAAAAAAGAAGAAGTAGCCATTCGAACACATTCAGTACTCAGGACGAGGAACTCCAGGAGAAAGTGATGATACATATTGCATAATCATGTATGACAACACATACAGGTAACTCACCTCAGCCCAGAATAACTCATAGAATGGCAAAGTTAATCGAAATTTGAAACACAAAGTACAGGAGAAATACAGAATGCTGGTTTGGTAGGAAATAGGTTGGACAGTATTGCAAATAAGACAGTAGCAGGGAAAGAACAGAAAGTAAAGGGATGCATTGTGTTCGGTGCACGAAGGGGTCGCATGTTTATTTGAAAAGATAAAGGAAGACAGTGGTATATGGACATGAGAGGGGATAAAAACATAGAATCGTGCAGGACATCTAACATGATGTTAAAGGAAAGAACTTTGAATAAACACGCATAAATAGACAGACATAGAAAGAACGCACCCTAATCGACAGATCACGCAGTGCACGTAATTCGTCATTAAGAACAACAGGCAGGACTCCAGAGAAAACAAACAGGGGTTTTGGGCGATTTCGTAATGGCCAAATCATGAAGTGCAAAGACACCCAAAATCATTGAGATCAATTTAGAAAAAAAAAGAAAATTAAGAGGAACTTGATAGACAAAAATAACATAGAAAAGGAATGCATCTTGATGGACTGTTCACGAGACGATGACGTCAGTTTCAAAGACTGAACAATCAGAACAATAAGAGAAAGGACTGAGTATCAGAAACATAAAAGACGATTCATTCAATTTCAAAGAAAACAAAGAGGAGACACAAAGTACAGGCAAGGAAGAGGAATAGAGGCATCCTGATGTGCAATCCTAATGTGCAACACATGGAGTGTAGAGGCAAATAATTGTCTCTAATGAAGAAAAACTCGCAAAAAAAAAGACAACAAAAAACAAAGGAATAAAGAAAGAAGAAAGAAAGACTTTTTTCGGAGCAGGATTTTGGGGTTGCAATTCATTTGGAAGCCTAATTTGTAATTTAGAATTGTGTAAATGGAGTGACACAGGGACACTTCCATATTCACCACATGTTCTGAAGTCTGTCTGGACAGATCTTGTAAATCTCTTCAGCTTGTGCATAAATATGTGCAAATCAGGGATAAAAACGGATAGGAGATGAGACATGTTCAATGTAGGAAGTAAAAGATAAAGCTGAATTGACAAAAACGCAGACTAAAAGGCATGCAGACAGCAACATTCAGAGGACAATGTCAGAAGTACAGAAAACATAGGCAAACCCTTAGAATAAGAGATAAGAGTCTGTAGTATACTGATAGAAAGGTATGTGATGTAAACGCTAGGTTTCGGAGAACTACGAACTTGAGAATGTGTGGATATAATGTTTAGTTTTTGTTGTTTGTCTTGAACTGTACTGAGTCTTTCATGAAATCTGAAAACCTTCCTGACTATTATCATTATTATTATATGTAAAGAATTAGACAGTCCAGAAAGCTTCAGCCGTTTTCTGGATTACCACTCGGTATTCTGTAATTGCCATTTAGTTTTGTAAAACAACATATGATAATGATAATGATGATACTGATACCGATGATTATAGTAGTAACATCAGTGATGATAATAACAAACCTGTGCAGCAGCTTTCATTGTGACAATACCGAGAAACTGGCAGAAACACAACAGTCGGATAAAGGGACAAAAAGATGGGCGCTACCTTCAGGCCGTCCTAAGGGGCATGTCAAAATCAATTACAGAAGAAAAACTAAGATGGACAGAAACACACGAGAACAGTGAAATGAAAAGATTGGCATTGTACAGAGACGGGCATTTACATAATACACACTGGGGACCAGACAGACGGAGATCATGACATTCTCCAAACATCTCTCAGAATGGCTACAGTGCTTTCTTACATAATAGTTCGAAGGATGGTAAAATGCATTTTACCATAGAACACCTTGCACATGATTAAACCTAGTTTACTACAGAACACTCCACAAAGTATTGCTAGTATGTAATTGCTTTCCTTACAACGGGATAAATTCAAAGATAAATGTATTCCTTAACCCTGATGTCGTAAGGGAGTGAGGTGGTACAGGACTGACCTTTTATCGCAACGAACATTGTCAGAGCTCCAGCAATTATAAAATTAATGTTCTATCTCTTAAAAATGATCACTCAATTAAAAAAAAAATGGTTCTACTTGTTGACTATCTCATAGATTTGTAATAATAATGTTCTATTACTTGGATGGCACAAGGAATTATGAAACTAAATGTCCCTGTCTTGACTACCTCGTGGAATTATAAAACTAATGTTCTAGTTCTCGAATGATTCGAGGAATTGTAAAACTAATGATCTAGCCTTTGAATAACTGTCTCTTGAATATATCAAATAATTCTGTACTTAGTGTTCTATTTCAAAAGAAGCCTAGAGAATTTTGAAACCAGTATTATATTTCTGGAGTGATTTAAGAAAATTAAGAATTTCGTGGTCTATTTTTTTGAAGACTTAACAATAAATTGCAAAATTGAATAGCTTAAGGAAATATAGAATTAATTTTCTATTACACAATTTCTGAGGAATTGTTAATAATTTGTTTACTTTAAGAACAATTAAAGAGACGCTAGAAATGATTTCCTTAAAAATTGCGTAAAAATGACCAAAATAATATTCCACAGGATATTTAGCAAACAGTGAAGTTAGATTTTAACAAAAGAATTCAGAGGTGGTAAAATCATTCACTTACTATGTTATAGTTAAAAAGATAGTAAAATTAGTTACCTACAGAGCTGCTTACAGAGACTTTCAATAAGTTTACTATAGAAAGACAGTTTACAGGATGACACGAGTGGTTTCCCATACAAAACTTCATTGATGAGTGAAACGTATTTATTTCGCAGCAATGCAAGACTAGTTTATTACAGAACAGCTTACAAGGTACCAACATACTTTTACTACAGAATGGTTCATAGTATAGTTAAAACTAGTTTCCTACTTTTAGTGAGCTTACGGGATGCTAGTCTAGTTTGTAGTTATAACTAGTTTCCTACATTTAGAAGAGCTCACAGGATGCTGGAATAGTTTATAGTTAAAACCAGTTTCCTACTATAAGAAGAACTCATAGGATGCTGGTCTTGTTTATAGTCATAATTGATTTCCTACTTTTAGTACTCACAGGATGCTAGTTTATTCCTACTTTTAGTGCTGCTCACATGATGCTAGTCTAGTTTATAGTTATAACTAGTTTCCTACTTTGAGTAGAGCTCACAGGATGCTAGTCTAGTTTATAGTTAAAAGTAGTTTCCTACTTTAAGAAGAACTCACAGGATGCTAGTCCAGTTTATAGTTGCAACTAATGTCCTACTTTTAGTAGAAGTCACAGGATGCTGGTCTAGTTTATAATTATAGCTAGTTTCCTACTTTGAGAAGAATTCACAGGATGCTGGTCTAGTTTATAGTTATAACTAGTTTCCTACTTTTAGTAGAGCTCACATGATGCTAGTCTAGTTTCCAACAAAATTGCTCATAGGCTAGCACATGCAGTGAACAGCAGAACAGCTCGATGGACGATTAAATCTAATTTCCTACAGAGTAAGTACATGATGGTAGGATGCTTCAGTAGAGAATTGTTAGCAAAATAGTAAATTCAGTATACCACAGAACAGTTCAGAGGATAGTAAAACTAGTTTTGATCAGAAGAGTTCAGAATTGGTTTCCTGCAGAACAGTTGAGACGATAGCAAAACTATTTTTTTTACAGAATAGTTCAGAGGATAGCAACAATTTTCTACATAACTGAGAACTGCTCGACTGATAATAAAACCTTTCTTTGTTTTGCTTTCCAGAACAGTTTACAGCAATGATAAAACTAGTTTCTATAGGAGTGCTTATAGGACAGTTTTTGTTTTGTTTACTTCTAGAAGAACTTATGGAACTACATGCACAGTATAATTTTCTTTCCTATAGAAGTATTGATGTGATGGTGAAACTAGATTTGTTTTACATCTACAGCGCTCACGGATTAGAATTCATTTTCTTTATTTAGAGTAGTTCATAAGTGAAATCAAATAGCTTTCAACATCTAGTACATCTCCAGGAATCGCAATGCTTATTTTTCTTTCATACAGAAAATTTCTCTGTACGTCAAACCTTGTTTCCTATTTTCAGAACAACTTACCAAGTGGTAGAACTACTTTTCTACAACCAGATTATTTCACCGATTCGTGAAACTAGTTTTTGGTTTCGTTGCAATGAAAAGTTCAGAAATGGTAAACCTGGCTTCTTACAAAAACTTCTAAAAGAATGTAAAGCTATTTAAACATCGATCCTGGAAATCCGGGGACAAAGGACAGAACAACTGCATTGCCAGCTTATATCTGATCTGCAACTGGTGATACGGGTGTGGAAAGAATGAGGACGAAGAGAGAGAGAGAGAGAGAGAGAGAGAGAGTGGGATACAAGGAAACAGAGAGAAAGAGACGGGGGCGGAGGTGGCAGGCAGGCAGACAGACAGACAGCCGGAGACAGAGACAGAGATGACTCGGATTTCCCAAAAGGAATGAATATTTATAAGTAGTGAGATGGAAGGCGAGAAAAGAAAAGGTAGGATTTAGAAAGAGTTAAAATAAAGACGAAAAACAAGAAAAAGAGGTCAGAGAAGAAAGGATGGAAGGAACCAGACAGAGAACAATACAAGGAAGTGGAGCTAAACATAGAACTCAAGACACACTGATGGAAAGACGAAGAAGGCGAGAAAAAGAAAGGAAACCCCCCTCCTCTGCTGATTCCATTTTAACATAGTGTATCTATCTGCCTATCTACCTATCTATCTATGTTACCTATCTATATACATCCATATATATATACATATATGTATATATATATAGACATACATACATACATATACATACATACATACATAACATACATACATATATATATATATATATATATATAAATACAAATATAAATATAAATATATATATATATATATCTACATTACATCCTCCGAACGGTAAAAATCTGATAACTCTGTTCACCAAATTTCTTTTTAATCCTTCACAACTTGCTGAACCACTACGAACGAACGAATGAACGAACGAACGAACGAACGAACGAACGAACGAACGAACCAACCAACCAACCAACCAACCAACCAAGCAACCAACCAACCAACAAACCAACCAACCCAAACCAACCAAACCAAACCAACCAACCAAACAAAACCCAAAACCAAAAAATGACTGCGAGAAATAAATCATTTTTCGATTGTCATCCTATAAAAAAAACCAAGAACAACATAAAACAAAAACCCAAAACAAAAACAAAGTGGGAATACATATCGTAAAAAGAATGATACGCAAATCCTACGCAGTAAGCTGCAGCAATAAAAACAGTAATGATACTCACATATATATTGTGATCAGGATGCAACAGCAGCAGTATTAAACATGCAAGATCTCTATCATCACACAGATTTCCACGACACTTTGGACAATGCCCACAACTGGCCACGGAACAAATGTCTGTCAAGACAGAAGAGATGTTTCTTCTTTCTTATCTGTTCAGACTAACATCTCACACGCTTTCCATGTTAGCACACGCACGCGAAACCAATTCCTTCCATTCTGGCATTTTATGCGAGTATTCTGATGCCAAGCCGCCAAGGCCAAAAGGTTCCCAGTCAAAGGACAAAGGTTCAAAACGTCGATAGTTGTTCTCTCGTGCAGTGGTTTCCCTCATTCACCCACAACATTTGCATACGACCTTGCTGACCTCGTTTTTCCCCTCTCGCCCCCAAATATCAAAAGTTATTGCTCACTCACTGTCTGTCTGCTTCTTCGTGTTGTCTAGGCTTTTTGTTTTCATCTGTGTTCGCAAAGTTCAGAACATGCTTGCCACGTCAGACGAGAACCAGAGCTAGTCAATACTGAATGAAAGCTCAACGTTTCTCTTGACTTGATTCGTTACGGCAGCAGGTAGACATTAATGATTTAATACCCTCCTCTTTGGCTTCTTCTTTTTTTGTTGTTGAAAATGTATGTCAGTCTTTTCTTCTGGCACTTCTCTGTTTGTTGTTCTAAGTTGTCTTTTGTTTCCTTTTTTATTTCGGCTTTTCTTTTTCTCTTTCTCCTTTTTTTTGTGTCCCCCACGAAAACCTACTCTACGCTTTTTCAGTGAAAGTATTGTTTGACCGCACTAAGCCCATGAAGCCTAACAACCATTCACCATTCTTGATGAGCGCGATAGAAGCCAACTCGATACTCTCTGATCGGACAGTCTGTCGCCCGGCATCGAAAAGGGAGAGCAAAGCTCTTCCAGGCATCTGAGAAAGAGAGAAAGAGAGAAAGAGAGCGGGGGACCTCAAGAGTGAGAAGAGAGAGAGGGGGGAGGGGAGGAGCGGAGGAGACGAAGAAGGAGAACGAGAAAGTGATGGAGAGAAAGTAAGAAAGAGAGAGAGAGAGGGAGAGAGAGAGAGAGGAGAGCAAGCGAGTGTGCGCAAGAGAGTGAGAGACAGTAAAGAATCCGAAGCGGCTCAAAAGCTTTAGCGTGCTAACGACATGGAAAAAGTGTGTGAGGAGTGAAACGGACGCACATCCCCGAGCTCTACTGGCTGCCAGGATGACAGTCTCTCAGCGGCTGGGGGGGAGAACTCGACCAGTTTTGCACCTATCGCGAGCCGTGGTTGCCTGCCACCCGCTTCCCCCCTCCCCCTCCACCCCACTTCTTTCCCACCCCTAGTCCACGTTACCTCCTGTCCCCTCCTGTCTCTCTCCCTCCCCTCCCCCCTCCAGACCAGCTTACTCCACCACAACTCTTTCGCACAACGTGCAAGCGCCGGAGAACTGCCTAACAGACCACTGGCAGGCTTCAGCGGAGGGATTTACCCCCCCTCACCCCTCACCTCTCACACCCCGCCCACCACCTTTCTCCGTGTCTGACCAGAGCCAGGAGCTTGGAAGGGCCGGGTGGATTTCTGGCACCCTCATCCAGTCTGGAAGGTTCCACGCCACAGGCCGGTACGACACGGTGTAATGTGTCAAAGACCGACTCTTCCCATCTTTTTTCTTCTTCTTTCTTTCACTCTTAAAAAAAAAGAGCAAAAAAAAAGGGGACTGATTCAGATTTACTCCTGTGTGTGTCTATATGTCTGTAAAACCATGTTTGCAAGGAGGAATTTATCAGAAGTTTACAGAAACATATTTTCATATGTCTTGGATTATCTGGCAGAATGCAGTATCACAGAAAGGAATAATAAGGCAAATACACCATGATTGACGGGTGACCATCGAATTACTTGGGTTACAGTCTAAGTTTCTGGATACATTATGAATTTGTGGATGACTGAGGTTTTTCGAACAGATGATTTCATTCATAGGTTCCACAACATAAAATGTGGCTTAAACACATGTTTAACTGTGAATTGTGTTATGATATGACAACTAAAGTATGAAGTAAAAGTGGCGTACAAGGTGGTATCATGCTATAGAAACAGTATTAATAGATACATCAGACATTAACAGTGAATTGTGTCATAATATAATAACTAAAGTATGAGGTAAGAGTGGCGTACAAAGTGGTATCAGTATAGAAACAATATTAATAGATACAGCAGACTCCTTGTACCACCAACATAATTCCTAATGATAACTGCGTTTGCTGTTCTCAGAGGCATATGTAGTAGAGAAAAATCATCTTCGATCCCCCATTTATAATGGATGCCTGACGTTCTGACCGTAATTCAAAACATCGAGCCAAGTTTGACAGCATACATAACACGATACATTATGTTCGTGAGATGTATGTATTGTACACATACAAGAACGACACTGCATTTCAATAATTAATTCGGATTTTGTTTGTTTAAAAACCGCATTTTGATAGTGTGTCGAGTGTTGTTCAGCTTGCTTTTGTATGTAGTACGTTGAGTAAATAATAAAATGAAATTTTACCTGCTACCTGATGGGCGCGATTGTAAAGACAGTAAAACATTGTGCTTTCAAACTGAAGGTTTGGGTTTGATCCTAGCTGGATACCTTCCGCATGCCATGCAAAGGATGGATGTTTTTCTGATCTCAGGTCAACATGTGTGCTGTGACCTGCTAGTGTCTAAAACTCCCACCTGTGTATATGCACGCAGGCCTCATATACGCACGTTAAAGATCCTGTGAGTCATGTAAGTGTCCGGTGGCTTATTGAAACACGAAATCGCCCAGCGCGCACACCCAGCAAAGACGAGAATGCAGACTGAACAGCAACTGATCAGTGTGGGCAAAACAATGTGCATACGCGTACCCCCCTCCCCCCCCTAATTGCCACCTAACATAAAAGCTAAAGATGATGTAATATTACGTTTTAAATGCATATTCATGGTTAAATTAAGCAAGGTGCCTATGATATGAAAATAAAATAAAGAGGGAGGGTGGTGGTTTAATAGTCTGACCATTTTGTTCAGACTGGAAACAAAATAACACCTCACATTTTCTTCTCCATGGATCGTCATTTTTAATCTTTCATATCGACTGGAGATGTGTGTGTGTGTGTGTGTGTGTGTGTGTGTTGTGTGTGTGTGTGTGTGTGTGTGTGTGTGGGGTGTGTGTGTCTGTGTGTGTGTGCATGTGTGTGTATGTGTTTGTGCATGTATGCACGCGCGCACGTGTGCGTGCGTGTGTGTGTGTGTGTGTGTGTGTGTGTGTGTGTGTGTGTGTGTGTGTGTGTGTGTGTGTGTGGTGTGTGTGTGTGTGTGACAAAAATGCATGAAATAAATTTTCTCTGTTATTTACAGGTAGATATGTACTAAATCTTGATCAAATTTCCGATTCGTTGAGGATTTACGAAAGTTTAAGTTAGAAAGATAAAGCTCCAAGGTCAAGGGGACTCGAAGGAGTGTGTTCATATCAACATTTTTTTCAGGAAGGCAGAAGGTGTGTGGAGAGCACTTTCTCATGAGTTTCTGAAATGATTTCAGTCCTGCATCTTCATTGTTGTAATGGTCTACCATTATCCTCGCTTAATGTCAAGTGTTTTTACAACTGATTTTTTTTCGAAGTCAAAGTGGCTAAATATTCAGTTGTGTGTATGTTAATGACGACGCTGTTTCAAACAAAAAAACAACTATTAAACGAATTGACTTTCTGTATAAATTTAGAGCAAAAATTGTTAAGAGTTATTACATCCATGTTATAAAAAATGATTGTTAATATCACTTACGTCCATATTAAGAAACAAAAGCTGGTAACCGTGAATGAGTAATATACATTTGAAAACAAAAGTTGTTAACGGTAATGACACCCACATTCAAAAACAATAGTGATTAACATAACTGCACCTAGTTTGTTCTTTCAATATGATTTTATTGAGAGGCAACGGCTTGGCCTCCGGGGTCTTTCCAAGTCTTCTTCTTCTTCTACCTCTTCTTATTTTTATGCAGGCTTTTCCCATTATGTCATGGCGTTGCCTGTACAGATCCTAGCCTTCCAGAATCACCTGTCTGTGGCATCCTCTTCTTTTACTCTTGCTGGCTTATGTCTTTGCCTAGACAGTATTGCATCCTTCTCTTTGGCCATCCTATCTCTCTTGTTCTCCACTGTCGTTTTCCTTGCTGTTTCTTTCTTGTAGTTGCCGTCTTTCCGTAAGACATGTCCACGCCACCTCAGTCTTGCCTCTCTCACTGATTTCAGCCGTCTCTTGTTTCTCCATACTTCCATATTTTGTCATTCTATGTTCTCACGTTTTTCCCTACCATAAATCGTAGCAACACCAGGTAGATTCAGGGCAGGGAGAAAATATTGGAACGGACTTGTAGGCTGGCTGAGGACAGAGAGGGTGGAAGATGCACTCGCAGCGACAAGGGATACATTCGTGTGGAGGGCCATGATCACCAACGCCATGCGGCAGGGCACATGATAATGATGATGACGATGATGATGATGATGATGACGATAAAGGTGATTATGAAATCGTAGCAGTGCCAAAGGTGGACGTACATAAGTCAACTATATGACAACCCTTACTGCTTACGATGAGAGGGGGTGAAACGCATGGCACACACAATGTTAAATAAACAATGAAAATTAATTGTGATAAAACATACACTTCAATAGTTCATGCAGAACGATGTACACCGTTAAAGAAACAGAAAAAAAAAAAAATCACACGGATTTGAAAATGCTAAGTAATTGAACACCTCTCTCTCTCTCTCTCTCTCTCTCTCTCTCTCTCTCTCTCTCTCTCTCTCTCTCCCCCTCTCTCTCTTGCTCTCTCTCTCACATACACAGAGACAAACGCAGGCGCGAACACACTCAGACACAGACACACACACAAACACAGACATTCACACAAACACAGACATACACACAGACACAGAAACACAAACACAGACATACACACAGACACAGAAACACAGACACACAGGATCACAGACACAAATGGACACGCTGACAGACGGAAGACAAACACATACACACACAGACACACACACAGACACAAACACACACAGACACACACAGACACACACACACACACATACAGACACGCACGCAGACACACACACACACACACACACACACACACACACACACACACACACACACACACACACACACACACACACATGATAGAAACGGATACATGCAAGCATGGCTCTAAGTATAAATGTACACACTCAAACAGTCTTTCACACAAATACACACACAAACACAGACAGACAGACACACACACACACACAGACACACACACAGACACACACACACACACACACACACACACACGCACACATGCATACACACAAACACACACACACACACGCACACATGCATACACACAAACACACACATTTATTCAATCAATACGAAACAATTTAAAAAAAAAGAAATTGGAGATGAAAAAAGTGCGTGCCATAAAGCCTTGGCCAATTTTGGAAGTAAAACGATCACTGCGTGGGTAAAGAACAAGTTTTACTATTGATATTACTAGTTGGAGTGATTGCCCTTGTTTATCGTACATTACCATCTGTCCGTGGGAAGACGGAAACTGGGCATTGCTACAGAGCTATAGTCATGTATAGAACATCGTGGGTTGGGTTTCAAGTTTGAAAAATGCATGCATACACGGAAATACGTGGGTAGCTTGCACGACGTCCGTAAGTTAATAATAAGCCAGGAATATCTGTTTGAAGCCCGACATTTTAGAACATGTAAGGCAGTGTGCTAGTTTGCTTGTCTGTCTGTCTGTCTAAGGCAGTGTGCTAGTTTGCACGTCTGTCTGTTTGTCTAAGGCAATGCGCTAGTTTGCACGTCTGTCTGTTTGTCTAAGGCAGTGTATTAGTTTGCATGTCTGTCTCTTTGTCTAAGGCAGTGTGCTAGTTTGCACGTCTGTCTGTTTGTCTAAGGCAGTGTGCTAGTTTGCATGTCTGTCTGTTTGTCTAAGGCAGTGTGCTAGTTTGCTTGTCTGTCTGTTTGTCTAAGGCAGTGTGCTAGTTTGCTAGTTTGCATGTCTATCTCTTTGTCTAAGGCAGTGTGCTAATTTGTATGTCTGTCTGTTTGTCTAAGGCAGTGTGCTAGTTTGCATGTCTGTCTGTTTGTCTAAGGCAGTGTGCTAGTTTGCACGTCTGTCTGTTTGTCTAAGGCAGTGTACTAGTTTGCATGTCTGTCTGTTTGTCTAAGGCAGTGTGCTAGTTTGCACGTCTGTCTGTTTGTCTAAGACAGTGTGCTAGTTTGCATGTCTGTCTGTTTGTCTAAGGCAGTGTGCTAGTTTGCACGTCTGTCTGTTTGTCTAAGGCAGTGTGCTAGTTTGTATGTCTGTCTGTTTGTCTAAGGCAGTGTGCTAGTTTGCATGTCTGTCTGTTTGTCTAAGGCAGTGTGCTAGTTTGCATGTCTGTCTGTTTGTCTAAGGCAGTGTGCTAGTTTGCATGTCTGTCTGTTTGTCTAAGGCAGTGTGCTAGTTTGCATGTCTGTCTGTTTGTCTAAGGCAGTGTGCTAGTTTGCATGTCTGTTTGTTTAAGGCAGTGTGCTAGTTTGCACGTCTGTCTGTTTGTCTAAGGCAGTGTGCTAGTTTGCATGTCTGTCTGTTTGTCTAAGGCAGTGTGCTAGTTTGCATGTCTGTCTGTTTGTCTAAGACAGTGTGCTAGTTTGCATGTCTGTCTGTTTGTCTAAGGCAGTGTGCTAGTTTGCATGTCTGTCTGTTTGTCTAAGACAGTGTGCTAGTTTGCATGTCTGTCTGTTTGTCTAAGGCAGTGTGCTAGTTTGCATGTCTGTCTGTTTGTCTAAGGCAGTGTGCTAGTTTGCATGTCTGTCTGTTTGTCTAAGGCAGTGTGCTAGTTTGCACGTCTGTCTGTTTGTCTAAGGCAGTGTGCTAGTTTGCATGTCTGTTTTTTAAGGCAGTGTGCTAGTTTGCACCTCTGTCTGTTTGTCTAAGGCAGTGTGCTAGTTTGAATGTCTGTCTGTTTGTCTAAGGCAGTGTGCTAGTTTTGCACGTCTGTCTGTTTGTCTAAGGCAGTGTGCTAGTTTGCATGTCTGTTTGTTTGTCTAAGGCAGTGTGCTAGTTTGCATGTCTGTCTGTTTGTCTAAGGCAGTGTGCTAGTTTGCATGTCTGTTTGTTTGTCTAAGGCAGTGTGCTAGTTTGCATGTCTGTCTGTTTGTCTAAGGCAGTGTGCTAGTTTGCACGTCTGTCTGTTTGTCTAAGGCAGTGTGCTAGTTTGCATGTCTGTTTGTTTAAGGCAGTGTGCTAGTTTGCACGTCTGTCTGTTTGTCTAAGGCAGTGTGCTAGTTTGCATGTCTGTCTGTTTGTCTAAGGCAGTGTGCTAGTTTGCATGTCTGTCTGTTTGTCTAAGACAATGTGCTAGTTTGCATGTCTGTCTGTTTGTCTAAGGCAGTGTGCTAGTTTGCATATCTGTCTGTCTGTCTAAGGCAATGTGCTAGTTTGCATGCCTGTCTGTTTGTCTAAGGCAGTGTGCTAGTTTGCATGTCTGTCTGTTTGTCTAAGGCAGTGTGCTAGTTTGCATGTCTGTCTGTTTGTCTAAGGCAGTGTGCTAGTTTGCACGTCTGTCTGTTTGTCTAAGGCAGTGTGCTAGTTTGCATGTCTGTCTGTCTGTCTAAGGCAATGTGCTAGTTTGCATGTCTGTCTGTCTAAGGCAGTGACTGTGCTAGTTTGCACGTCTGTCTGTTTCTCTAAGGCAGTGACTGTGCTAGTTTGCATGTCTGTCTGTTTGTCTCAGGCAGTGACTGTGCTAGTTTGCATGTCTGTCTGTTTGTCTGAGGCAGTGACTGTGCTAGTTTGCACGTCTGTCTGTTTGTCTCTCTTTCTGTTTATCACTCTCTGCCTCTCATGTCGTTGGATGCTTGAATTTTAAACTTTTGTTGTTGAATGTCACATTTGAATCAGATAAGAGATAAGAGAAAGCATATCTGACTTGTTCAGGGTAGTTTCTAGTCTCACTAGTCTACCATTCATAACAGATCATTAGATTATCAAAGTGTTGCGCCTGTAACTCTTCAGAATATTCGTATCAGTGCTATTCCATTAATGTTTTCCACTATACACCCATGAGGTTTCAAGCGTGGCAGAAATAAATATAATTTAAAAGCTTTTTTTTTTTCTTAACGGCACCTTAGTTTTTAATTTTGTTATGTTCATTGTTTGAAAATGCGATTAAAAAGATTGCACCAACATGTCAGATATACCCAAAATCTGAACATGCGCATTTGTCTTTGTGGATGCATTCTGACTCCTCTAATTTGGCTTGAGAGGGATTCGATTCGTCATAGTGCAAAGCTGTCTCAGTGTTTCAGAGTTTAGATTTAAACTCAGGATGTTGAAAATATCTCTGGAAATGAAATTATAGCAAACTAACGAACGTGTGGGATAATACAGTTACTGTTTGATTATTTCAATTATTCTGATCTACAAAACGCTGCCATCTGTCTAACGGAAGACGGAAGCCAGGGTATTGTTACAGACCTGTAGCCGTATATAGAACGTCGTGTGAATGCTTTCCCTTCACTAATTTTATATATAGAAGTAGGTGGATGACCGCATAGCATCAGTGGGTTAAGACAAAACGGGCGTATCGCTTGAAGGCAGATGTGTTGTAAGATGATCAGGTAAGAAAAGGTAGAAAGAAGGAAACAAGAAAATATCAGCAGGGATGCATTAGTGAAGGAAAAAGGTAAAAAAAAAAGAAAAAAAAGAGAGAAACTATGTGTGTATGTGTGTTTGAGTGAGTGAGTGAGTGTGTGTGTGCGTGTGTGTGTGTGTGTGTGTGTGTGTGTGTGTGTGTGTTGTGTGTGTGAGGAGAGAGAGAGAGAGAGAGAGAGGAGAGAGCAGAGACAGAG
>CM060305.1:25886756-25901756 GCA_030674185.1 Monoplex corrugatus | reverse complement strand
CGAGAGGAAGGAGGAAGGAGGAAGGGCGACAACCTAGCAAATTAGTCTTGTTTCTGCCGCTGGATTGTCTGACGAAAAACAAAGACATGTTGGCAAATGCAGAAAGGTGTTTTTGCTTGATTCTGCCGTACCAATGGAGATCTGTGGCTGATTCTGTTGACTATCCTTTGTTCACAGAAAGAAATGAATATAGGAGGTAAAGGCTGTCCTTGTGAATTTCAGTCTTAGTTTGTCAAGATGGCGTCCATATGCACTGACGACAAAGATGCCTCGTGATAGAGAAGATCCATAATGATCATGGCATAAGTCATAAGACTGCGCAGAAGTCCTATGACAAAAGGCTCAAGGCCCTTCTGATCGTATGGGTTTTGTCTATCTTTGAATTATGTCTGTCACTGAGACAACCAAAGCTACATTGTAGTGAAATGCATCTCTATTTGCAATGATAAAAATTCAGAAAAATAAACAACAACAAAAACAACAAAATCAGCAGCAGCAACAACAACAACAACAACAACAACAGCAGCAACAGCAGCAACAGCAACAGCAACAGCAACAGCAACAGCAGCAACAACAACAACAACAATAACAACACACTACTACTACTACTACTACTACTACTCTCGTAGAAATGACCGAAAACACATCCAGTACTATAGCACAGATTCACCATACCAACCCGCGACTACATCACATATACCCACCCCAAACAACACGACGCACAGCCTCCATCTGCCCACCAACACAGCTTATCATCTCCATCATCCAACCCCCCCCCCCAAGCCCATTCTCTTTCTCCCCTTGAAAACAACGGAACATGTCAAGATACACTAATGATCATCCATTTATAACCCTGATTCTGCTTTGTATATTCTTGGAACATTACAAATGTGCACCGTTAGTTTAGAATGACATAGTCAAAACTCCTGTCCAGGTGTTGCCTTCACGTAAAAAAACATCTATTACTAGAAAGCTGAGAACATTTCATCAACTATTGTTTTTAAGCCATAATGTTATCTCCCTCCTGTACATTTTGTACCCTTCCACCAGTTCTGCTATAAACAACATTAATTGACGTGGTCACAGCTATTCAGATTCATGCAATGTCAGGCATTGTGGGTACTGAATCTAAGTTTGATTAAATTCTGCCCTGAAAGGATTGATATATACCGGTAATTAATTCTACATTTCTATAAAAAGAAGAGTGGCAGATTGGCTCAGACGTTCACCTGTCAAGAACTCGAGGTTCCAGGGTTCGTTCTCCGTTGAGCATTCAACTTTTCTCCTCTGTTTGATCGTAAAATCGAACTGAAGGTCTAGTCCTTCGGTATGGGACGAAAAAGGAGTCGCACCCGTGTGCCTTCTGGCCTACACACGGTAAAGATCCCATGGCATTTGAAAATCATGATGAGCAGGACATTTCCCTGACTGCCCTGATATAAAAAAATGAGAGAGATAGGTTGATTTCCCAGGTCCTTCCCTTTGAAGGCCAATTAGCCTTCTTGCTTATCTGAAGTCTTGCTAAAACAAACAAACAAACAAACAAACAAACAAACAAACAAACAAAAAACCACAAAAAGCCAACCAACCAACCAACCAACCAACCAACCAACCAACAACCAACCAACAAAAATCCCACCGTTGAACGTGAGAGCAGCCTGAGGTTTGCATGGTACGAGCCGTAAATCCTCTGTGAGAAAAGAACTGAATATGAATGTATAAACATGAATAGTATTGTGAGTGCTTGGGCACGCCATTTTGACACTTCTCATTTGCGCTTTCCCTGTAGATATCTGTCTCTGCCTCTCTGTTTGTCTCTGTCTCTGTCTCTGTCTTTGTCTCTGTCTCTTTCTTTGTCTCTCTCTCTGTCTCCCTCTCTCTCTCTGTAATGCGCACACACACACACGTCTTTTTTGCCGCATTAACATTTTGCTAAATGACAAACCGAGACAGCTTGCGAAACCAACTGTTCCCTGTAAAATAAAAACAGGCAACAAGGGAACAGCAGCACCAACTGGTCCACAGCTCAGTCCTGCTGGAAGCTGCTAACTGCACACGCTATGATAGAGTGGGAGCGTCATGGCTTTTAGACCACATCCTCATCCTCCATCGTTGCCAGCTTGAGACTTTGAGATAGAAGGTCGAGAACTGACCGTAGGACACGAGAACGTTGGGACATTACTCTTCGGGGAATGATAGAAGACTGGACTATGGTAGAGGTTAGTTAAATAGCCTTGTTTCTATGCTGGAATATCCTTGAAGAAACAAAGGAATATTTGTAAGCGTCAGAGTCAGAACCTGTAATGTGCCTTTCTTGAGAAAGAAATTTGAAAAATTACGCCATGTTAATAAACTCCTAATTTTACACATGCACTGTTTTGTATAATCATAGTATTGCAAAAAAAGGGGCTTTATCAGTTTAAAATGCACGTAGTCGAAAATCCATTCTACTAATTTTAAGTTGAACATAGAAAGTGTTTTTAAATTTCCATTACTATTAAGTCTACAGATATTTTTTATCAATAATTTAAGCAGGTTATTAACTATCTCCCAGTAGTAGCCATAATTATTTCCAGACATGTGATGGCTTGTTTTAGCTGGGCTAAACAACATAGACTATGCTGACCTTATCATTTGAAATTTATGGAGACAGAATTGCTGCTGGTGCTAAAACAAAGTCTTATGATTGGTTACTTCCGTCTGCCCTTAAACTGTTGATACAGTATCAATGATACCTTCTCGGTATAGTATCAGTCCTTGTAACTCTTCTTTCTCATTCCACACTACATTTCTGTCTTTTTCTTTCTGTCCATTTCTGTCTACCTGCCACTGTTTGTCTGTCTGTCTGTCTATCTATCTGCCTGTCTACCTGTCTATCTGGCTATCTGTCTGTCTGTCTGTCTATCTGTGTGTCTGTCCATCCATCCATCTATCTATCTATCTATCTATCTATCTGTCTATCTCTATCTCTTTATCTCTCTCTCTATCTGTCTATCTGTCTGTATGTCTATCTATCTATCTATCTGTCTGTCTGTCTGACTATCTCTCTATCTCTTTATCTGTGTCTGTCTCTGTCCCTTGCCCATTTGCCTTGCCATAATAAATAATCAAACGTTCCCCAACAGATCCCAAGAAAACTTGGTTGAAAGAATTGTCTCTGTCCAAATCAAACATGGCAAAGCAGACAGACAGACAGACGACACCAACTGGTCTACAGCTGGGTCTTGAGAAGAAAACAAAACAAAACAAAACAAAACAAAGCAAAACAAAACAAAGCAAAACAAACAAAACAAAACAAAACAAAACAAAACAAAACAAAACAATACAATACAATACAATACAAAACAAAGACCCAGCTAACTGCTGGCACTATGTGATGAAGTGGAAGTGCCATTGGAGTCAGAGTCCATTCTCCATCTTGGAACGCTTGAAGATGGAGTGTCCAGAACCGATGGACACACATGGGAATGTGAGAATATTACTCTTGGGAGACGCAACAGGAAGAAAGGACAGTAGGAGTTAGTTGTTTGCCTGTTGCTATTGCTGGAATGTCAGGAAGGATAACAAAAGTAAAGCTGGTATGAGCTACATTTTAAATTTGTCTTGGGCTGTCCTTGTAAAAGCTTCGGAAAACGTCAAGCCACAGTAGCAATTTTGCATGTTTACACTTTTTTCTATGGTAACATAACATTGTCAAAAGACTGTACCAGGAATAAAGAAAGCAAAAACAAAAAATAAAAACAAACAAACAAACAAACAACAAACGATCAACCAAACGACCAAACAAACACACAAACAAACAAACGAACAAGCAAGCAAACAAAAACAAACAAACAAACGTACAAACTTACAAACAAACAAACAAACAAACAAACAAAGAGAACAAACGAACAAACAAGAATAGCTTTTTCAATTTTTCTCGGATAAATTCATGCACATTGTTTTGTCTGCACTGTGCATGCTGTATGTTGCTGCACAGTCTGCATACTCCGCCTTTAATGGACTTGCTTGATAGGTGTTTTCACGTTTCCATAACCCACTGGACACAGACACGATTAGCCAGATCTTTCATGTGTGTGTGTGTGTGTGTGTGTGTGTGTGTGTGTGTGTGTGTGTGTGTGTGTGGTGTGTGTGTGTGGGGGGGGGGGGGGGGGTTCGCACTGTCAGTCCACACACATGTTGACCTGAGAGATCGAAAACAAAATATTCACCCTTTACCCAATAGGTAGGAGATAACCAGGCAGGACTGTATCCACACTGCCTGACTGAAGAAGAACTTGACTACATATTTGTATATTTGCAAGTTTAATATGTATGCAGCTGAAAGTCTTTTGCATGTATGCTAAACATTTGACGCAGCTTTTCTTAACAGTTATCATCATTAAGTTTACACATTTGTGATCAGATACTTTATGACCAAGCCATAAAATATCTCGGTGTAATAATCACAATCTTTAGCAGTCCTATTATGATGTTTATGATTAGCTGGGCCAAAACCCTTAGACTGCAACTAGCACAGTCTTTTACCTTACGCACACAAAAATGATCAATCTAAGTTTGGCTGTTCCCTGTTCTTTTAAAGACTTGATATAGCAATGATGATACGTTTTTTATGGCAACCGCAGTTGTGACACCTTTCTCTCTTTCCAAAGAACATATCCTTCTTTCTCATATTTGTATCTTTTTCTACATTGTTTTTCATTTTCTCTTTCACCCCTTCCATAAGCCTTCCAACTCTTAACTATCAAATCTTCCCAACAGATGTAAGCGAAATTTGCAGAAACCAAGTTGCCCATTACAAAATCCATGGTAGCAAAGCGGACAAAACGACAATGCTGAAGACGATGTGGTCCACAACGGGGTCCTGCTATAAGCCGCTAACTGCACACTCTGCGTGATGGAGTGGGAGTGTCATGGGAGTTAGATCTACTGTCCCCCGCCCCCCTGCTATTTTAGAATTGTTTAAGACGGAGGACGTAGAACTGACTGTCAGAGACGGGGGACACTGGAAGTTACTTCTGGAAGACGGAGCAGGAAGGGATTAAGGTGAAGGTCAGTAAAACTGCTTTGATTCTGTTATCGGAATGTCTTGGAAAGGCCAGAAGGTATACTGGTATGAATCACAAATTCAGTATGTGTGAAACTGTTAGACCCCCCCCCACCTTCCTACACCACCAGCTAAATCAAACCATATGATCTATCTTCTGCTGCACTGAGACTAATATGAAATTACCAATGAGCAATAACAAATGAATAACATACAGCCGCAGGTTCTTTAAAATCCAGATATATGACACAGATGTTTGTGCCTTTATTACTATAAAGCTTACTACACATTCTATCTTTTATTTTCTCCCGAATACTCATAATTATTTCCCAATACATGCCGTAGCCATTTTAGCCCTCTAGTAATCTTCATAGACAGCTGGGTTATAAACAATATGAAGCAACTTGATGAGCATTTGTCAGTTTAACGCCTTCAGAGCTGCAGTTAGTGATTAATCACACATGCCTCGCTTACACTGGATGCCATTCAAATGGGTGACAACACTGGTAATCTTCAAAGACAGCTGGTTATAAACAATATGAAGCAATTTGATCAAATTGTGTCAATTTTACGCTGCAGTTGGCAATTAACACATATACCTCCCTAACACTGAATACCAGCCAGCTAAGTGTCATCCTCTTCCTCTCTGATTAGGTCAAGAACCTGGGTGTGATCCTGGACAACACTCTCCCTAAGCAAAGTTCCTGATCCGCGCCTGCCAGTCACGCTACAATCAGATTCGGCGCATCGTTTATATTCGAAGATACAGCTGAATATGCATCTTAGCTTGTGAAATCTGTCATTTTGTCTCGTCTTGATTATTGTAACGATCTCCTTCCCAGCTTACCAGGTTCTTCTCTCCTCTGTCTGCAACGCACACAAAACACAGCTGCTCGTCTTGTCCTCAGAAAGAAAAGGTTTGATCATGTCTGTCCTCTCCTTCGCTCTCTGCACTAGTTGCCCGTTTCGAACAGGATTTAAGATAAGCTGGATATCTCGAGCTACTAATCTATTCACCGGTTTGCTCCATCCTATCTTTTGCGACAACATCAATATTATACGCCAACGTACATCTTACGCTCAACTTCAGATACTCTTTCCTTTCAGGTTCCTAGTTTTAACTCTCAACTGTTGGCCAGCGTTCTTTTGCTGTTTCAGAACCCTCAGCCTGGAATAGACTTCTACTCTCCATTCACCTAACATCTACCCTTTCTGCTATTAAATCCAATTTAAAACCCCATCTCTTTTCCTGACAATGAATATTATGATTATTTCTTTCCTTCAATTTGTGTAAATCTTTCACATACTGCATGCAGTGTGTGTTGATTGCATGTGTATATTTGATGCATGAGTGCTCTTTGATATGAATTACCAAGAATTGGACCCTATAGATACTGTTATTATTATCATTGAAGTCATTATAATCATTATCATCATTATCATGATGATGACGATGATTGTTGTTATTGTTATCGTTATCATTATTATCATTATTATTGTTAATATTCTTCTTCTTTTATTACAAATCCATGTCCTAAATCTAGCTTAAGTTCACATTCAAATGGACGAACTGTCAATGGTTATGCATTTTTATATTTGGGGTCATTGTGATAACACGAACAGACAGTCAGAGAGGAAAAAGAGAGAAAGAGAAAGAAAAGAGAGAGAGAGAGAGACAGAGAGACAGACAGACACAGAGAGAGAGAGATAGAGAGAGACAGAGAGACAGAGACAGAGACAGAGACAGACAGGCAGAGACAGAGACAGAGACAGACAGGCAGACAGAGAGAGAGAGAGAGAGAGAGAGAGAGAGAGAGGAGAGAGAGAGAGAGAGACAGTGAGAGAAGAAAGAGAGAGAGAGAGAGAGACAGACAGACAGAGAGACAGAGAGAGAGACAGACAGAGAGAAAGAGAGAGAGACAGACAAACAGACAAACAGAGAGAGAGAGAGAGACAGAGAGAGAGAGAGAGAGAGATAGACAGGCAGAGACAGAGACAGAGACAGACAGGCAGACAGACAGAGAAAGAGAGAGAGAGAAAGAGAAAGAGAGAGGGAGACAGAGAGAGACAGAGACATAGACAGAGAGAGAGACAGACAGAGGCAGAGACACTGATAGACATACAGACAGACATACAGACAAACACAGGCAGAGACACTGATAGACATACAGACATACAGACATAGAGACAAACAGACAGACATACAGACATAGAGACAGACGAGACAGACAGACAGACACACCCCAACATATTCTCTCTTCCTCCTCCTTACTCCCATCGTCTTTGCCACTATGGAACAATCAGGCAGTCCCAACAGACAGCAAGGAACACGTGAAGGACACAAGAGTCAATGTCTAAATCAAACATGGCCAAGCAGCCGGCCAGACAACACCAACTGCTCCACAGCTGGGTCCGCTAAAAACTGCTAACTGCACGCTTTACGTGACGGAGTGGGAGTGTCATGGGAGTCAGACCTCATCCCCCATCCTTATCGTCTTGAGACTGTTTAGGATGGAGGGCTGAGAACTGACTATCAGAGACATGCGAAAGTTAGAACGTTGTTCTTGGGAGAGGAAGGAAGGCTGGGTGGTGGAGCTTATTATTGAAACAACTTGTGTTTCTGTTGCTGGCTTGTCTGTGAAGATAAAAAACAAACAAACAAACAAAAAACAAATGTTGGTAAGTGTTACAATTTGAATCTGTCCTGGTCTCTTCCCGTACAAAGAAATACAAAAGTAGTCATACTAATATTTTTTTCATATTTTGGCACTGATCCATGTTTTTCATAATCATTGATCCAGTTTTTTGATAATTATTGCATTTCAAGAAAGGTTATTTCATTTTTTAAATCAGAAATAATTTAAGGCTAGTTATGTGATGCACATTTTCTCAGTACCTCTTAGAATCTGACTTACATATTTTTTATCAAAATTTTTAAAACTATGCTGTACACTATCTCTCTGTAGTAGTGATAGTCATTTTCAGTCCTGTGATACTCTTTGGGAGTAGTTCGGGCGATTATACGTGGACTGGATTTACCACGGTGATTTGGACTTATGCACACAGAACTACTTTTGGTGCTTAATCTGTTTGTGAAATCGGTGTCTCCGTCGCTAACATCTATGTAAGTGACATTTCACTCGTACTGCACAGAACATTTCTCTCTCTTTCTGTCACTCCATCTAGCTTTTGTCTCTCTTCTGCTTTTGCCTCCTCGTTCCATCTTTTTTGAGCCTCTGTAAAAAATCAGACAAGCGCCAACAGATACACGAAAAACCTTGAAAACCCAATCACCCCTTTCTGAATGAATGATATCAGTGTCAAAAGGAAATGCTCAACACCAAGTAATCTATAGCTAAGTCTTACTAAAAGCCGTTAGCTGTACATATTGTGTGATGGAGTTGGGAACGTCATAGGACTCAAAATCTCTTCACCATCCTTGCCATCTTAGAACTTTTTAGGATGGCCAAAAATGATATTGAAATACAATTCTTGGGAGAGGGAAGATTTGGCAGAGGCCACAAAAATGCCCTTGTTTATGTTGATAGAGTGTATGTGGAGAAACAAAGGACATGCTTATAGAGTCACATTTGAAAATGTCTTCAGCACTCTTTGTAAAACCACTGAAATATCAAGCCATTTTAATAATCTTTCATTTGGCTCTGAAATATTTTTGCATACAAGTATGATACTGCAAAGAAGCTATGTCAGGTAAACATGTACTATAGCAAACTAAAACGTGTTCCAAAATGTGATAAACATTGTGGTGAAAACTATCAGTAAACAAGCTTAGGTTTCCTCACATCAACGACCATGATAAGCATTGATATTGTCTTATTATGATAATGTTCTATATAAAACGTAAGCCACAGTAGCAATTTGCATGTTTACACTTTTTTCTATGGTAACATAACATTGTCAAAAGACTGTACCAGGAATAAGAAAACAAAACAAAAATAAACAAACAAACAACAACAAACAACAACGATCAATCCAAACGACCAAACAAAACACAAACAAACAAACGAACAAGCAGCAAACAAAAACAAACAAACAAACGTACAAACGAACAAAACAAAAAATATTGTCTTATTATGATAATGTTCTATATAATAGTTTCGAAAATAGTTTAAATGTATTTTTTTAACTAGCTGAAACATCAGTAGTGATGTGTTTTAAGCACCGGATCACTGTAAAGAAGATTATGTTCATTCAGGATTATGTGTTCATGAATACCTATTTGACAGATCTCATGACCACATCCAAAAGAAGATAAAAATGTATCTATGAATACCTACAAAATACCGAGCAGCACATTTCACAACACACACACACACACACACACACACACACACACACACACACACACACACACACATACACACACACACACCACACACACACACACACACGCATACACACATACACACACACATCACGCACGGACACACACGAACACATACAGAGAGAGAGAGAGAGAGAGAGAGAGAGAGAGAGACACACACACACACACACACACACACCCCCACACATTTACACACATGCATGTGAACACATCAGTGCATATATGTACACACATACACACAAATGCACACATAAACGCCCGAGTGCGCGCGCGCGCGCGCACACACACACACACACACACAACACACATACACACATTCCCTACGTCTGTCCCTTCTAGTTCCCTTTCCTTTCACGTCCTTCCCGTTTACTTCCTTTTCCCCTCCCACCCTCTCCCTCCCGCCTCTCTCTCTCTCTCATCCTCTCTTTCCTCTCCCAAATTTAAACTAGCAAGTGGGTGGCAGGAAAATAAAAGGAAACCCCATCCTCCCCTACAAAGTGAACAGTTGGCCCGAAGAGACAAAAAGACAACACTGGGGACTCAGACTGTCCCACAGCTGGATCCCAACCAAATGCCAGCATCCTGACAGACTCAGTGATGGAGCGAGAACACTATTTGATGTATACCCCTCCGGAGATTTCTTCTGAACAGATTGTCCGGAATTGGCTGTCAGACATGGGAACATTACAACTGGGAGTTAGCAACAAAAAATATCACAGGGTTTTAAGGTACTATACGAGAAGACCAAAGAAAGAAACAGGAAAAAACATAAGAAGAGTTATGATGTTTACAAAGCGCACACTCTAGAGATGTGTCTAAAATAAAATCAAAGCGCACACTATTTTCGTTCTCTCAAACACTCCCTCACAATGACAAAAACAACTTAAAGAATACAAACCACTTATGAGTTGGGAGGGAAAGGAACACAGAAGAATGGGATGGAGGAGGAAGTGAATGGAGGAATCACTGCTGGACAAAAAATATGAGGTGCTTAATACAATCAAAGCACAGCAAAAACCATCCATTACATTCAGGAAACCTTTTTTTTTTTTACAGTGTTAACTAGGGGATGTTATCCTTCTCATATGACTTGCCACTGGATGTTTTACTGTTTGGATAAAACAATATCAGAAACACTATAAACAGCAGTCATTGATATATAAGTCTAAAGAAATTAAAAAAAAAAAAAACCTCAACAACGCAGCCCCCGATTACCTGTCAAGCCTACTTGAGATCTATGTTCCCTCAGGTACCCTCCGCTCTGCCTCCGATCCTCTGACTTTTCGCTTTCCACGCACTAAGCTCAATACCTATGGTCCACGAGCCTTCTCTGTTTCTGGTCCACTCCCCTGGAACAAACTTCCTCTCTCAGTCCGTCAGCAACCTACTTTTGTCTCCTTCAAGTCCGCTCTCAAAACTCACCTTTTCTGCTCTGCATAAAATCCTGACCTCACTCAACCCCCTCTGCAGCCTGTCTCCACTCGGAGGGGAATCACATTGTAATATATAATTGTATATAATATGCTCTCTATAATTTTCCATTGCTTTTATTCTTTCTCCCCATTTATAGCCATGCGCGCGCGCGCGTGTTTGTTTGTTTGTGTGTGTGTGTGTGTGTGTGTGTGTGTGTGTGTGTGTGTGTGTGTGTGTGTGTGTGTGTGTGTGTATGTGTGTGCGCGTGTGTTCGTTCGTTATTTCTTTTAACGTCTGTTCACATATGTGCTTTTAGACGGATGTGTGCGTGTGTGTGCGTGCGTGTGTGTCTGTTCAGCGCTTAGATTTGATTTTATCAAGATTTTGCGCTATATAAATATTGTAATTATTATTATTATTATACCCTTCCCCCCAAAAAACTCAACATATAAACAAAACAACCATAGTAACAACAACAAAACATTTTTGTCTTTCCCAACTTCTTCGCCATATCAGTGGCCACAGAGTGTAGGACGATTTCCACAAAACGGTATGGCTGACGCATGATGATGGAAGATGATAATCATAATACTTTAGATCTCTATTCTAGATTAACATTGCGTGATAGGACCGTATTCTACGCTTTCTTTCACAAATGTATCCTAGTGTCACCAAGCTCGAGAGACACAGACGCTTACTGTACTGGTCAAGACATTTGAACAACACTCTCAATGACGCATCGGTAAAGTAAATGAGACTCGAATGTGTGGGCCCAGTCTTCCCAAAATGAGCCCACAACACGCTCTGCTCTGCGTAGAAGCCGGTTGGGGCTTAAAATCCTACAATGATTTTGACGGGAACAAAATATTGTTTGGTTTCGTCGTTGTTTCTGTCCGTATTATCTTTTATTATTATCTTTCGGTCTTTTTCCAGGACAAGGATGGAAAGAAAGACTCTAACAAAACAAAGTACTTTAGAAGAAGTAAGACGCAGTGCTACACAAAAATGTACAGTTATTTATCAGACACACGACATGCTTGACTGACAAGCGATTAGGATCCTGGTCTCGCAATTTGAAGGTCTAAGTTCAAACCTCCTCGTGTACTACTTGACAGGTTGAGGGTAGAGGTTTTTTATCTCCCAGGTTAGTATATATATATATATATATATACAAACATGCTGGCGTCTGAACCTCAAATATTCACGTTAAAGATCCTGTAAGCAATGTTAGTGGAAACACACATAGACACGCACACTCACAGACACACACACAGACACACAGACACAGACACACACACAGACACACACACAGACACACACACAGACACACACACACACAGACACGCACACACACAGACACACATACACACACGCGCGTGCGAGCACGAACATATACGAGCACACAAACACACACACACACACACACACACACACACACACCCTCACGCACACACAAGCACACACACACACACAAACCACACACACACACACACACACACACACAAGCACACACACACACACACACACACACACAAACACACACACACACACACACACACACACACACACACACACACACACACACACACACAATCCAGCATGCAGACAGAATCAACGTTTATTTACTTATCTGGTTGTTTCACCACTAGCACTCAGCCACCGCTAATGTCTTGTGTACGAAGGAGAAAAAAAATCTGTTTAACTTGAGAAATAAAACCTGAGACTTCAGATGCTCCTGGTGGGTGCTTGAACTACTTGCCTACACGACATCAAAGCTATGTATGAGGGAGAATCGGTGCTAAAACTAACGAATGCAGCAAGTATCTGTGACAAATGTTTTTCCATTTGGAGTGGCTTAAGATGACAAGCATTCTTACCAACAAATGCCTATCAATTAACATCAGGAAGAGAGTTCTTGAATGCTATATAGAACCAATACTGTTGTACGGATGCGAGGCGTGGACAGTCAACAAACAAAGCCAGAACAAAATTGAGGCAGCCGAGATGTGGTTTCTAAGAAGAATGTTGAGGGTTCCATGGACAGCAAAGAAAACAAACGAGACAGTCTTGATGGAGGCAGACACAAGTAGATCACTCATAAGGAAGATTAGGAAAAGACAGGCAACATTTATAGGCCATTTTATGAGGAAGGGGGATTTGGAGCACCTGGTCACAACGGGAAAGCTGGAGGGAAAGAGAGCACTGGGTAGACCCAGGGAGAAAATGCTGGACGGACTTGCATAGTGGCTGGGGACGGGGAGGGTGGGGGAGATGCTAGGGGCAACGAGAGATAGAGGTAGATGGAAGTCCATGATCGCCAACGCCATGCGGCAAGGCACCTGATGATGATGATGATGATAAGTAGCCATAAGCACAACTATAACCAACCAGTAACCATAATGCCTTTCTCGAACTATATCTGTACTGCCTGTATCCTCAGCTGCACACATACTTAAGCATACATATAGGCATACATATAAATAGCATTATCCAGCCTCACACAGCTTCCCCATGCAACTTTGAAAGAACTCAGGGATGCCGTGCAAGAAGAATGAGTCGTTTTTTTTCCATGGAAAGCATCAGATACTCAATGGGTGAAAGGAGGAGCTGCTACGACGAAGTTTTGAAGTTGGAGGTGGTCATTTTCATCTCTGAAGTACAAGAGAAGTACAGGTTTTATTATCATCATCATCATCATCAGGTGCCCTGCCAAATGGCGTTGGCGATCATGGGCTTCCAACCATCTCTATCTCTCGTTGCCCCAGCATCTCCCCCATCCTCCTCATCCCCAGCCACTCTGCAAGTCCGTCCAGCATTCTCTCCCTGGGTCTACCTGGTGCTCTCTTTCCCTCCAGCTTTCTCGTTGTGACCAGGTGCTCCAAATCCCCCTTCCTCATAAAATGGCCTATAAATGTTGCTTGTCTTTTCCTAATCTTCCTTATGAGCGATCTACTTGTGTCTGCCTCCATCTAGACTGTCTAGTTTGTTTTCTTTGTGTCCATGGAACTCTCAACATTCTTCTGAGAAACCACATCTCGGCTGCCTCAATCTTGTTCTGGCTTTGCTTGTTGATTGTCCACGCCTCGCATCCGTACAATAGTATTGGTTCTATATAACATACAAGGACTCTCTTTCTGATGTTAATTGATAGGCATGCAGGCCCACCGGCGTGTGGACACGCCCTGGTGCCCACGAACCAGATCCCCAAGCTATGGATAAATAGCTCCGTTGCCTTGTGGACATCTCGGGAGAGAGTAAGGCTAAGGGAGTTAACCCTGAAAAAAAACCGATGGAAGGCGAGGGGAAACCACCATCGTAGTTTTCCCCAGGAAAACCATGGACAAAAGAAAGAGAGAGGTTTTAATATGGTGTTGAAAATTCTCGACCCAACTCCTTTATTCCTGTTTAGTTAGCCACTCTTGTTTTTTGTTCTGTTTTGTTTTTAATGTACCTCAGTGTCATGTATCTACGTGGACCACCCGGATTTTTTGTGATGTTTCACATATTTCAATCCATTAGTTCACTCTTTTGAACGACAAATGAATTACACCTGTTAGTTCTAAAAAAATCGAGTATGCACATCCCCGATAAAAGAGTATGACAATCTTAATGGCAGGCTGTTTAATCATTATACAATACAGGGCCTTGCATACAAAGGGACACATTTTATTTTCTATTAAAAACAAACAAACAAACAAACAAACAAAAAGTCCCATCAACCGACCCACTGACCCACCAACCCATCTGCCCACACATCCACTCACCCAACCAAACAAAAAAGCACATATTGATGTACCTGCTGAGTTTAAATCTACAAACAGGATCTTGGTATGCGAATTGAGGCAAAAACGATATATTGTTAAGGGCACACGTACACACATGTACATGTATAATCGATAATAAACCGTTTGACGTCCTCACTATGCTTCGTACACTTGATGCAAACTTTAATGAATATGAGGCTAATCAGAGGTACTTGCGTATGGAATTGTTGAAGCATATAACATTTTCCCCAGCTAAAGCCTTTTTCCTTCGGAATGTCAGAGAGTACATTCAGTTTCAAATCCCTTCACATGCTACGTACACTTGTTGACCAAACCTAATGAGAATTTACACGTGACTGTACTTTAAAACAAGAAGAAATAAGAAAGCTGGACATCACGCAAGGAAAACCCCAAGAAAATGGAAGGTAAAA
>CM060305.1:25855684-25870684 GCA_030674185.1 Monoplex corrugatus | reverse complement strand
TTAACAATTCTTTTACCCATTAATATAATTTGTTTTACGTTGATTGCTACGGAGCTGAAGGTGTTTTTCAAAATTTCTGACCACGACTGCGGGCGTCTGTATCTCTCGGGTCTGGCTGACGCCAGGAAATATTAAGAAGGTAGCTGCAGAATACAGCCCTGTTCAATCCAGAATGGAATTCCATATCATTATCATCATAATCATCATTCATCATCATCATCATCATCATCATCATCATCATCATCATCATCAAAGCATACTGAGAAAGTGTCCCAGATTTTATGGCTACTAACGTGGGAAAATGGGTAAGGAGTGGGGGGGGGGGCAGAAATTGCTGAGGAGAAATTATTTGCTTCCGTGGTTTGTTTGACGTGCACTAAGTGATATGCACCACAAGTGCACTTAGTTCATCGTCTTCTGATGCACTCTAAACACACATGGTTCATGTTCCTGGCACATTAACACAACATGCGTCTAAGACAAAATGACACAACAGGGGTGCAATGTTATCTCAATATTTAACAAAAAATGTAAAAGCTTTCCATTAGCCTCAGCGGCCATAGAGAAGCGATGTGTTAGATATTTCAATTTCTTTGAGAGCAAAGATTAGGGAGGAAACAATGTCCTTTCTCTTGCTGCTTTACCTAACCCTTCCTTCAACCCTTTGATTCCCGCATCCTGTCAACCAGCATCCTGCATTGTCAACCATGCTAGCTTTCTGCAAGGAAGCTGATGGATAGGGTGAGAGATTCAAAGGGTTAAGTTTCTGCAGTTGATTTATAGGTGCAGGAGTCAAAGAGTTAAGAACAGTTACTTATTTATTACCATAATGCATGAAAGGCATCAACGAAGATTCTGTGTTCCAACCTGTTCTGATCAGCATCTGTATGGAACCAACGGTGTGTTTCAAGGTCTGCGGGTCTTCTGTTGTTCGTGACTATGTTGTGTTCTTGGGTCTTCCTCCGATGTGTTCTTTTGGTGAAGGCAGCTCTCTTAGAAGATGATTTGATATCTTATCGTTTTCTTTCTTTTCTTTCATGATGATAGTGTCCGTTTCATTCTTTTGATTGCATCGGGCAAGTAGTTGTTTGTTGGAGATGGGGATGGGCCAAACGATTCGCGTGATTTTTTCGGAGATTTTTTTGTATGTGGAGGGTAAGGTCGCTTTCTCTCATACACAAGCGCTCTGAGCGACAGCTTGGAAAAGTATACCTGTGGCATAGTTTAAGCAGAAAAATTTATATATATAATATATATATATATATTATATATACACATATACACAGATACATATGTATATGTGTGTGTTTGTGTGTGTGTATGTGTGTATGTGTGTGTGAGTGAGTGTGTGCGTGTGTTTGAATGTGTGTGTGTGTGTGTTTGTGTGTGTGTATGTGTGTGTGTATGTGTGTGTGTGTGTGTGTACACGTATGTGTGTGTGTGTGTGTATGTACACGTATGTGTGTGTGTGTACACGTATGTGTGTGTGTGTGTCTGTGTGTGCAAGATTGCTACAACTAACTGTAAGACAGACCCATTAGGATCGAACAATACAATTCTTGAATGATGAATGGTTTTCAAGTTAAAATTGTACATATATATATATATATATATATATATATATATATATATATATATATATATATATATACGTGTGTATATCTCTGCATATATATATGTATATATAGATGTACATACATACATACATACACACATACACACATACATACATATATATGCATGTACATATATATATATATTACATATACACATAATTTTTACACACACACACACACACACACACACACACACACACACACACACACACACACACACACACATATATATATATATATATATATGTTACAGAAGTCCGTTTATGTGTGACTGACAGAAATAGAATGAAAGTAGATTGTGTGTATGTAGGTGCGTGTTCTATGTGTTTTCCCCAACCACACACAACCTTCCACTCAGTCACTTCAACAACATCTGTAAACAAAATAGTATATTTAAATATTTATAATTAATCAGATATCATCAGTTCAATTTTCATCCAACTGGATCAACAAATACATAAGACAGAAATAAATGTTCATTGACCACTGTTCAATAGAAAGTAATCGATTCAGGTTTCCGTCCCAAACAGTCTTTTCACATGAACTCTTTCACTGCGTCAGCACTTCAGTCAGTTTGTTTCACAGCATCGAAATCATTGTTCAGGATTCAGTTCATCACTCTATATAAATACAGTTACCACACAATCCTGGGGAGCAAGACGAAACACAGAGGCGTCAGTAACCGGACACGCCCACAGCAGGTATTCAGCAGAGTCCTAACAGCTTAGGACCAGGGACTGGATCAGGCATCCACCCCTCAAAACAGCAGGTATTCAGCAGAGTCCTAACAGCTTAGGACCAGGGACTGGATCAGGCATCCACCCCTCAAACCAAAGTCACGTAGTATGTGGCTCCCTCGTGAGCTAATCAGACCAGACAGCTCCCCACGTCAGAAGCTGCTAATATAGCAGCTGAAGAAAAACAGATTTAGTTCTCTTCAGGTGGCAAGGAAATGCGACCGCTCCTCCTGGAAATCTCTGTAGAACTGACTTTTAGTTCACAGATTTTCGACACGCACACAACGCTACACGAATTCCATGCTCCACGCATTCCACGCACCGCGCACTCCACGCTTTTACTTCACAGCCAATCAGAATAAAGACACCAAAAACAACACTGGGTGCTCCAGTCCACAAAAGCAAAAATGAGCCAAAACTCTATACAAAAGTGAAAATTAAAAACACTATGAAAGTATATACAACACATCCGTCACACTACAGAAAAGACAATGACCGAATTGTCTTTGAGAGGGCACTCACGGAACCATTGGATCAACCGAGGATCACAAGAGCAGGTCTGGCAACATATTTGACGGGGTGGAAATGGGAGAACCTCAAAAGAGAACTCCTGCAGTGACAATGCCCTTGTTTTGAAACCTGGGAGATTGGCACAATGGGATCATGCGAAACAGCCCCTGGATGAGATCTCACGGAATCATTTAAACCAGGAACATTCCCAATGATGACATCAGCAACCGGAGCCTCCAGTACACAACACACTACAAATCCAGATACATATGGAGACTTGACCTGAACCTTAGCCAATTGAAATGTCTCAACACGACCACCAAACGAAATACACTTAATTGACTTACCAAGATACTGATTATCTTTTACTAAACGTTTGCGAACTCCACACACAGTAGCTCCTGTGTCTTGCAAAATCGAACAAGACTTGCCATTTACAGACCCAGACTCCAAGTGCAACTGATCTTCTCTTACCAACCGCCTTCTGACGCCACAAACTGTTGCACCTGTGTCTCTCAACACTGAGCACACATCACCATTGAGTTTCCCTGACTCAAGGTGTAACCGACCAGAAAACTCCTGTATCGAGGAACATACCGTAGCCTCGACTTCACTCACCTCTTTTACTGATGGACAGACAATAGCACAACACCCTGATTGATCATTTACTGACCATCCCCATGACAAGCTGAACCAGCCTGATTCTGTCGTATGTACGGACAAAATTTTTTGAATGTCTGAGCTCACAATGTACACATTGCCTACCTTGAGCACTCACCGGGCAATTCCAAATAGTGTGACCAGACTTTCCACACACTGCACAGACCAATTGATTCTGACCTCCGGAACTCTCAGAACCTTGTTGACTTACATTTCCATGACTAGATCTGAACTGACTCTGTCCACCACGGAACCACGTTGAAAACCACCGTTCTGAGAATGGTATGACTGACCATGGTTTCCAGAAGAATGAAAGCCATCAAACTGTGAACGACCACTGTGGTAGTTGTCATCACGACTGCGGAAACTTTGCCTTTGGTCAACAAAACCACCATGACCATCACCGAAATTCTTTTGATTCTGTCCGAACCATCTCTTTGCACGACCACCCACGATAGTGGCCACCCCTGTAAAATCGGTTGCTCGAACGAGATCTATCACCAGATCCTCTTTGATACTGACCATTTTGACCAGAAAAACCACATGCTGCATGATCCTCATCCACACTGACTGAAGCAAACAAGGGGAACTCTCAGCCTTTCGAGATAAATTTTTTCCTGGATGAGCTTTGCGATAGGACTCTGCTGCTGCAATCTTCTCTGGGAAGGTTTTTTGATCCCTTTCACAGAGGAAAGTCCTCAAATCTTTTGACACACTCTCCATGAGTTGCTCTGACAGAATCAAATCGACTACACCGTCATAAGATTTGTCAATACCTGCCAATGAGACCCATCTATCAAACAGCCTCCTCAACTCAACTGAGTAGATGTCAAACGACTCATCAGTACCTGGCTTAGATTCTCTAAACCGTGTCCTGTAACCCTCCGTAGTACACCTGAACTTCTTCAGCAAGTTCTCTTTCAATTTTTCGTATGTGAAAACACCACTATCAGCTAGACTGTAATACAGAGACAGAGCATGACCTTCAAGATGAGAAGACAAAATGAGAGGCCATCAGTTCAGTACTGTAGTTTTGAGCCTTTGCATTATTCTCGAATCTGTACAAGTAAGAGTCTATGTCATCTGTTTTCTCTTTGAAGTTTGGTAACTTAGGCAATTTAGGCTTAGAAGGCTGATGAGCATTCTGACCTAAGAACCCTGAATCACTGTCCAGACCACCAAATCCTCTGTCTGTGGACTGTAACTGCATCTGAAATCGTTTAGTTTCTTCTTCATGTTTTATCCTTTCTTTTTCTAACTCTGCTCTAGCTAACTCAATATCAGTATCAGACTTAAGTTTAGCTTTTTCCAACTCTGTCTGTTGTGTAGCTTTCTCTGCTTCTGCTTTTGCTTTCTCAGCTTCTCTTGCTCTAGCCCTATCTTCTGTTTCCTGAGCTTTGTCAAGTTGCTTTTGCACAAAATCATTGAGTTTTTCACTTGTAAGTCCCAGAGATTTATCCTGTGTCATAAAAGTTTCAAATAGCGTATTCCCATCAAATTCGGTGTCTGCCATGATGAAGAATGTCAATTAAACAAATGTATGTTTATAAGCAGACTTAGACCGAGAAGTCACAAAGTTTATCACAAGGTCCTTTTCTTTTTCATAAAATGGAAAATTTTCTCAAAATAATATAATGTCATTTGTTACACACACATAGTTACAAAAACAGTCCTTTCACAATGTTTTCTCGTAAATCACTCAAAGTTTCAGAACAGACCTGTTTTGTTCATATTTTTTAAACCATATGACGATAAAGACGATAAAACTAATACATTGATAACAGAAGCTTCAAAAAACAAATTTCAAGGAAGGGGAAAAATAAAGTTTAGAATTTTGCTAAATGCTACAAATGTTACATTAACTGACTATGAATAATAGAGAAACAACTGACTCTAATCGGAAGCAAAAATGTTCTAAGTCGGGTCACCAAATGTTACAGAAGTCCGTTTATGTGTGACTGACAGAAATAGAATGAAAGTAGATTGTGTGTATGTAGGTGCGTGTTCTGTGTGTTTTCCCCAGCCACACACAACCTTCCACTCAGTCACTTCAACAACCTCTGTAAACAAAATAGTATATTTAAATATTTATAATTGATCAGATATCATCAGTTGTTTTCATCCAACTGGATCAACAAATACATAAGACAGAAATAAATGTTCATTGACCACTGTTCAATAGAAAGTAATCGATTCAGGTTTCCGTCCCAAACAGTCTTTTCACATGAACTCTTTCACTGCGTCAGCACTTCAGTCAGTTTGTTTCACAGCATCGAAATCATTGTTCAGGATTCAGTTCATCACTCTATATAAATACAGTTACCACACACGGAGCAACACAATCCTGGGGAGCAAGACGAAACACAGAGGCGTCAGTAACCGGACACGCCCACAGCAGGTATTCAGCAGAGTCCTAACAGCTTAGGACCAGGGACTGGATCAGGCATCCACCCCTCAAAACAGCAGGTATTTAACAGAGTCCTAACAGCTTAGGACCAGGGACTGGATCAGGCATCCACCCCTCAAACCAAAGTCACGTACGTATGTGGCTCCCTCGTGAGCGAATCAGACCAGACAGCTCCTCACGTCAGAAGCTTAAGAAAAACAGATTTAGTTCTCTTCAGGTGGCAAGGAAATGCGACCGCTCCTCCTGGAAATCTCTGTAGAACTGACTTATAGTTCACAGATTTTCGACACGCACACAACGCTACACGAATTCCACGCTCCACGCATTCCACGCTTCGCGCACTCCACGCTTTTACTTCACAGCCAATCGGAATAAAGACACCAAAAACAACACTGGGTGCTCCAGTCCACAAAAGCAAAAATGAACCAAAACTCTATACAAAAGTGAAAATGTAAAAACACTATGAAAGTATATACAACACATCCGTCACAATATATATATATATTTGTACATATATATGTATGATGTGATGATATGATATGATATCAAGTAGTGATTATGTATCAGCTGTGTATTTTTGCTTCCAGCTAGTTCTGATGGCAAAACTGCCATGCTGATTCACTAATACATGAAAGAAAAAGCTGTGTTAGAGATGCTTATGTTGTTCGTAGTGATTGAAGACAGTGGGTTTTATCCAGTTGGTTTATGTAATTATCAGTTGTGCCATGATTTTACGTCCTGTCTAGTTAACTGGGGGCACAGGGGGTGTTCAAGAGAGATGCCGAAATGGGGTGATGTTGTAGATTAGCCCATCAAGGCAGTTTTCTCTGCACCTCGTTGATTTCAGATGAAAACTATGCACGCTTTGATCAGACTGAGAAATATACTGTGGACAGAAATACCTATGATAGGTCAGTTTTACCTGGCAGACTTCTTGAGCTTACCCAAAACCTTGTGCGCTGGTATAGTCTAGAAATGGGGGAGGTTGTGTATAGGGTAGAACATGATACATGAAACACTACCAGAATGATCAGAGCATTAAGTAGGCAGCAAAGCATGCCAGTCTTTTTTTAGACTGGGAATGAACTTAGGGCATCAGATCTTGAGTCCATGGATCTATCAACAGAGCCAGACAGCCTGTGTAAAATTTTGTTTGTGAATAACACTAATTAATGGAATACCCATTCTGTTAACAAAACAATGACATGAGTTTGACATCTTTTCAGTAAAAATTATGCCCTATTCTTACTGCAGCTTCGATGAGCAAAACATTGCAAACATTTGTCTCTTTTTTTTTTATTCGGTGGTCTAAGTGGCAGATGTAAAGAAATGTCCGGAGGAAGATTTAACTGCTGGGTCCCTTTCTTAAGTATGTGCACTTCTTGAAATGACCGCGCAATGTTACGCTCGTGTAGAGTGTCGGCTGAACGATGTCGCCGTCATCAGACAAAGGCGGACAGGGTGACAGCAGCATGAATAATTCACCTGTGACTTCACTCACCTTTGACAGCGTGTTTTGTCGGCAGGGCTGCCAGATAAACACAGGCTGTATCGATCCCACTGATTAGGCTGTCTGGCCTATCAAAACAGTATCACTTTAACTCTTGCTTGACGCTGAAAATCCATTTATCAACGAGCCCGCCAGAGTTCAGGGCTCCCAGACTCACGTTTTGACACTTTCGCCGTTAGATAAGAAAGTTTGTATTCTGCAAAGATTGTCATTAGAATGATTGTGTCTAATTCTTGTCTTGGCGTTTTTATTCATATCTGCGGTTTTTTTAGCATAGCAGCTAAAAACATTCACACCCACACACACACACCTCTCTCTCTCTCTCTCTCTCTCTCTCACACACACACACGCACACACACACACACACACACACACACACACACACACACACACACACACACACACACACACACACACACACAGAGAAACACGCACACACACACACAGAGAAACACGCACACACAGAGGCACAAGCTCCTTGCTGTGTGAACATAGAATTAAAAGGAAGGAAAAGCAGATAGGTCTTATCCTTGCAGTTTGTTCCTTGCAACAGTCAGGGATCTTTCTAGATTGAAATCCAAGGCATGCAGTCATCACATATATGCAAATCCCTTTTCTCACGATATTGTTTTATGGCCTTTTTAAAGGTATCATCTTTGTGCTGACTTTTGGAATACATTATAGTTTTATATATTGCGATCAAAGAAGAAGATACACACATAGTTCTTAACAGACAAAAGAGAAGAAAGTAAAATGGAGATAATGACTGATGAAAATCATTAATACTCATAAGCTATACTTCTGCTAATAGTACTAAATATAGTATAGTATTTGATAATTTTGCTTACTTGCTTTTCTGGCTTTGTTTCTTTTCCATGTACATTAGTTTGTTGTTTCTACTGTCTGGCCTTCTGCAACGATTTAGTGCCTTTGCCCTCAATGCCACTTGCTTTACTTTGCTGTTCGAATACCCTGCAAAATCCAAGTGAATTCTGTACAAGTCTTTGTGTCAATAAATCTTCTCAGGCTTTCTACGTCAAATCACCACGAGGCCTTCTAAAAAGAAGACTGTGTTTGTGCTGTATCATTGCGTCACGTTAGTAGCGTTCTTGTTCATAACTAACGTACTCAGGACACGAGCGTTTATCGCAAGGAGACTGCTACCATATCCTTTTGAGTCTAGGAGACGATTTTGTCACCAAAAAGTTAATAAAAAGTTGGTGGAAGAAGGACAACACATGGATTCTGTATCACTTGGTTGCCAACAGCAGCCTTAGTAATACATTATTAGTACACCTGATTTTCCCAGAAATAACCTATGAAACCACAAAGAATATCTTCCAATCCTTTTTGTTTGGGTGTAACAAATGTAGAACCTTATAAATCTTTTCTAGCAAATATAATATAGGCGAGGGTCCATAGAATTTGCAGTGATTGATTTTTTTTTATCTACTGTCACATGTTTTTGTTCGTGTAATCAGTCTATGTGTCCTTACAAGTAATATGAGACTGTAGCTTAAGCAATTTAAGGTGAGACCTAATCAAGCCATATGCTTTTTTACATTGAAACTCAAGTACTCAAATATACAGCTCTGTCAAATGCGTCAGATGCCCAGCAACTCTACGATGTAAAATCGTTGCGAACAATGGTGTTCTTTAGTGCTCCTTTCCCACGGAAAACAGGGACAAAGCCTAGCACGGTGCCTATGAATGAGGATCGGAAATCGAAACACAACAGCGAGCATCGGGGCTATTGAAAACACTCGTGTCGGTCCACCGGTGCTATCGACATTTCTGCCAGTTCCACCTCTTGTTCTTTGTCTAATAACTTGAACTTGTTCTTCCTGTTTCTTTCTTTTTTACTTTTATTATGCTTTAATTTTGCCTCTTGATTTAAAGAAAAAAAGGAAAACAAAATGTAGTCAAGTCACATCGACGTTATTGTTCTTTCTTCATATTTTAATGCACGAATTCATTTGATACAGTATAAGACAATGCAGCACAATTCAACACGAAACAATACAATAGAATACAATACAACATTTATTTCTTAATTCTTGTAAATAATTGGTATATTCATTTACTAGTGTAAAAACCCTTAACGTCAATGGCAGCTCATGAAAAGGCAGATCGTTCCGAAGCGTGGTAGTTTCACCAGCTTGCTGTTTAATTTAAACTATGCCTCATTTTACCTGTTTTCATGTTGTTTTTTTCTTTCGTTTTTACGCTCTTAATTAATTCCCTTCGTGTAAATTCTCACGTGTGCACGTTAAAAATCTTTCCGAGATTGTGTACAAATACTTTTTCCCGAAACAGTTAAGCTGAATGTCTGAAATGTTTCCATATTTCAGTAATTTCTTCTATGGTATCTTGTTTTCAGAAAAAAAGTGTTATTTAAATGCGATTTTTAAATCAAAAGTTTAGCTTATCCTCATATGTTTCAAATGGGACATAAACAGGTATCTGAAATGTATTTATTTCTTTCTATATAAAAATACACCATAAGATCTATCTGATATGTATCTATTTGAAATGTATCTATCTGATATCTATCTATCTGTCAGTCTATCTATCTATCTGTCTGTCTATCTGTCTGTCCATCTATCTGTCTGTCTATCTATCTATCTATCTGTCTATCTGTCTGTCTATCTGTCTGTCTATCTGTCTGTCTATCTGTCTGTCTATCTGTCTGTCTGTCTATCTATCTATCTATCTGTCTATCTACATGTATCTATATGTCTGTCTGTCTACCTGTCTGTCTTTCTATCTGTCTGTTCCTATTTATTTGTGCGCACGCGCACGAGTGTGGTGTGTGTGTGTGTGTGTGTGTGTGTGTGTGTGTGTGTGTGTGTGTGTGTGTGTGTGTGTGTGTGTGTGTGTGTGTGTGGTTGTCTTTGATTTAATGTCTATTCACTAAAGTGATTTTAGACAACAACAAAAAAAAGAAAAAAAGAAAAGGGTGTGTGTGTGTGATAGAGGAGTGAAGAGGATATTTGAAAATTGTCAATTTTGAATTTGAGAAAAGATGATCCAGAAAACAACTGTTTTGAAGAGGGGAAGGTAAAACTAACAAATAATGTCACTATAATTATCGATTTAAACAAACTAACAAACAAAATTAGTAAATGTTACAGAAGTCCGTTTATGTGTGACTGACAGAAATAGAATGAAAGTAGATTGTGTGTATGTAAGCTACGCACAAAAAGTTAAGGATTACTATGAGAAAACAGGTGCGTAATAAACTCAGTTCGCTACTGTTATTTATTTCTCAGTCCAGCCAAATTGTTATGAATTCTTGTTCAGCTGTAAGTGGGCGATGTTGTGTTAGTGCGAAAATTGCACTGGATTCTCTACTACTGAGCTTGGCCGCAAACGGAAAAGCGGAAACTTGCGAAAAAGGACCTTGTTTTGGACCGTTCTGCCTGAACACATTGCACAAGCCAGATGGAAAAACCATTATGCACGTGCAAGCACTGCTGTTTATGTGTGAGATGCTGTCTCTTGCTTGGCTTTATAAGAAGACATTCCACCAGTAGTAGGCCTGATCTGACAATGCCTCCACGACGAAAATTGAGCGAGTTTGAGAGGGGACGAGCTGTTGCATGGTTCCAAGATGGTGTTCCCAAGCGAGAAGTGGCCAGGCGACTTCAGGTGTCCATCTCGGTCATTGTCAGACTGATTCAACGCTTCACAGCCACTGGGAGGGTCCATGAAAGACGCAGATCTGGTCGACCGAAGAAGACAAGCCACGTGAAGATCGTCTCATTGAACGACAAGCCCTGCAGACAAGAACAGCCTCTTCCAGCATCATTCGAAGGCAGCTGAGGGTGGCTACTAACATCAACATCAGCCAGCAGACCATACGGAACCGCCTTCATGGGTTTAACCTCCGTTCTCGTCGCCCAGCTGTACGGCCACGCTTAACTCCAGCCCATAGGGCAGCACGCCGCGCCTTCTGCAGACGTCACGTGAGGTGGACACGTCAGCAATGGTCCCAGGTCCTCTTCAGTGATGAATCACGCTTCACCATGAACCACAACGACGGCCGACTGAGGGTCTGGAGGCGCCCAAGGCAACGCTTTATTGACACCACTGTCCAAGAAAAGGTGGCCTTTGGTGGAGGTTCTGTAATGGTCTGGGGGGCCTTCAGCCTTCACCACAGAACACCCTTGTATCATGTACAGGGTAACCTGACTGGCCTCCGATACCGGGATGAGATCCTTCAACCGCTGGCTGTGTCTACACTGCAGCAGATGGGACCGACGGCTGTCTACCAGGATGACAACGCTCGCCCCCACAGGGCAAGGGTGGTCAACGACTTCCTGCAGCAGTCTGGAGTCAACAGAATGGAGTGGCCAGCATGCAGTCCCAATCTCAAACCGATTGGGAACCTCTGGGATGAGCTGGATCGCAAAGTGAGGAGCAACCACCCCCCTCCCAGGGATGCCCAACACCTCTACCAGATGCTGCAGGCTGAGTGGCAGGCGCTTCCACAGAGGATCTTCACCAACCTGGTCAACTCGATGAGGACTCGCTGCGTCGAGTGCCAGAACAGCCATGGCAGTTACACGCATTACTGAACTTTTGGGAGCATCAGAATGCCCTGTCTTGTGATTTCAATGACTTTGGGAAATCAAATTTCGATACGTACCCACTTTGATCAAATGTACACACCAAACGATTGCTCGAAATTGAAGGCAATTGTGTATCGTTATCACTAAAGCATGGAATTAAATGTTTGCCAAAATTCAACGCATTGGCTTTCTTATTTTAAAGTTATGAATTTTTGTGCAAGTGATCCTTAACTTTTTGTGTGTAGCTTAGGTGCGTGTTCTATGTGTTTTCCCCAACCACACACAACCTTCCACTCAGTCACTTCAACCTCTGTAAACAAAATAGTATATTTAAATATTTATAATTAATGAGATATCAGTTCAATTTTCATCCAACTGGATCAACAAACACATAAGACAGAAATAAATGTTCATTGACCACTGTTCAATAGAAAGTAATCGATTCAGGTTTCCGTCCCAAACAGTCCTTTCACAGGAATTCTTTCACTGCATCAGCACTTCAGTCAGTCTGTTTCACAGCATCGAAATCATTGTTCAGAATTCAGTTCATCACTCTATGTAAATACAGTTACCACACAATCCTGGGGAGCAAGACGAAACAGAGGCGTCAGTAACCGGACACGCCCACAGCAGGTATTCAGAAGAGTCCTAACAGCTTAGGACCAGGGACTGGATCAGGCATCCATCCCTCAAAACAGCAGGTATTCAGCAGAGTCCTAACAGCTTAGGACCAGGGACTGGATCAGGCATCCATCCCACAAACCAGCTGGTATTCAGCAGAGTCCTAACAGCTTAGAACCAGGGACTGGATCAGGCATCCGCCCCTCAAACCAAAGTCACGTACGTATGTGGCTCCCTCGTGAGCTAATCAGACCAGACAGCTCCCCACGTGTTATCTTCTTTCCACACAGACACTCTATGTTATTGGTATATTTTGTTTTGAATGCATCAAGTTTCCATCTGTACATAAGGGATTGTATAATTCTGCTGGCATGAAGCTGCTTAAGTATTTTGCTAACTTCAAAGTTCATGTGACATTTATCATACTTTTTATGTTTTAACTGGAACTGCTTCCAGACGTAGTTGTCCACTAAAGTGTAATTCTCGTGCAACGAGAGAGAAAGCTGGATATTGTTTGAATCTGGTGAGTTATTAGCTCCCCGTTTGACTGCCCTGTCAACTTTATCATTATAACGAAAAGAACTAAGAGAAGGTATCCAGCAGAAAGTAATATCAGTGCCTCTAAATGTGTGTGTGTGTGTGTGCGCGTGCGTGCGTGTGTGCGCATGCATGTGCGTGATTCGTGGTTGTGTGGAATGCATGATAGATATATGCATTTTATTCTAACTTATTTATTTCTTAAACGTATGCAATGCGCACGTCTAACACGTGTTCCCACAAATGAGGCAGAATGAAATGCACATGTCTGATATGCATTACCAAGAAATTGGAATCAAAAAAGTTCTGTGTTTGATTAACAACAGCACTGCGGAAGTTTGACATGTGAATGAGCTAGACTGAAATGCACACGTCTAAAACGCATTCACTCACAAAAACACACGCACGCACAGCCATGTCTTATGTCTTTGGCCATGAAATTCAGATTGTGTCTGTCGTTTTTGTTAGTGTAATGTTTCATTATTTTTATATAATATTACAATTAATGTCAGTCAGAAGTATGTCATGGTTTCCCTTATTTCTATTAACCAAATATGATATAGCTCAGTTCATTAGATACCATGTTTACTATGATTCTGAAATAAGAAATGATTTCTTTTATATTTTTGAACGAGCAATTCAGGTTGTTTGTTTCATAATCTAATTTATGATTGATTTTGATATACTGAGTGTGGAGTAGAGTCCCATGTTTTATTGGCATATCTCGTATTTCCATGCATAATGATGAGCACACTATTTGTTGCACTTTTGTCCACAAGAAAAAATAATAACCTTCCGAAAACACTTCACATAATGGAACGATTTGTGTGGGCAATATAGCAGACTCATGATCATGCCTCTGTAGCATAAGTATATTTCTTTGGTTGTTTTTTTTTGTGTGTGTGTCCAGCGTATGCATTTAATGTGTCAGTCACGTGCCAGTCATGGTTTTCCATTACTCTGTATCACCATACCTTATAAAGCTCAGGTAATCAGAAATCATGTTTACTATAGTTCTAAACTTGGAAGGTAATTTTTTCATATTTTTGATGAAGCAATTCAGTTTCTTTGTGTCATGATCTCATTCAAGCTTGATTTTCTGGAAACAAAACTGAGTTCCATGTGTAAACGATATATCTCAGCCAAAGACAAAACATTACATAATATCTTACATATGTCTTGTATATTATTGTTATCTTTACTCTAGCATCTTGTTTTTCAGTTAGAAATGTGTTTAAATCAAGCAATGTTGCTTTAGTCTTTATACGTTTAGTGATTAAGGGTCTATGTTATTGTGACCATGAAATATGTCCAGGACAAAATTAACAACTGGGACAATTCAAAATAAAGAATTAGGTATGGTCATTCATTAATTGACGGTACAGTGGGACAGTCGTGTAAAGTGTCTACCAAACGATATCACCACTGTCAGACGAAGGTGGCAGGGTAACAGAAGCATGAATAATTCACCCATGACTTCAGTCACCTTTGACAGCCGCTTTTTGTTGGTGGTGCTGTCAGATAAACAAAGATTGTATCGATCCTACTGATTAGGCTGTCTGGCCCGTCAAAACATGATCACTTTAACCCTTGCTTGACGCTGAACGCCCATTGATCAGAGCCACATGCCTCATGTTTTTACTTTTAAAATTTTTTTTTCACCATTAAGGAAAAAAATGTCTTCTGCCAGTTTAGCAATTAGAATGAATTCATCCATTTGTGGTGAAAGTGTTTGATGATTGTTTCCTTGATTTAGAGGGAAGATGCATGAGGAAGTTCACACGTGGTGACCTACCTGCCTACTGTTAGCTCCTAGGTCAGCTAGGTG
>CM060305.1:25852293-25855584 GCA_030674185.1 Monoplex corrugatus | reverse complement strand
CAAAATCACGAAAGGCTTCTTCATGTAGAGAAGATCTGAGGGTGGTTACTGTTGATGCCAATGTCTCCTGGATGTTCTTTGAAGCTTGCTTGTAGAAATTGATGCAAAGTTTCATGATGGACTTCTCTGCACTGGAAATTACATTGTGTATCTTTTGGTGAAGTGTGTTGCTTTCCGGGAGGCCTGTGGAGGCAAAACGAACTCTCATACCATTGGGAGTAAGGTTCTTTTGTTGGCATGTTTGTAGAAAGTTGATGTGGGATAGGTATCTTTGAAGTTTTGTTGCTAAGTTGACACTCTGGCCGATCTCTGTGTTGGGTGAGCCAGATCCAGGTGTGACACCGGATGCATGAAGATAAGTTTGAGTGGTCATGGTGACACACAATGGCTGATTGTAGAGATCTCTATGTGCCCCAAGGTGGATCCACGAAGGGATGCAGGTTGTTCCTCACTTCATGTGGAAATCATAATTCTTACTGTACACAACACCCGAACACCTTGCATGTCTATATTTTTCTTTTTAAATTAAAATGAGTAAGCGTAATAGGGACATGCCGTTGAGAATATGATGTATTTGTTACAGTATCTGTTCTGCGTGTTGTTCTTATCCCTCTTTAATGAGGAGCCACGACCTAAACTGTGAATAAACTATCAAAATTTGTCTGTCTCTGTGACTCCTTCTCAAAATCTCTATGTTTCAGATTGTCACTCTCTGTCTGTGTTTGTTTTTTCGTCTCAATGACTCATTCGTTAATTCATTAGCTCATTTATATTCATTTATTCTTTTATTTTTTCCCTGTCTCATTGTTGCTTGTTCGCTTGTTGTCTCTCTCAATAGCGCATCACGATTGATTATTTACAGTCTTCTGTTTTCATGCAATGAAGTTCATGTAATTAAAATTCATTCGTCTGGATTTATTGTAAAGCACGCAAGTCACAGATTCAACGTATGGTAATCAAGCTGAACAATTTTTTTCAGGGCATGCATGTCTTTATTTTTCTTTTTAAATTAAAATGAGTAAGCGTAATAGGGACATGCCGTTGAGAAAACGACTTTTCAAAAAGCTATAAAACTAAACAAAATGAAAGAGAAACTGAAAAAAATAAAAGAGAGGGTATAAAAAGACCAACAACAAACGACCTCCCCCCCAAAAAAAAAAAAGAAAAAAAAAAAAAGAAACCCAACCCAACCGAAAAACAAAAACAAAACAAACAAAAAAAAAAAAAAAAAAAAAAAAAAAGAAGAAAAAGAAAGCAAGCAGAAAAGATGTTCAGGTAATATCAACATTTTCTTTTTATCCTGACACAAAACAAGAAAAGAATACAGCCAAAGAGATCGAATATACACACAAATCAAACTGACCATAGCGTGTTTCTATGTATGTTTTGAATATTGTAACCTCGTTTCATACCAGCCTTATTTAAAAATCAAACATCCTCTTAGTCAGTCTTCCATTAGCAAAGCTAGTCTCTTTCTTGCTGAGGGTTATAATAATAATAATAATAATATATTTTATTTATATAGCGCAAAATCTTGATAAAATCAAATCTAAGCGCTGAGCGTATACATGCATACATACCTACATACATATGAGCGTATACATGCATACATACATACATACTTACATACATAAATCTAAGCTGAGCGTATACATGCATACATACATACATACATAAATCTAAGCGTATACATACATACATACATACATACATACATACGTACGCACATGCATACATAATAATTACAATATTTATATAGCGCAAAATCTCGACAAAATCAAATCCAAGCGCCGAAAAGACACACACGCACACACGCACGCACGCACACACACACGCACGCACACACACACACACACACACACACACACACACACACACACACACACACACACACACACACACACACACACGCATGGCCACAAATGGGGAGAAAGAATAAAAGCAATAAAAGCAAGAATAAAACCAATGGAAAACCACAGAGAGCACATCATATACAATTATATATTAAAACAAAGTGATTCCCCTCCGAGCGGAGACAGGCTGCAGAGGGGGGTTGAGTGAGGTTAGGATTTTATGCAGAGGAGAAAAGGTGAGTTTTGAGATCGGACTTGAAGGAGGCAAAAGTAGGTTGTTGACAGGTAATCGGGGCTGCGTTATTGAGGCTTTTGTAGCACATGGTGTCTAGTTTGTACTGTATGCCCTTTGATACAGGGAGCCAGTGAAGTTGTGCCAGGAGAGGAGATATGTGGTCAGCTTTTTTCTTTTTGAGTACAAGGCGTACAGCATTGTTTTGAATGCGCTGTAGGATGTGAATGGTGGAGGCAGGAAGACCAGACAGGAGTGAATTGCAATAGTCAATGCGAGACATTATGAAGGAAGTTCCAGCGGTTGCAGCAGCAGCAAATTGATCAGTGATGTACTGGATGTCCTCGTGTGAGTGTGTAGCTGGTGCGCAGATACTTGCAAAGAGAAATTCCTGCAGAATGGCCAGGAGCCCTTTGATCTTGCCTTGAAGTCTCTGCAGGTCATCCTGTCTACTGAATCCTGTTAAACTGTTAAAGTTTAAACGAAATAAACGAAACCCTCCCAAAATATAACCCTGCCTCACTACCACACAAACACAGAAACACACAAAATGTCGAGTCCAAAAAAGAAAGGGTTGACAAAATCAAGTCCAGTTTTAAGAATAAATAAACACACGCAAAACAAACAAAAGCAACAACAGCAACAGCAACAACAACAACAACAACAACAACAACAACAACAACAACAACAACAACAACAACAACAACAACAACAATAAAAACCAAACGAAAGCAAAACAAAACAAAAAATTTGTACAACATGGTTGCTTTTTTTCACAGGAACACTACTTCCCACGGATAAGTCCAATTCACACTACAGCTGCGGGCCCCCAGCAAAATATTTTCTCCAGGTACTCTTCCATGTATCTATATGCTTTCAGTTATATATAGAAAGGAATAAAGCAAACAATATCAGTTAAGTATTTGCAAATCAAAGCAATCACGAAGTGGTGTCCTTGATATCTCTTTTTCCAATAAACTTCGAGTAGACACTAAGTTCAGGTAATCTAGGATAAAGAAACAAAGAAACAAAGAAACAAAGAAACAAAGAAAACAAAGAAAGAAAGAAAGAAAGAAAGAAAGAAAGAAAGAAAGAAACAAACAAACAAACAAATCAATTTGATGAATATAAGAGCAACCCACTCACCTGTATCATGACCAGCGTACAACAAATACCTCCTGGACAGCGACGGCCAAACCTTCACCT
>CM060305.1:25834793-25842293 GCA_030674185.1 Monoplex corrugatus | reverse complement strand
GTTTTTTAAAAAAAAATTTAAAAGTGTACAGACCCGATTAAAATTTTTTTTTTGGTGTAAATTCCTTTTATGGGTTTAAACCCCCCGGAACGTTTTGGGGAAAAAATCGGCACGAGTTTTAAAAATTTTAAAACATTGGAACATTGGAACATTGGAAAAAAACCAGTCAGTTTAAAAAATTAGTTTTTCTTTCAGCCTTTCCCCTTTAAGGGTTTTAAAGGAAAATTTAAAGTTTTAAAAAATTTTGGTCGGGGAACCCTAATACCCCGAAACCCAGCAAATTTTTGTAAATATTTTTTTGACAGGCCCCCTGAAAATCTGTGATTTATAAATGGGGAAAAATTTCCCGCCTTGTTGGGGGAAACAACGCCTTTGGATAAATATGAAAAAAACCCATTTCAAAATGTGGCCCCGGGTTGGGTGGGGCCTTTTTGTAGCTTTCATGCTACCGCTTTTTTAGGGGTTTGGGGGCCTTTTTGGCCCCCGCAAAGAAATTAAAAATTTAAAAATTATTTAAAAGAAAAAAAAAACATTAAATTCCATTTTTTGTATCTTTTTTTTAAATTTAAAAGAACCAAAATAAAGTGAAACAAAAAACCCCTTGATTTAGACAAAAAAGTGGGGCTATTTGGCACTCGATAACCCGGTGGAAAAAAGGGAAAGTTTTTTAAAAAGTTTCCCTTCCCTTTTTTTAAAAAAAAAAAAATTTTAATTCCCCAAAAACCAAATTTTGCCCAAATTCCAAAACAAAAAAACCCAAGGAAATTTTTGCCGAGTTTATTAATTTTTTTTTAAAAACAGGGGTGGTTTTTTTGGAATGTCAGGTTCATATTGTTTCTTAAATTTTAGTGGAAAAAGGGTTTTTCCCTTTTCAAAAATGTTGGATTCCCAAAAATAAGGGGTTTGAAAAATCCGGGTGAATTTTAAAGTTTTTTATTTCTGTTTTTTTAAAAAATTTTTTAAAAAATTCATTTAATTTTTTTGTGAATTTGTTTCAAAATCCTTTTTGTTCCCAATTTTCCCTTTAAAATGTAGCAAGAATAATACTTTAAAGGGAACCCTAAAAATCTTTTTGTCCCTTTTAAATTTTTTTTACAAAAAAAAATTTTAAAAACAACAAAAACACCAACCAACCCAAAACCCCCAACAACAAACCCAACCCAACCAAAAAACCAAACCCAAACCCAACCCCCCAACCCCCAAAACAAAAACAAACAAACCAACCAACTAACCAACCAACCCCAACCAAAAAAAAACCCAAACCCAAAAACCAACCCAACCCAAACCCAAACCCAAACCCCCCAACCAAACCCAAACCCAAACCCAAACCCCCAAAACCAAAAAAAACAAAAGGGGGAAAAAAACCCAAAAAACCCAAAAACAAACAACCCAAAAAACAAACAAACAAACAAACCCAAAAAACCCAAAAAACCAACCAAAACCAAACCCCGAACCCTCTTTAAACCCAAATTTTGGAAAAAAAACCCCAAATTAAACCCAAAATCTCCAAAAGTCCATTTCCCCTTAAAAATTTTTTTTCCCTTTTTAAAGACAGAAAAACCTTTTCAAACCCCTTTTTTTTCCCAACGGGGAGGAAACAAGAACTGACCGATACACGACAGAAAGAATGAAGATAGAACAGGAGAGAGAGAAAGAGAGAGAGAGAGAGAGAGAGAGAGAAGAGAGAGAGAGAGAGAGACAGACAGACAGACAGACATTCAGACCCTTCCCTCCCTCCCTCTCTCTCCGGCTCTCTCTCTCTCTCTCTCCTTTCCTCAGACAGACAGACAACAGACAAACAGACAGAGACAGAGAGACAGAGAGAGACAGAGAGAGACAGAGAGAGACAGAGAGACAGAGAGAGACAGACAGAGAGAGACAGAGACAGAGACAGAGACAGAACCAGAGACAGAGGGACACAGGCACACAGAGGCAGAGACAGGGACAGAGCCAGAGCCAGAGCCAGAGCCAGAGACAGACAAAAAAAGACAGAAAGAGGTATCGACGCAGAGATACAGATAGAAAGAAAGAAAGAGAGAAACAGAGACAGAGACAGACAGACAGACAGAGGTATCGACACAGAGATATAGAAAGAAAGAAAGAAAGAGAGAGAGAGAGAAAGAGAGAGAAAGAGGAGAAAAGAGAGAGAGAAAGGGGAGAGAGACAGAGAGACAGACAGACAGACAGACAGATAGACAGACAGACAGAGAGATACATATATGTAGAGAGAAAGAGACAAAGAGTGACAGGGAGAGACAGAGATACAGAGAGACATAGACAGAGAGACAGAGAGAGACAGGGAGAGACAGGGAGAAAGAGAAGGAGGGAGGGAGGAAGGGAGAGAGAGAGAGAGAGAGAGACAGAGACAGAGACAGAGACAGAACCAGAGACAGAGGGACACAGGCACACACAGGCAGAGACAGGGACAGAGCCAGAGCCAGAGCAAGAGCCAGAGACAGACACAGACACAAAAAAGACAGAAAGAGGTATCGACGCAGATATACAGAGAGAAAGAAAAAAAGAGAGAGACAGAGACAGAGACAGACAGACAGACAAAGGTATCGACATAGAGATACAGACAGAAAGAAAGAAAGAGAGAGAGAGAGAGAGAGAGAGAGAGAGAGAGAGAGAGAGAAAGAGAGAGAGACAGAGAGAGAGAGAGAGAGACAGACAGATAGACAGACAGACAGACAGACAAAGAAATACATAGAGAGAGAGAGAGACAAAGAGTGACAGGGAGAGACAGAGATACAGACAGACATAGACAGAGAGACAGAGATAGACAGGGAGAGAGAGAAGGAGGGACGGAGGAAGGGAGAGAGAGAGAGAGCCGGAGAGAAAAAGGGAGGGAGGGGGGGGTCTGTCTGTATTTGTGTCTTTGTCTGTGTTTGTTTTACATAAGTGGACGCTTTCAATACGATAACGTATGAAAAACACAAAGATGGACAGATAAACAGACTCACTGTGTTTGTCTTCACCATATGCTACATACACTGAACGAGAGAAGGGAGAAAACAATAGCACAATGCCTATAGCTATGGTCACACAGACGTGCCTTTTCTTCTTTGCACATAAATTTCAACGCAGTGACAAGATCTTGATTACAGTCATTTTCATTTGATCAAATACATTTTATGAATACTTACAGATCCGATTTTCGATCAAGATTTAAATTAAAACCTGAATGTTGATAGCTGCTTAGTTTATGAAGAAATGTTTTCTTCACAGTTGACAGACACACAGACATACAACAGATAATCAGTCAGAGAGACGAGTATAGACATACAAGTACAGCATTCTATCAATCTATATAAATGACGTTTGTTTTCATTTAAAAAGTCGGAAAAAATACTTGAAGGAACGCAGATAGTCTCTGTCAGTCGAAGTAAGACGACACTCCTATTGCAGTAATATATTGTTATATGTGACCTCCCACCACGAAATCAGTCTTAACTCGCAGTCCGTCGAACAGCACGAGGAGCTGAAAAGGTGACTGAGGGTCTGTCTGGGGTGTTTTGACTTTTTCTCAAAATTGATTTCTGTAGACTATAATCTATCCCCCACAGAAATTCTTTTCTTGAAAAAATATCATTAATCAATTTAAAATGGTATTTTAATGCACTGATCGCAGCAGAAAGAACGCAATTTCCTACCAAAAGTACCTATTTTGTCTCTTATTATGAACCGTAACCTGTACAGTATCTGCACATGTAGTGTACTGATGGAAAGCTCTTTGGAGCACCCTTCAGATAATGACAGCGAAAAGTAGAAACAAAACTGGGTCAAAGCCACCAAATAAAGAAATTTAAGGAAAATGTGTAGGAGAGCACACAAAAACTTTAGAGCCCATTTTCTCAAAATGGCCGTCATACAACTTAGTGACTTTAAACATACATAATTTCTACATTTTTTTGAGTACAAGCTTTACTCAACTACCAAAATAATCAGCAGTGTGTACACTTTCCAGTGATATGTATATCTCAAAATGCCCAAAATGCTAGTTAAGACTGATTTCGTGGTGGGAGGTCACATATCCCTTTAATCATAACGATTTATATATTCTATGTCTGCTGTCAACCAGCAGCAATAAAGATATGACTAATGCGTATACGAAATTAACATTCAGTTTGTGCCTGACTTAAAAAAGTCCCCGATATTATCTCAGCCTTGATCGATCAAATCGCTGAGGTGACTTAGTGTATTGGATGTGTATTGGATGCCTTTCTCTTAGATGTCGATGATGTTACAAGACAAGCCCTGCTCAGAATCATGCACATGTATGTCGGACCCTCGATATGGTATGCACACAGAGTACGTGCACACAAATGTAGCATCTGTTTTCAAAATTGGTCAAGAACATAATAAAAGAGGAGCAAGACGAGAAAAGGGAATCAATGGCAGAAGAACGAGAGAAAAATGTTCAGGAAAGGGAGGCCTAGAGTGATAATGAGAAAGAACCTCAATTCAACGTACCATTTACTGTCAGACTGACTTACGCTGTACTGAAAACACGTTGTGGGGAAGAAAAAGAAGAAAATGAATAGAAAGATGATGCCATCGTTTGAAAAATGTGACATACCGAACAAGGGAAAAGATGCACGGACATTTTCAATATAATGCTTCAAGAAGAAGAAGAAGAACAAGAAGAAGAAGGAGAAGGAGAAGAGGAAGAGGAAGAAGAAGAAGAAGAAGAAGAAGAAGAAGAAGAAGAAGAAGAAGAAGAAGAAGAAGAAGAAGAAGAAGAAGAAGAAGAGAGGAAGAGGAAGAGGAAGAAGAAGAAGACGAAGAAGAAGAAGAAGAAGAAGAAGAAGAAGAATTGCGAAGAAGAATTGCGAAGAAGAATTGCGAAGAATTGCGAAGAAGAATTGCGAAGAATTGCGAAGAAGAATTACGAAGAAGAATTGCGAAGAAGAAGAAGAAGAAGAAGAAGAAGAAGAAGAAGAAGAGGAAGAAGAAGAATTGCGAAGAAGAAGAATTGCGAAGAAGAAGAAGAAGAAGAAGAATTGCGAAGAATTGCGAAGAATTGCGAAGAAGAAGAAGAAGATGAAGAAGAATTGCGAAGAAGAAGAAGAAGAAGAATTGCGAAGAAGAAGAAGAAGAAGAAGAAGAAGAAAGAAGAAGAAGAAATTGCGAAGAAGAAGAAGAAGAAGAAGAAGAAGAAGAAGAAGAAGAAGAAGAAGAAGAAGAAGAAGAAGAAGAAGAAGAAGAAGAGAAGAAGAAGAAGAAGAAGAAGAAGAAGAAGACGAACAAGAACAAGAACAAGAACAAGAAAATTATGAACAGCAGAAAATGAACACCCTAGAAAACATCCGTCTCCCTGTTGTACCTTTGAGGTTTATTTCAATAGCTTTTCGTTGTTTTGCCTTTTCTGCTTGACTCTTGGTAATAAAGAAGACCTTTCACGTCTGTCGGACCTCGTACTGACGTCTTGATAAATGAAACGTCAGAAGAAACGTGGATATGATTTCCTTTCTCTACCCGATTTCATCCCATCCTTCAAAGTCCACAGTTAGACGGGCGCGATAGCTTAGTAGTGAGATGTTGGACTTCCAATAGAAGATCCTGGGTTCGATCTTGCCTAGGTATCTTTTGCCTGGTGGATAAATGATAAAGGGGGAGATTTTTCTGATCTGAACATGTGTGCAGATCTGTTAGTATTTACTATCCATTTATGTATACATATGCAGAACATCAGATACGTACGTGAAAGATCTTTAAGCCATGTCAGTGTCCGCTTGCTCATGAAAGCATGGGAACACCCAGCATGCAACTTCACCAAAGACAGAGCATGCGGACTTGTAAGAAACATGCCACCTACAGAGTGTGTGCAAAACAATGTGCATTAAAACACCCGAGAAAAGAAAATGGAGAGTTCACAAAACAAATTAGAACAAAATAAAACAAACAATACAACACAAAACAAAACACAATAAATAAAAACCGGTACAATTGTGTCTCATTATGTAAAGGAGGAAAAGGTAACCCCGAACACTAGAGAAGACCATGATGTTCCAAGAAAACCCTTGCCCCAATGTGCCTTTAAAGACCACATCAAGAGTTCTTCAGAACTCCTCACTGTTCTGTTGTGTCTGTCTCCTTAGGAGAGAAGAGGACACTTTACATCAGTCAAAACTCACATTAAAGTTTTGTTAAAGGAAACGTCACAAGAGAAGAGAACATTTTTTTCTTGGCTGCTCTTCTTCTGCTCTTTACGGTCTGTTTAGAATAATGCTGATGATAATGATGTTGCTGCTGCTGCTGATGATGTTGATGATGGTGATGATCTTGATGATGATAACTATCGAGGATTATGTTTGAGGGTGAGTATAAAATGTTTGCTTAATCGTTTCTGTATGACAGAAGAAGAAAGAAAAATTAAAGCAACAACAACAGCAACAACAACAACAACAGCAACAACAACAACAACAACATCAACAACAACAACAAAACAAAACAAAACAAAACAAAACAAAACAAAACAAAAAACAAAACAAAACAAAACAAAAACAAAGAACAGAAACAAACAAACAAACAAAAAACATAACAAAAACAAAAAAAACACACCCAAAACCCCTCGATTTTTGGAACAATCTTTTAATATAAAAACTGGGCAAAAATCACCAAAACAAAAACACAAAAACAAGACAAAGCAAATAATGTTGGACCAATTAAGCCTCACTATGTAAAAGAAGGAAAAAATGAACCCCCCAAAAAACAAACAAAAAACAAACAAAACAAAATAAACAAAACAAAACAAAACAAAAAACCAGAAGATAATGGTGTTCCCATAAAAAAAATCTTTTCCTCACCGTGCCTTTAAAGACCATCCCAAAGTGTTCTTCAGGACTCTTCACTGTTTTGTCCTGTGTGTCTCCTTGGGAGGGAAGAAGACACTCAACGTCAGTCAGACCTCGCACCAAAGTTTTGTTAAAGGAAACGGTCATCAGAGAAGAGGATATGATTTCCTGGTTCTACCCCCATCACACATTCCGTTTATCGCGACTGATCTAACCGCTGTTTCATTCGTATTTAGAAGCTGTCTACAGTGATGTTGGTGATGATAAGCACTAGCCACTGGTTTAGTATCGTAATCACAATATTAATGTTATTGCAAAAATCAGTGTAGATACACATGCGGGTGGGCAGTAGCAAGAAACTATTTAGAAGGCCTGACAGTAGGTTAGAAGATCCTCAAAGGAGAAACCCCCATCAAGCAAATGAGTAGACCTGAACATAATGACATAGATATATACATTCATAATTACATGCATGCTTAGAGAATAGATAGATAGATAGATAGATAGATAGATAGAGTGATACATACATACACACATACATACAATCATGCATATGTACATACATTCATACATACATACATACATACATATTTACATACATTCATACATACATACATACATGCATGCATATATATATATATATATATATATATATATATATATATATTGTGTATATATATATGTATATATGTATATATTATGT
>CM060305.1:25821114-25834693 GCA_030674185.1 Monoplex corrugatus | reverse complement strand
AGAAAAATTCTAATCCATATACAGGAAAAACGTTATAACTTCAGTATTACAGCATTAACACCTTGACAATCAAAATTACCTCACAAATTATAAACTATTCGCATATCATACATCACAATTTACATACAAAGATTTTCAAAAAGTTTCTTAAAGTATTTCAGTCTCTTTCCCACTCAATTTCTCCCCATCCCCTCCTCAGCTGTACACATACAGTGATACACACACATGCTCACTCAAGCACACACACACACACACACAACACACACACACACACACACACACACACACATACACACACACACACATGCACGCACACACACACCTTGCTCTATAGGCCCTTATACAAAATACTGTTATACAGGCAGGAGAGATTAGTCTGATGACAGACTTGCAAACTAAGGCTCTTCAGGTTAGATGAGTTTGAAAGAGGTGGGTTTTCAGGTGCCGTTTGAAGGTTGAGAAACACTAGTTTTTCTGAGAGACAGTGGTAGAGAGTTCCATACATTTGGGCCAAAGACAGAGAAAGATTTTTTACCAAAGTGTCTAGAGAGAAGCGAGGAACAGTCAACAGTGAGGTGTCAGAAGAGCGGAGCGTTCGAGAAGGTTTGTAACCCTGCAGGAGGTTGGCAAGATAGGATGGCATGTTCTCGTGATAGATACACTGAAAGCAGAGACAGGCAACTTTATATTGAATCCTGGCCTTTACCGGGAGCCAATGAAGTGTTCTGAGCAGAGATTTTGCACTCTCACGACCTGGGCTTGCGGAGAACAAGGCGAGCCGCGTGGTTCTGTATGCGCTGAAGTTTAGATAGTTGATTGTCATGGAGACCTGCGAATAGAGAGTTACAATAGTCCAGTCTAGATAGTATGAAAGAGACAGCAAGCTTGTTGGTAGCATCAGTGGAAAGGAAGGAGCGAATCTTACCTATTCTGCGTAGCTGATAATACAGAGTACGGCACAACTGTTTGACATGGGCTTCCATAGACTTAGGCTTATAGCATATTCACAACTGGTATGCCACGTGAAACGTTGGTGAACAATATTTTCGTAACAAAAAATCACGCTTCGGATTTTTCTGTTTTCCGTGGGTTTTCTTTTCGTCAAATGGAGCTCTGATCATCATCATCATCATCAGGTGCCCTGCCGCATGGCGTTGGCGACCATGGACTTCCAACCATCTCTATCTCTCGTTGCCCCAGCATCTCCCCCATCCTCCTCATCCCCAGCCACTCTGCAAGTCCGTCCAGCATTCTCTCCCTGGGTCTACCTGGTGCTCTCTTTCCCTCCAGCTTTCCCGTTGTGACCAGGTGCTCCAAATCCACCTTCCTCTAAACTGGCCTATAAACGTGAAAGCTGGAGGGAAAGAGAGCACCAGGTAGACCCAGGGAGAGAATGCTGGGCGGACTTGCAAGGTGGCTGAGGATGAAGAGGGTGGGGGAGATGCTGGGGGCAACGAGAGATAGAGATGGTTGGAAGTCCATGGTCGCCAACGCCATGCGGCAGGGCACCTGATGATGATGAATCTTCCTTATGAGTGATCTACTTGTGTCTGCCTCCATCAAGACTGTCTCGTTTGTTTTCTTTGCTGTCCATGGAGCTCTGATAGCACATTGGAATTAAATGCCAACGGCATAACGTTTTATCAGATTCGTAAAATATTGATGATCTTCATTCAGTTGATCACCAATGCTAAAAGAAACATTGTAGTTTCAGTTTTAGTCTCTATTCATCGTATCGAATGAATAGTTAAGGAGATTTGCAATTACCTTGCATGCAAACTCCTCTATTCTTTAATACTCTGATAATAAGTATTAACTACTAGGATAATATAAATATCAACACTGTGATAAAATATTTATGCAACATTCTGTTCTGAGCTGTTTTTATCATAACGATAAGTGCTACAGACAACACAATTCCATACGCACTTAGTCAAGAGAAACAAACGCTCATTCCAAGTCGGTTAATACGAGAAAAAAATCACATATAGCATATTCACAACGTTGATGAACAATATTTTCCTGACAAAAATTCACGCTTCGGATTTTTCCTGTTTTTCCATGGGCTTCTTTTTGTCAAATGGAGCACTGATAGCACATTGGAATTAAATGCCAACGGCATAACTTTTTTTCAGAATCGTAAAATATGGATGATCTTCAATGGGATAAATTGTAAGTAAAAGGAATATTTTTCATAATAGTTATCGATATTTTCTACACCCAGTGTCATTCTAAATGAATTTGCGATGTATAGTAAATTAATTTGTTAGTTTCAGGAATCTTTTTTACATACGATTTCAAAATATTAAATCTGTTGTTATTTTCGTTACATCTTTGTTAAAAGTATGTTTATTTTGAAATAATTTCAAATATATTATATTCTTTGACGTGACTTACATTAACAAGTCTTCAGCGTAGGGGACATTTTTATTTTGTATCTTACAAGAGGATGAATATAGCATGGGAACCAGAACGGAAGGAATCAGTAGTTCCCATGTCATATACATGTAGGTGACGTCTTGAGAAACAACAGCTGTCTGGCATGAACAGTCCACATCACATTTTACTGCCTGCTCCTTGTCGTTAAAGCCAGGGGTGATTTCATGACACGTGTCATGTTTGCTGCTGTGTGTTGCTTAGTGTTTGTTTCGCAAACTGATGCTGCTGATGCCAAGGCATGTGCTCGTGCTCACACACACACGCACACACACACACACAGACACACAGACACACACATATACACACGCGCACACACACACACACACACACACACACACACACAGAGGGCGCGCGTACACACACGCACGCACATGCACCCACACACGCACACACACACATACACGCACACCCGTGAGCGCACACGGACGCACTCACGTACCAGTGCACACACACACACACGTACGCATGCACGCGTGCACACACACATAAATACAAAGTTTTCTCTCTCTCTATCTGTCTGTCTGTCTCTCTGTCTGTCTGTCTGTCTGTCTGTCTGTCTGCCTGTCTCTCTCTCTCTCTCTCTCTCTCTATCTATCTATCTATCTACCTCTCCCCCTCTCTCTCTCTCTCTCCCCTGTCTCTCTGTCAGTCTCTCTCTCTCTCTCTCTCTCTCTCTCTCTCTGTCTCTGTCTCTGTCTCTCTCTCTATGTCTCTCTCTCTCTCTCTCTCGCTTTCACTCACTCTTTCACTCATGTGTGTATACTAATTACATGCACGCATGTGTGTGTTTATAAGTGTCTCTGTCTGTCTGTCTGTCTGTCTGTCTGTCTCTCTGTCTGCTGTCTCTCTGTCTCTCTTCTGTCTGTTGCTTCTGTGTCTGTGTCTGTGTCTGTGTCTGTGTCTGTGTCTGTGTATGGATCTGCGAAAGCTACTGACTGTGCTGATGAATTTCGACCTTGTAATTCATAATGTTCTTTCCTCTCCCGCTTCTGTCAAATGGATGTTAGCATTCGTTATTTCTTTTTTCTTCCCGTAAACATCAGCATCACATTATTGTTTTTTTTCTTTTATCCAAGGTTTGTATTCATTGTTAATACATTTTCATTAAGAAAAGAACCACACACACTCCTCAAAGAAAATAACAAAGAAAGAAAGAAAGAAAGAAGCAAGCAAACAAAAACAACAATAATAATAATAATTTAATAATTACAATATTTATATAGCGCAAAATCTTGATAAAATCAAATCTAAGCGCTGAAACAGACACACACGCACGCACGCACACACACGCACGCACGCACCACACACACACACACACAACGCGCGCGCATGGCTATAAATGGGGAGAAAGAATAAAAGCAATGGAAAATTATACAGAGCAACAACAAACAACAAGGAACCCATTGTTCGTTTGCGGTGTTGTATTGGTAATACGGTTATTTATGTGTTTGGGACAAAAACCTCATTCTGATCAGATGATTTTATTTGATATTATTGCTTGTACAATACTATCTGCTCATATGTGACAAAATATACAAAGTAAACAAACAAAGTATTCCTCAAAACACTACAGGTTTCAAAAGATCACAATCCAAAGCTTCATTTTTTTATCGGAGTGCACTTGTGAACTGCAGCAGCCCATGCACAAGAGGTGCAAAAAAACAAAAACAAAAAAAATATCGTCAGACAATCCACCAGAGACTCTGCTCTACTACTGGGCACTGCAGTAGAGTGTTGTGGTGCCTCCATGGATCCAGCCTTCACATAACACCGCAACTGCCAACAGTCATCGTTCTGTTGGGAAGCCAGAGTGACTGAGCGCCCCCCCCCCTCTCCCCCGTGCCCAGATCCTCATGCACCTCCCTCCCTTCCCAACCTCCCGTGCTCACCATGTTTTCAGAAACAACGATTGGCTTTCAAAACCGTGCTAACAGCATCAGTTGACGATACTTGTATGCGTGTGTGTGTGTGAGTGTGTGTGTGTGTGTGTGTGTGTGTGTGTGTGTGTGTGTGTGTGTGTGTTTTGTGTGCGCGCGCGCGCGCGGTGTGTGTATGAGAGTGAGTGAGAGAGACAGAGACAGAGAGAGACAGAGCAGAGACAGAGACAGAGAGAAATGAGAGAGAGAGGGAGAGAGAGAGAGACCTAATTCAAACGACATCGCTGATGTCTGTGGTCTGGGGATCCAGGAAGTCGCCCACATATGTCATAAATCGTGTGACCTGGAAAAGATTCGTGACTGGGAGCGCGGCTTCTACTGCCGATCCCGGCCTGGAAGAGAGGTGAGAGGTGGTGAGTACGAGCCCAATAGATCTGAAACATGCTAGTGCTTAAATCCCCTTTCTATGTGAATTATCAAATCCGCATGTTAGAGATCCTTTAATCCTTTGAGTCCTGCACCCTGTCCACCAGCAGCCGGCATTGTCAGCCATGCTAGCAAAGCAAGAACTTAACCCTTTGACTCCCTTACCAGAGCCTCCGCAAAGTATGTGCACTGCCACTCCAGATGACAACGACAAACTATTGCTTGTATTTCTTGTCAAAAAACGCATATCACACATTGACACAGACACAGCCACAGACACAGACACAGCACAACACACACACACACACACACACACACACACACACACACACACACACACACACACACACACCCAAAACACACACACAACACAACACACAACACACACACACACACACACACACACAATATCTGGGACTGGGAGATCAGAAGAAAAACTGACTTTTACCCGTCAGATGGAGGTATAATAATAATAATAATAATAATAATTACAATATTTATATAGCGCAAAATCTTGATTTAAAATCAAATCTAAGCGCTGAAGCAGACACACACGCACGCACGCACGCACGCACGCACGCACACGCACACACACGCACACACACACACACACATACGCATGGCTATAAATGGGGAGAAAGAATAAAAGCAATAAAAGCAATAAAAGCAAGAATAAAAGCAATGGAAAATTATAGAGAGCATAGCATATACAATTATATATTATAACCATGTGATTCCCCTCCGAGCAGAGACAGGCTGCAGAGGGGTGAGGGGGGGTTGAGTGAGGTTAGGATTTTATGCAGAGGAGAAAAGGTAGGTTTTGAGAGCGGACTTGAAGGAGACAAAAGTAGGTATCACACACACACACACACACACACACACACACACACACACACACCACACACACTTACACACACACACACACACACACACACACACACACACACACACACACACACACACACACACACACACACACACACACACACACACACACACACAAGACTTGGGACTGGGAAATCAGAAGAAAAACTTTTACCCGTCAGATGAAGGTATCTAAGGGATCGAACCCGAAACTTCCAATCGGAAGCCTGACATTTACCCACTTGATTCCACGTCCTTTTGGGAAAGAGATAGAACAAAAGTTGTATGCGCGCAAGAGCAGAAGCGAAATTGCTGAAAAAGATTTTTTTTTCTAGAATTATTACATTTACATACATGTTATTCTGCCACGTGCACATGCCAGTATTTACAAATGCATATTTCCTGACTAGGATAGTACATTAAGACAGGTTTGATACACCAAACAAAAGCCGTACTACCAGTAAACTTTGTTTAAAGCTGCTTTCAAATAAATGTTCAGCATAATTTCAAATTCGCAGCAAAACTGTTTTCTGATATCACAACGTAAACATCAAACAAAACAAAATAAAACAAAACAGCAACGTATTGAATGGTTTCCTTTTAGCTACAACTAAATGTACTCTTGCCACAAACTGTGTTCCTGTTGTTATTGTTCGTCCTTGCTCGTGAAACATCAGTAGCTATCGTATGACCTAGATTCTAATTCCATCTTACCCACCCCCTTTCGTGTCCTCAAAAAAAAAAACTTCCACACAAACATCTTGTCATTTTCGAATCCAACCCCAGGCAGTGAATGATCGAGTGAATGACGTTCGCTCGCTCACAAGTTTTCAAACCGGAATGACCTCTGATGATAAATGATAGACTCTCGTCGATGCGACAGATGAACAGGAATACTGGTCCTTCATCGTCAGATATGGATCTTCATGTTGGACGAAAGACCTATCCTGACGGCACATGTTCTGTCACAGGTGCTGTATGTCAAGGAACTGGTGTATCTTCATGTGGGATGAAAGACCTATCCTGACGGCACATGTTCTTTCACAGGCGCTGTATGGGAAGCGATCTTGTGTGGGGTTCTGCTTGTGCTGTTCAGACATCATTGGTGGGCCACGTTCGCCGCATGGAAGATGGTCGCATCCCAAAAGACATCCTTTATGGTGAGCTTGCCACAGGGCAGAGAAACACTGGCCGCCCACAGCTGAGATACAAAGACGTTTGCAAGCGTGACATAAAGGCGCTTAAGATCAACACTGAGTCCTGGGAGGACCTCGCAGACGACCGCAACAGCTAGAGAACCACTCTCAAGAAACAGCTGCGGTTTGGTGAGGACAAACTGTCAGCTGCTGCAACAGAAAAGCGAGTTCGCAGAAAAGGATGACAGCCAACAGACCAGCATCAGCATACACATGCGACCGCTGCGACAGAGACTGCCTCTCTCGCATTGGTCTCTACAGTCACAGGCGACGCTGCTTGGACCAAGCAGACAGCCCATCTAGACATTAGAACGGATGTACTTTGTCCATGGTCAGCCATGACCGAGGGAGGCCTACTACTACTACTGGTCCCTCTCGTGTTGAAATGCAGTTGTTCTGCGCTGTTCAGACATCATGTGCCCAGTGTGCAGTGCTGTCACCAGTATCGTTGGCAGGATGCGTTGTCTGTATGGAAGACAGTCACATCTTAAATAATGTCCCTATGCAGAGAAATGAATTCTACTTACATTAAAAGCATTCTGCTTGTATTAAAAGAAGCGATATTTAATAAACATAATAGACAGAAATCATTTGATCGTGAACACATAAAACTACACATATTAGAGAGAGAGAGAGAGAGTGTGTGTGTGTGTGTGTGTGTGTGTGTGCGCGCGCGCGTGTGTGTGTGGTGTGTGTATGTGTGTGTGTGTGTGTGTGTTGTAGTGTGTGTGTGTGTGTGCGTGCGTGTGAGTGTGTGTGCGTCCTTTTGTCCATCTCTGTTGTGTCTGTATCTATGTGTTCACGTCTATCGTTGTGTGCAGTCACATGTGTTACTTTCATGCAAAATGGGAAACTACATCATGACACAGAAGGAAGCTTAACACGTGTAAGGAATTTGCGCCTGTATTTACTTGAAAGAACGAGCAGTGAAATACAAAAAAAGTTGTCTCTGATGTAGCCATGCTCCCTGGCACTGCATTACACTCAAGTCAGTTTTTCCCTTAACCCTTTGACTCCCGCAACCCTTGCATCAACTGCAAAAACTTAATCCTTCAACTCCCTCACCCTATCCACCAGATTCCTGCAGGAGGCAGGTGGATAGTGTGAGGGAGTCGATGGGTTAAGTTTTTTGCTTAGTAGCATGGCTGACAATACAGGATGCTGGTGGACAGGGTGTTGGAATCAAAGGGTTAATACAAAAATAGGTTGTTATTGTTTTGCTCCTCTTTGCAAGAGATCCATCTGCAGCTGTCAGGTATGACCCAGATACCAGCTAGATATTCTGTTTTTTTCGTATCCTCAACAGTCTAACCTACAAGTGGATGTCTTGTCATTCCTCCCCACAACCTTCCACCAAGGCAAGCGAGCGTGTGAGTGAACGAGTGAATAACGTTCGCTTGCTCATAAGTTTTCGAACCGGATTCACCTCTGATCATAAATAAGGTTACCTTATCAATGGCGTCCCGCCCACTCAAAACAGTGACAACGTAATTCTGCCATTGATTGAGACACCTATTGATGAGGTTCGGTGAAAACGTCATCAATCATGAATTGGGATCGTCGGGATCAGACTGGTATACATTCTTTTTTCATTCGTGAAAAGAGCGTTTGGTGGAGGCGTTTGGTGGTGGAGGGGTGTTAGGAGATGGGGGCATATTGTGGTGTTATTGTGGTTTGATGTTTTGGAAGGTTGCGTGGCGTCAGGCTTGGTTAAAGGCTCGATCGGTTGAATATTTATTGGATGGAGTGTCATTTCCACACATATTGAGAAATCTACCACATTTAGATTAAGTCTGTTCGAGTTTAACTCTTTGACTTCCTCACCCTGTCCACCAGCATCCGGCATTGCCAACTATGCTAGCAAAGCAAAAACTTAACCCTTTGATTTCCTCACCCTATCCACCAGCTTTGTGCAGAAAACTGGTGGATAGGGTAGGGGAAATCACAGGGTTAAGTTTTTTGTAGTTGTGGATAAGCTGCGGAAATCAAAGCGTTAACATGAATGTTCTCCTTTAGAAGTTACCTCATTTTTGTCACCTTCCCCTTTCGTCTTGATTTTTCAAATATGGATAAAATGAGTGAAATGTTCCAGATGCACTTGAGATAAAACTGGACCTCCTCTCACAAATACACTCAGATTTTTTTTAGTGTGTTGTTCTACATTCGTGCACGTGACGCATCGCTGCCGTTAACAATGACCTAGGTTCCAGTTTTGTCTTCTCACACCATACCCCTCCCAGTGCTCAAATGAAAAAAATCAAAAAAAAATATCTTGTTATTTTCCACACCCATACCCCACGCAATGAGTTATTGAATGACTTTTGCTTGCTCGTTAGTTTTCATATCAGAATCACCTTTGATAAAAGATAAGGCCGCACGTACTGTCCATTCCTACGTCAACAAATCCATAATGTATATTTTCTATTGACTGAGGCAAGAGGATGCTTGCTGCAGTTCAGTGGAAATACACTGTCAACCATACATCTTGAGACGTTGTAATCAAACTGACACATTTTTCAATTTGTTCTGGAGAATAATGTTTGTTTGTGAGGGCGTTCAGGAAGAGGTTGGGTGGGTGGAGGAGAATGAAGTGAGAGTGGTTGGGTAGCGTGCACTGTCGCAAACAACTTGATCGTCATTCATTGGTTTTGAAGTGCTCTTTCGTAACTTTGAAAAATCTGCTATTTAGGCACATGTATTTAGGTGAGGCTTGATTATCATTATTTATAGTATTCTGATTTTTCTGCATCTTTCCCTTTTCGCGCTTCTCTGTGTGTTTGTTCTTTCATTCTCTCGTTCTTTCTTTCTTTCCTTCTTTCTTTCTTTCTTTTGGAGTTAATTTAGAGGCAGAAAACACGCGATGAATACATCAGTTGGACCAGAAAAGAAATTGTAATGCGGCGTGTGTATATTGTATGTGCGTGTACTTGCATATGTATGGGAGTGCCTACACCAGCATGATTTATGTGTGCATGTGTGCATGCGTGTGTGTGGGTCTGTTTGTGTTTCGGCGAGTGATTTACATGTCAAACGTTATACACAGTCACTTTCAACGGTTTCAAAGATGTTAAGTTTCACACACATCAAAATCTTGCCCATCTGAATACAGATCGTCCACGCTGGTGCTATAGTCTGAAGACGTGTTCTACTGGGAAAGTAGCCATCATTTCATATAAATATTCGTCAATACAGGGGGGTGCAAAAGTAGGTATACAGTAAGTATCACATCATTATTATAATGCTTAATTCATTAAAATCATTAGCACATTGATATTAGTTGGCCTTATTTTCGATGTTTTCAGTGTCATTAAAAAACATACAATAAACTCCAGCTTAATGACGACAAGACGGAAGCTATCCTCATTGGCACCCGTCAGAAACTTTGTCAGCTGCCCCCTCTTTCTCTCTCATTATGTAACACATCAGTCCCAATTTCTGATTTCAGCTAAAAACCTTGGTGTCTGCCTTGACTCTAACCTCTCCATGAACAACTTTGTTTCTCAAACTGCCAGATCTTGCTACTATCACCTCCATCGTATAAGCCTGATCAGGAAGTATCTCTGTTGGAAACAACTGCAAAACTCGTTCTCTCCTTCATAATGTCTCGCATTGACTATTGCAATTCACTCCTGTCTGGTTTCCTGCCTCCACCATCCACATCCTATAGCGCATTCAAAACAATGCTGCACGCCTTGTACTCAAAAAGAAAAAAGCTGACCACATTTCTCCTCTCCTGGCACAACTTCACGGGCTCCCTGTATCAAAGCGCATACAGTACAAACTAGACACCATGTGCTACAAAAGCCTCAATAACGCAGCCCCGATTACCTGTCAAGCCTACTTGAGATCTATCTTCCCTCACGTACCCTCCGCTCTGCCTCCGATCCTCTGACTTTTCGCTTTCCACGCACTAAGCTCAATACCTACGGTCCAGAGCTTTCTCTGTTTCTGGTCCACTCTCCTGGAACAAACTTCCTCTCTCAGTCCGTCAGCAACCTACTTTCGTCTCCTTCAAGTCCGCTCTCAAAACTCACCTTTTCTCCTCTGCATGGAATCCTGACCTCACTCATCCCCCTCTGTAGCCTGTCTCCGCTCGGAGTGGAATCACATTGTAATATATATTTGTATATAATATGCTCTCTATAATTTTCCATTGCTTTTATTCTTTTTCCCCATTTATAGCCATGTGTGAGTGTGTGTGTGCGTGTGTGTGCGCGCGTGCGCTATGTGTATGTTCAGCGCTTAGATTTGATTTCTATCAAGATTTTGCGCTATATAAATATTGTAATTATTATTATTATTATTATTATTAATTATATTTTATTGTAACTAATAATATGCATGTACTTTTTCCTAACTTTTTTTTTTTTTTTTTTTTTGCAGGTAAAGCGGCAATTTAATTTAGATCTAAGCGGCAATTCAATGTAACCGTGGTTGGTAATTTGACAGACGAGGAGCGCAAATGGATCTTAAAACAATACTGGAAAACAGATGGACTTCTTTTGGGGGGGGATATGTAAAGGAAAGGGTTTTCGCACGCAAGCTGCGCACTGTTAATGACATGATTCAGCAAAAATTGATGCTGTAAAGATCTTTGTGCTAGAGTGTGCATGAGTGTCCGCTCTCGATTAGAGGAGTGTGTGAATACTGACGGCGAGCAGTTTGATATCTGAGGGATTAAGGCTGTGCTTGTTATTACATGTATATGCAATATTCATTTGTTTGTATAATAAATGCAATGAGTATTGTACGTGTTTTCTTTTTTCATAACTAGTATACCTACTTTTGCACCCCCCTGTATAACAAAAGATAAGACAAGGCAAGACATCATATTGTACTGCAAGACAATTTGGCCATGGAAGCAAACAGGGAAGATCGACAGCAGTTCCAGAGAGCTAAATCCAAGCTACACATTTTCAGGCTGTCTTGTGTTGTTCAAGCAAGGTAGAGGCACTGGGGATTTTCTACGTCCTCGGAGTCGAAAGGAGGATCAGAACAACACAGCCAAGTCATGCCGGACGATATTTCCTCCCTTCCACCCCTGGCCCCGGCCTCGGCCCCGGCCCCGGCCCCGGCCCCGGCCCCTCTTCCGTTTCCCTCCTGTCCCGGAAGTACACCACCACACCCCAGGTTCCCCCCCCCCCATCCACCCACCAGGGCCGTGTCACTTTCCTTTAATCTGCCACGACCTCTCCCCTTCCCTGCTCGCCTGTTAACGAGGAGATCGATGAGGCCTGAGACAGAAACAGACGGGGGAAGATCGAACGTCTTGGTTTCCCCTCTCCCACATTCACGGCTTTTTTTTTTTGCTTTTTTTTCTTCCACCCTTCAGTCACCTGAGCCACAGGTTTTGTGTCAGGCAGTATCACGGTGCGAAAAGCAGCCCCCATGGCATTTTAGTCCCAGGCAAGATCTATGAACGTGCTTTTGCTTATTTCTTGTCACAGAACGTCATAATAATTAATAATAATAATTACAATATTTATATAGCGCAAAATCTTGATAAAATCAAATCTAAGCGCTGAAACAGACACACACACACGCACGCACGCACACACACGCACGCACGCACGCACACACACGCACTACCACAACCAACAGCACACAACACACACACACACACACACACACACACACACACACACACACCACGCACACGCACACGGCTAAAATTGGGAGAAAGAATAAAAGCAATGGAAAATTATAGAGAGCATATTATATACAATTAATATATTGCAATGTGATTCCCCTCCGAGCGGAGACAGGCTGCAAGAGGGGATTGAGTGAGATCAGGATTTTATGCAGAGGAGAAAAGGTGAGTTTTGAGAGCGGCTTGAAGGAGACAAAAGTATGCTGCTGACGGACTGAGAGAGGAAGTTTGTTCCAGGAGAGTGGACCAAAACAGAGAAGGCTCGTGGACCATAGGTATTGAGCTTAGTGCGTGGAAAGCGAAAAGTCAGAGGATCGGAGGCAGAGCGGAGGGTACGTGAGGGAACATAGATCTCAAGTAGGCTTGACAGGTAATCGGGGGCTGCGTTATTGAGGCTTTTGTAGCACATGGTGTCTAGTTTGTACTGTATGCGCTTTGATACAGGGAGCCAGTGAAGTTGTGCCAGGAGAGGAGATATGTGGTCAGCTTTTTTTTTTAGTACAAGGCGTGCAGCATTGTTTTGAATGCGCTGTAGGATGTGAGTGGTGGAGGCAGGAAGACCGACAGGAGTGAATTGCAATAGTCAATGCGAGACATTATGAAGGAGAGAACGAGTTTTGCAGTTGTTTCCACAGAGAGATACTTCCTGATCAGGCTTATACGATGGAGGTGATAGTAGCAAGATCTGGCAGTTTGAGAAACAAAGTTGTTCATGGAGAGGGTAGAGTCAATGCAGACACCAAGGTTTTTAGCTGAATCAGAAATTGGGACTGATGTGTTACATAATGGGAGAGAAAGAGGAGGCAGATGAGAAAGTTTCTGACGGGTGCCAATGAGGATAGCTTCTGTCTTCTTGTCATTAGACAGAGACACACAGACAGACAGACAGGCACAGAGACAGACAGAGACAGAGAGAAAGACAGACAGACAGACAGAGAGAGGAGAGAAAAAAGAGAGAGAGAGAAAGAGAGAGAGAGAGAAAAAGAGAGAGAGAAAAAGAGAGAAAGAATGATCCTCTCAACGAAAAAGTCTTAAATCAATTTTATTCAAGATAAGGAAGACACTATAAACCATGTATCAACACATTCATTTTAGAGTAAATGCAGGTAAGTTTCTACAGCCCCGTG
>CM060305.1:25798614-25811114 GCA_030674185.1 Monoplex corrugatus | reverse complement strand
GAGACAGAGAGAGACAGAGACACAGTGAGAGAGACAGAGACACAGTGAGAGAGAGGCAGGATTCAGGGCAGAAAGGGAAATAGGCGTATTGATATGCTTCAGTGGTCCTGAATGAAGAAATCAATCTGTGATCACAGAACAGGCCGTTACTCGCTTCAGTGTTGCACGTGCACAACACGCGTCTGGCCTGTCGTTTACATGCACCACCAAGGAATAACCCCCTGCCAGTAACAGAGAAACGAGGAAGAACCATTGTGCTGGGGGGCAATTAATGGATTGGCTGGCAAGAAAGGGTAGTACATGAACTCCAGGCATTGTGTGAAATGCTTTTTGCTATTTATGTCCCTGTTGGTAAACTCTGCTTTCTTCCACTTGTAACGGGGAAAAAAATAATAAAGCGTTATTGTTCTTTAGATGTCCCTTAGGAAGTATCCTTGCTTGTAAAAAAAAAAAGAAACATAAGGAAAAGTTAGTGTTTTGTCTTGGAGGATGTTGTGGCAGGATTAGGTTAATTGTTGCTTTGTCTGAAATGTTTCTAATATGGTGTGTGTCTGATTTTCTTCTTCTTCTTCTTCTTCTTCTTCTTCTTCTGCAGGTTTTGGCATCAGACTGTGGGGCTGACAGTGTGGATTCTAGCCTTCCAGAGTCTTCAGCATCTTCCACCTTCAATCTTGTGTGCTCAGTGTCTTCATCTAGACAAGTCTTACTTCCCTATTTTTTTGGTCCTCCCCCCCCCCTTCTGTTCCCCCAACTGTCATTTTCTTTACCCTTCCCCCCCCCTCCCCCCATGTAGCTGTCTTCTTTCTGCAAGACATGTTTACACCATCTCAATTTTTCCTCCGTCAGCGTGTTATTTATTTCAGCCACCCACAGTTTTCTCTGTATTTCTATATTTTTCACTCTATCATCTCTTGTTTTCTCCATTACGAATCATATCATTTTCATCATGTTGTTGTTATATTTATTATTATTATTATTATTATTACTATTATTGTTATTATCATTATTATCATTATTATTATTATTATTATTGTATATTATTATTATTATTATTATTATTATTATTTATATTATTATTATTATTGTTGTTGTTTTATTATTATTGTTGTTGTTGTTGTTGTTGTTGTTGTTGTTGTTTTGTTTTGTTATTGTTGTTACGGCTACCACTTCCATTCCATGTAACATGGCAGGTCTCGCCATGGTTCTCCTTTCACCCTTGCTGGTACCTTTTCATCACAGAGCACTCCTTTCATCATTCTCTGGCTTTTCTATCTAGCTTGAATCTCTTTGCCACTTCCTTGCTTGTTCTTCCAGCCTTGTTAAATCAGATTGTGTAAAAGATAGACTGGCTTGTGTTGTGGGGTTTTCTCTCATTTGTTGTAAGGAAGATCACTGTTTCAATTATTTTCAATGTAATCTGCAATGGTGTTGTGTTCTTTTGTGTTGTGTGCTGTGTTCTGATGTTGTGTTGTGGTGTAACGTGGTATGGTGTACTGTTTTGTGTTGTTTAGTGTCAACATAATTATCCATCTGCAGTTTGTATATCTTGTACGTAAAACTGTAATTCAGGCTGACAATGCTTTATCCAGAAACCTTAACTATCTCAAAAGGCTTTTAAAAAAAAAGAAAAAGAAAGAAAGAAAAGAAACCCAAACAAAATTTACACACCACCCCGTTTTAAATTAACCTGAGCTATCTTCCATTTTAATAGAGACTCAAACAGGATGATTTCATTATTGCTATCATCATCTTCAAATCTGGAACCAGTATTTCCTAAGTGTAGAGTTTGGACAACGAAAATATAAAAGTCAGACAAATTTCTTTTTTATCACAAGAGCAGAAACATATATCACCCATCTGTTGTGATGAAGTATGTCTATTTGCATACGAAGAGACAGACAGAGAAGGAGGCAGAAATGTTATAGTTCTTTTCATCACTGCACTTAACAGATAGCAAGACAGAAAGACAGAGAGAAGAGAGATGGAGACGGAAAATAACAGAAATAGAAAAAGATGTTTTGAAACTCATTCAGTACTGCAATACCAGAAACAAGGTGTTAGAATTCATTTGGCACTGGGCGTGAACAGAGCAACGGAAAGGGGCAGCGTGTAGTGGGAGGGTGAACGGAGAGCTTAAGAACTAAAGAATTTCCAAAGAGACGGAGAGACATGTGTGTTGATATGCTTCAGTGGTCCAGGATGTAGAAATCAATCAGTGATCACAAACCAGACCACCATGAACGTTAATGTCGCACGTGCGCTGCATGTGTCCTGGCTGTCATACACAGGAACCAACAAAGAAAAAGAAACACTTGTAACAGAGAAACATGGAAGTGTTGTTGTGCTGGGGATCACCAAAGAAAAAGAAACACTTGTAACAGACAAACAAGGAAGCATTGTTGTGTTGGGGATCACCGAAGAAAAAGAAACGCTTGTAGGAGAGAACAAGAATGTTGTTGTGCTGGGATCACCATAGAAAAATCACTTGTAAGAGAGAAATAAGAAGCATTGTTGTGCTGGGATCACCAAAGAAAAAGAAACACTTGTAACAGACAAACAAGGAAGTGTTGTTGTGCTGGGATCACCATAGAAAAAAATCACTTGTAAGAGAGAAATAAGGAAGCATTGTTGTGCTGGGATCACCAAAGAAAAAGAAACACTTGTAACAGACAAACAAGGAAGTGTTGTTGTGCTGGGATCACCAAAGAAAAAAATCACTTGTAAGAGAGAAATAAGGAAGCATTGTTGTGCTGGGATCACCAAGAAAAAGAAACACTTGTAACAGAGAAACAAGGAAGTGTTGTTGTGCTGGGGATCACCAAAGAAAAGAAACACTTGTAACAGAGAAACAAGGAAGCATTGTTGTGCTGGGATCACAAAGAAAAGAAACACTTGTAACAGAGAAACAAGGAAGTGTTGTTGTGCTGGGGATCACCAAAGAAAAAGAAACATTTGTAAGAGAGAAACAAGGAAGCATTGTTGTGCTGGGATCACCAAAGAAAAAGAAACACTTGTAATAAAGAAATAAGGAAGCACTGTTGTGCTGGGGATACCCACCAAGGAAAAGTCTCGATTGTAAAAAAAAAAACAAGGAAGAATTAATGTTATGATCTGGAGGAAGTTGTATTAAGTTTTACAAAAATGGGTTTTGGTATGTGTAATAAAAGTAAATGTTGTCTCATAACTCTGAAGTCATATGGAAGTGAGGTGGAAAAACACTCAACTTTTCTCAGGGAAAGCATTATGAGTGTGTTGCCCATCTCCTATCCATCACTTCGTTATCTTCCAAGACTTTTCTAATACAAGGTCAGGTATCATATCATAGCTGGATGGATTAGAGGCAATACAAATGGCTTTTCTTGAGCCAAACTCAAATCTGTGCAGTCAGATATGAAGGTAAAAACTCTACCTCTGTGTGGACCAGGCCATTGTATGGATGTGTTCTAGCTGCATTTGAACTGTCTGAAATGCCTCCATGAAGGTGGGTTTAATAGACTAGTCACAGAAACAAAATGATTGAAAAGACATTTTTGAAAATAAAAAGTGTTTACTCAATTAGCTTGTTTTGCGCTGGCCATGTTGTGTGTGTTGTGTTGTGTTGTGTTGTGTTACATTACAAAGATATTTTCCATTCAAATTTAGTTTCTCAGTGAGCAGGACCTATTGCATACCTTGACAAAGATTAACTGACAAATCACTTTTTTTTTCTTTTTCATAAAGAAAATAACACAGTAAAGAGAAAAAGTGTTGTGTTGTGTTGTGTTGCATTAGGTTCTATACTTTTCTATTCTCTGATCTTGTGTTGTATAGCACGTATTTGCTTTGTATTGCATTTTCTGTCAACGGGTTGTTTAACAGATCATTTGCGCAACAAAACAGTACATATGCACCTAATTAACTTTTTTGTCATCATCACTATCAGTATTAACAGAAATAATCGTAGTAGTAGTAATAGTTGTAAAAAATAGTAGTAGCGTTTGGTATTTTGTTGTAGTTGTAGTGTTCACGTTGAAGGTGTATTGCTTTGTATATTTCTTCATTCGTTCATTTGCAAGATGGAAATCAAGTCGGATTACCTAGGAAAGTGTATGAATATTTCCTCCACTCACATCAATTTTTCTCCATTACAATCTCGTTACAATCTCGATACTTATACCTGAATGCACCTAGTGGGCTGAGTATGTGCAAAGTGACGCCCGCATTTATTCCATCTCATTGTTTATGCTATTTCTCTTTCTCCTCTGTCTGAAATAATGTTTGTTGTCTTTTTTCTTTTACTCACAGAGTTTTCTATTTTCTTTATGATTAAACCTTCTATGATCAAAGTAGTATAACAATAAAAAGACGGCATTTCCGGTCGCAATAAATATGCGATATAACCAATCAAATTTAGTAAGTATCTTTAGAGGAACTGGGTCATATATCTATCTGACCTAAAATGCAGACATGATTTGTAATAAATTGAAAGGAACATTTTTTTCAAGAACTCAGTCATCCCTGACCATACAATGCAACAAAAGAAATAAAGCAAGAAGACAATGATGATGATGACTTCGATGATGATGACAATGACGATGATGATTAAAGAAAAACATTTGTATTTTCTAACATCGCTCATTTGAAATCATGTATCTGACATTAGCTTTATTTGTTTGTTTACTTTTTTGTTTCTTTCATTCTTTCTTTCTTTTTGTGTTTGTCTGTTTTGTTTGTTTGTTTGTTTGTTTGTTTGTTGTTTTTGTTTGTTTGTTTGTTTGTTTGTTTGTTTGTTTGATTGTTTGTCTGTTTATTTGTTTTGTTTTGTTTCCTTCGAAGTTTATTCAATACCTGAGTTATGGAGAGGATTCCCGCAAACATGCCAAATCTCATGTTTATGCACTCAAAGCTCTGTCTCTGTCTGCGATAGTGCCTTGTTCTAACTGATATTGGCAAAAGTTCCTCAAGCTGAAAACGAAGTTTCCAGTTGGCGAGAGCCATTTGGCAGGAAATCATGGCCGAGCCAGCTCCCAATGAGACGACCAACAACCTTGTTGCGGGGAGGGGGACAGCCACCGTGAAAAGCAACTCAATTACAGAAGGGGAGGAGATTCCTCGCTCTGCACTCTTCAGCATGAAAAGGCGCGAAGAGTTGGTATGAATTGTCACATCCCTTTGAGTCGGCCTTCATTTGCATTCACGACGTGTGAAATTTGTCTTTTTGAAAACTCGTAAATTAGTTCATTCTCTTGTAGGGATGGGAATTGTAAACTCCATGCCAGAAGGGCTTCTTGTCTTCTTGTCTGATAGGTTGTTTTGGAACTGTGCCGAGGTGGACGTGCTGCGAGCGTTCCCCAACGTTTTTTCTCTTGTCCCAAGTCTGCCTTTCTCGTTGCGTGCCTGGCTTGCCCCGTTTTCCACTCGGAGTGGCTTGTTTGTGGTAGAAATGAAGAGAATGAACAGCCACGAGTGAAATTAGTGCCACTCGCGGGCCACGCAAATTTCATTCCGCGTGTTTCGTTTGTCGTCTGGGAGACAGTGATGGAAATGGGGACAGAGAGTTCATGCCAGAAGCAGTTTGTGTGTGGTTCAACTGTTTGTTTCTGTGTGTGTGTGTGTGTGTGTGTGTGTGTGTGTGTGTGTGTGTGTGTGTGTGTGTGTGTGTGTGTGTGTGTGTTGTGTTGTGTGTGTGTGTGTGTGTGTGTGTGTGTGTGTGTGTGTGTGTGTGTGTGTGTGTGTGTGTATGTGTGTGTGTTGTGTATGTTGTGTGTGTGTGTGTGTGTGTGTGTGTGTGTGTGTGTGTGTGTGTGTGTGTGTGTGTGTGTGTGTGTGTGTGTGTGTGTGTGTGTGTTCAATAGGCTGTTGGAATGAGACGATGTCTCTTCTTATGTTTTGAAAGACTGTCCATAAAAGTTTTTGGCTGCATCTAACGGTGGTTATGAATTTTCAATCTGAAGATGAAAAAGTCTAGTCTTGGAAGCAGTCTCTATAGATTTGGTTGGGCATTTCTTTTTTTTTTTTTTGGTTGTTATTGATATTGTTTTGTAACAGTGCGTATAATTATGTCCACTTCTTTCTATATAGTCCCAACGTTGACCCATGTATGCTTATGCAGCTCAAGAAGAGTTTACAGTTTTTTATGTATGGTTAGACAAGGTTTGTTTTTAACAATACAGTCAAGCACATTAACCTGAGACCTTCATTGGATGTTATTCTGTATTGTACATGACTTCACTCTTGTTCAATGTTTGCGCTTGTGGTACAAGTTGTGGCAGAATGATGTAAAAGAAAGGCGCCGAAATACCCCTACAATGTGTACAATCATTGAACGAATGACTAACAGAATGCTAGTTACTACAAATAACACATATATTGACAACACAGAGGCGTCGTCCAGGACAGTGGGAATACATTGCTGAAAAAGGCACCGATTTTCAATGAACAAGATCATTAAAGTTATAGGCAATAAAAAAAAATCCCACTTCAATTCAAGAGGAATAAATGCTTTACAAATTATGGCAAGTGAACCATCACTCATCAAAGATTTGGATATCAAACGCCTCTCGCCTTAGGTAGGCCCCTACATATGCTATGTGATCGGTAGTGAAGACAATTAACGGAAGCAAATCAGCCTCCCTGCGAAACAACATCCTCACAAATTGAAGCTGAAAACTTGGATACAGTACCTTTAAAATCTGCGAGGTATTTTCTTTTTAATGTCAGTAACGTGGTAAAGTGGTTACTCAACGGATTGCGGACTGGGTGGTCGTGGGTTCGAATCCCTATCAGCCCAGAAAAATTATTGTGGGATTTTTCTGTGCTGACCGGCTCCTAACCAGATTTGAGCATGCTGAGGGCTCACTTGCGCCTTCTTGTGCATCACTTGTACCAAGGACGGCTACTCAATAATCAGCTTGTTCAGCTACAGCCGATGCTTTTCCACATGCAACTAAGTGCTCAACTGGGCGCATTCATTGTCTGATCAGACATACAAACCAATACGTGGACTCACTGAGAAAACTGGGGTCACGCAGTCGAGTCTCAAATCAGACAAACAAAGCTATCTATGGGCTTCCTGAGAATACTGGGATCACACCCGCGTTTCATCCACTTTACGGATGTGTCATCGAGATCCTTGCTCAAATTTCTGGAACAATACATCTGGTGTCTATCGGACTTGGTTGACGCTATGACATGTTGTGATGGTAAGCTATATCTCTCTGAATTGGTTGACGCTATGACATGTTGTGATGGTAAGCTATATCTCTCTGAATTGGTTGACGCTATGACATATTGTGATGGTAAGCTATATCTCTCTGACTTGGTTGACGCTATGACATATTGTGATGGTAAGATATATCTCTCTGACATGGTTGACGCTATGACATGTTGTGATGGTAAGATATATCTCTCTGACTTGGTTGACGCTATGACATGTTGTGATAGTAAGATATATCTCTCTGACTTGGTTGACGCTATGACATGTTGTGATGGTAAGCTATATCTCTCTGACTTGGTTGACGCTATGACATGTTGTGATGGTAAGCTATATCTCTCTGACTTGGTTGATGCTATGACATGTTGTGATGGTAAGCTATATCTCTCTGAATTGGTTGACGCTATGACATGTTGTGATGGTAAGCTATATCTCTCTGAATTGGTTGACGCTATGACATATTGTGATGGTAAGCTATATCTCTCTGAATTGGTTGACGCTATGACATGTTGTGATGGTAAGCTATATCTCTCTGAATTGGTTGACGCTATGACATATTGTGATGGTAAGCTATATCTCTCTGAATTGGTTGACGCTATGACATGTTGTGATGGTAAGCTATATCTCTCTGACTTGGTTGACGCCATGACATGTTGTGATGGTAAGATATATCTCTCTGAATTGGTTGACGCTATGACATGTTGTGATGGTAAGCTATATCTCTCTGACTTGGTTGACGCCATGACATGTTGTGATGGTAAGCTATATCTCTCTGACTTGGTTGACGCTATGACATGTTGTGATGGTAAGATATATCTCTCTGACTTGGTTGATGCTATGACATATTGTGATGGTAAGATATATCTCTCTGAATTGGTTGACGCTATGACATATTGTGATGGCAAGATATATATCTCTCTGAATTGGTTGACGCTATAACATGTTGTGATGGTAAGATATATATCTCTGACTTGGTTGACGCTATGACATGTTGTGATGGTAAGATATATCTCTCTGACTTGGTTGACGCTATGACATGTTGTGATGGTAAGATATATCTCTCTGACTTGGTTGATGCTATGACATGTTGTGATGGTAAGCTATATCTCTCTGACTTGGTTGATGCTATGACATGTTGTGATGGTAAGATATATCTCTCTGACTTGGTTGACGCTATGACATGTTGGATGGTAAGATATATCTCTCTGACTTGGTTGACGCTATGACATGTTGTGATGGTAAGCTATATCTCTCTGACTTTGTTGATGCTATGACATGTTGTGATGGTAAGCTATATCTCTCTGACTTGGTTGACGCTATGACATATTGTTATGGTAAGATATATCTCTCTGACTTGGTTGACGCTATGACATGTTGTGATGGTAAGCTATATCTCTCTGACTTGGTTGACGCTATGACATGTTGTGATGGTAAGATATATCTCTCTGAATTGGTTGACGCTATGACATATTGTGATGGTAAGATATATCTCTCTGAATTGGTTGACGCTATGACATGTTGTGATGGTAAGATATATCTCTCTGACTTGGTTGACGCTATGACATATTGTGATGGTAAGCTATATCTCTCTGACTTGGTTGACGCTATGACATGTTGTGATGGTAAGATATATCTCTCTGACTTGGTTGATGCTATGACATATTGTGATGGTAAGATATATCTCTCTGAATTGGTTGACGCTATGACATATTGTGATGGCAAGATATATATCTCTCTGAATTGGTTGACGCTATAACATGTTGTGATGGTAAGATATATATCTCTGAATTGGTTGACGCTATGATATATTGTGATGGCAAGCTATATCTCTCTGAATTGGTTGACGCTATGACATGTTGTGATGGTAAGCTATATCTCTCTGAATTGGTTGACGCTATGACATGTTGTGATGGTAAGATATATATCTCTCTGACTTGGTTGACGCTATGACATGTTGTGATGGTAAGATATATCTCTCTGAATTGGTTGACGCTATGACATGTTGTGATGGTAAGATATATCTCTCTGACTTGGTTGACGCTGTGACATGTTGTGATGGTAAGATATATCTCTCTGACATGGTTGACGATATGACATATTGTGATGGTAAGATATATTCTTTGACTTGGTTGACGCTATGACATATTGTGATGGTAAGATATATCTCTCTGAATTGGTTGACGCTATGACATTTTTGGATGGTTAGCATAAAGCACAGCCCTGTCAAGCAGTTTCAGATGAACTCCATAGCATCATGATTATCATCCCCACTTGCAAGAAATCATCAGTTATTAATTAATGGGCTTAGCGGGCAGTATCCTTAGTAAGTTGGATCAAAACAGGCGCTGCTGATATCCACCGAAGTGATAAGCAGCAGTGTATAAGTCTCCTGTGGCGAGTGGCCCCATGGCTGCTTGACATTTCTGGCCCCCATGGGCTTTCCAACACTGAGATTTCGACTGAAAGACTTTCAGGTTGAAGGTATGCGCTGGAACCGAAATGAGCAGAGTGGGAAATAACGCCACTGAAGCAGCGCAGAAATTAGGACACGGAAAAACAATTCTAAGATTTGAGTATTGACTGCGGATGATGCCTTGTCTGTTTCGCAAAGACTGTTTGTAAGATCCATCGGATGGTCAGAAACTAATCTTTACCACAGTTGCTTTTTAACTTTTGTTTGTTTTGTGCGATCTACGAATTATACATGGCCATTTATTACGAATTATGCATAGCCATTTACTATCAGTTTTATGTCTGGTTTTCAGTTAACATATGTTGAATAAGTCATTAAATCAAATTGCCTGTTTGATACTGTTAGAATCAGTTCAAAAGTTATGGCTTTCTGTAAAATAAATAAACAAATATATAATTCCTTGTGTGTGGAGTTTTGTAGTTTATTGTATCCTAGCGTGTCCATATCCTAATTGTGTTTTTAGCATAAGCGTTTTATTTCAGAGTAGGCGTTCTATATACTTTCTTTGTATTTCTTTATATTAAAAACACATTTTAAATGTTCAGATTGATGTGTGTGTGTGTGTGTGTGTGTGTGTGTGTGTGTGTGTGTGTGTGTGTGTGTGTGTGTGTGTGTGTGTGTGTGTGGTGTGTGTGGTGTGTGTGTGTGTGTGTGTGTGTGTGTGTGTGTGTGTGTGTGTGTGTGAGTTGTTTTGAGGAGTGATGTGCAGCTTTACGTTGCATTATTTTGCGTTGTGTTGTTTTGTGTTTGTGTTTGTTATGTTAATCACACTTTGGCGCTTCGTATACTTATACATCGTATTTCACTTTGTTTATATTTCATCATTTGTGCTCGCCCATAATCGTACTGTATCATGTCGCATGATATCACGCAGCATTTAATTATAACACGACCACAAAAAGATAATATTAGAACAGCTTGTACTTGCTAAGTGTGCTTATTTCTGCTCTTTACCGGTTGGTAAATCAGATGCTTCTGTTTGCGACAATAACACCATTGGCGATACTGTTTACTTCATTAAAGTGAAATTCGTAGACCGGTAGTCGGCTGTTGTAGGCTTTTGTATAAGATGTTGATTGTGTTCGGTGGAAACAGGCGCAAAGTAGAAACAAAATGTTAAAAAATACCTTGTTAGTAAAAGATCCTTTTTTTGACAAAGGGCCTGGGCTCGAAACGTTGTGTTTTATACTCCGAAGGATCTTTACAAACAAGGTATTTTTTAATATTTTGTTTTTACACTCAAGATCCAGCAGTCATATTTTGTTTTACCTCCAGGCGCAAAGTAGGTCTGTTCTCAGACTTCTGTCAACTTCGTCATGATGGTCATCCTGGACTAAAGTGAAGAGAAAGACTAGACGAGTAAGAAAGAGTGCGAAGTACGTGGTAGCTGGTATTACATGTAAAAGTACTTGGTTGTTCTTGATGATGATGACGATGATGATGACGATGATGATGATGATGAGGGATGATGATGATGATGATGATGATGATGATGATGATGATGATGATGATGATGATGATGTGGTAGTGTTTTCCTGTTATGTTATCCCTTTTGTTTCCTTCTTGGTGCTGCTGTGGCTGTGCTGAGCTGTTTGTGATATTGATCATGATGAATGATGATGATGATGATAATGATGTGATGATGATGATGATGATGATGATGATGATGTGATGATGATGATGATGATGATGATGAGATGAGATGATGATGTGATAAAGCGTAGTGTTTTTTTATATTATCCCTTTTGTTTTCTTCTTTTTTTCTTCTCTTTCTTCTTCTTCTTCTTCTTCATCCATCTCTTCTTCTTCTCTTCTTCTTCTTCTTCTTCTTCTTCTTTTTTCTTCTTCTTCTTCTTCTTTTCTTCTTCTTCTTTAATGTCAGTTTTACTGTAAATCTCTTATCAGCAAAAATGAAACAAACGAAGCATTATGTGTTTCACTTTGAGTGGGGTTTTTTTTTTTTGCGTTTCTTGAAATTAGTGGTACTATTTCTAATTTAAGTGCATGTCAGTTTTACAGTTGTATAAGATTTCATTATAAAAAGTGCCACAATTTCCATTGGAATAGCCATCCAGCTAGGCGTGCGTGTGTATGTGTGTATATGTGTGCGTGCCTGTTTATGTGTTTGTGTGTGTTATGTGTGCGTGCGCGCGCGACTTTGTGTGTATGTGTGTGTGTGCGTGCGTGGTGTGTGTGTGTGTGTGTGTGTGTGTGTGTGTGTGTGTGTGTGTGTGTGTGGTGTGTGGTGTGTGTGTGTGATGGTGTGTGTGTTGTCGTATGTGATGTGCAGTGTGTGTCGTTGTGTGTGTTTGTCGTATGTGTGGTGTGTGTGTGTGTGTGTCGTGGTGTGTGTTGTTGTGTGGTGTGTGGTGTGTGTGTGGTGTGTGTGTGTGTGTGTGTGTGTGGTGTGTGTGTGTGTGTGTGTGGTGTGGTTGTGAGTGATGTTCTGCATCTCTTCAGTGGCACCACTTCTGTAACTCAAATTTCGGATCGCCAACATACAACAAGCACACCAGTTTCATTCAGTGACATCTCAACACACCAGTGAGTCCACAGAAGTTTACAGCCGTGAGTTTTGCCTACCGAAGCAGACCCTGATGACCGCTTCGGCGGGTGCCTATATTCAGATCCACCACGCCGTTTAGGACGCAGTCTGTTATTCCATTTACTTTTCTTTTTTTTTTATTGTTGTTCCATCTGCTTGTACTGGGTGGCCTGTTGGGAGATGAAGCTTTAAGTCTTCAGTTAAACGGGAAGCCAGGCGCAGAGTCATGGTGTATATGTGGAGTGTATCTGCCACTCCATCCATCCAGTGTCGCGTGGTCTTCTTCTGGC
>CM060305.1:25778614-25788614 GCA_030674185.1 Monoplex corrugatus | reverse complement strand
TTTTACGTATACCCTACTAGCCCATAGGAACCATAAACAAACATTTAGTGTTTACTGTTATTACTTAAAAATGTCCCATAAAATTCCTTTTACGGTTTTACTGCATCATTCAGTGAGATACTGGAATGCTATAACACCTTCCTGATCAACCTAATACTGAAACTTTATCAGGCTTACCAATTCCATTCATTGTGTTTTATATTGTCACGGAAAACAGAGGTAGTATGATCTGACATCATTTTATAGTTGCACAGGATAAAGGATTTATTTCCTTGAAAGGATTGAAATTGCAAGGAACATCAAGCCGAGGGTTGCTGTTGGCACCAACTGACTTTGGTTATTAAATGAGTGAGGAAAATCCAGTTTTAAGTTTTGATGTCATTGTCTACAGTGACTTTGAGTTTGAACAAGACGTTGCAGAGAGGGAAAGAATTATTCTATTTACTGGATGATTGACTAGACAGAAAGAAAAACATACGCGTTTAATGTTGACAGTGTTACTGGTCTTAAGCATCTGAAAACTAGTTTATGTTCAGCTTTTAATTTTGAGCATATGTTTATACATTATCAATGTATATTGATTTAACTTTTGACTCCCGTACCCTATCCACCAACTGCAAAAACTTCACCCTTTATTCCCTCATCCTATCCACCAATTTCCTGTAGAAATCTGGTGGATAGGGTGAAGGAGTTAAAAGGTTAAATTTTTGCTTTGTTAGCATGGTTGACAATGCAGGATGCAGGTGGACAGGGTGCAGGAGTCAAAGGGTTAAGAAATTATCGTCATACCACAATTTCTCAACTGTCAGCTTTGAAAATGAAATACATAAAAGGTAGTATTAGATAAGTAAGTATAATCAATAAATACATGAATAAATGAACATATCTTCACAATTTTTAATCTTCACGGCAGAGGACAAAAAATTAAAATAACGAAGTCAGTGGCAGTAACTTTTGTCCTCCCACAGGAATGGTTTCCTAAGATCAATTTGTCAGTGCCACTCCTTTCCATATTTCCAGCCGGACTTGCAGTGCCGCTTTCGTCCAAACCAAATATCGGAAACAAACTTGATGAAGTGGACCTGCATTGCAGCGTGTCGATTGGTCACACCATCTTGTGACGCTTTATGTCGCTTGCCCTACCAAAATGACGGGATATAAAGTTAAATTCGAAAAAATGGCCAGAGCTTTGTTCCAGTAGAGCAAAATTTTCGTTTCTTTCAAAGTTTATGACGCATAATAACACGCAGCCGGAAGAAAAGGCTGTTTGTCAGAAATTGCTCGCAATTTTCGTCTTAAGAGGAAATCGCCTCTGGCATTGTGCAGTTGTAAAGAACTCACATCAAGCAATGGGAACTTTGTGCTGAAGAAATTCTCATTTTCAAATAATGTGAAAGTGGACCGGAAGAGGAAATGGGGAAAATTGACGCAGCAGGAATATTTTTTTGTGTGTGAAATTGTTTTGCTGTTTATATCAGACTTGATATAAGTTGTCGTGTCCTGTACCCCTGTTCCCATGTGCCTGACTCTCTCTCACTCTCTCTCTCCTCTCTCTCTCCTCTCTCTCTTCTCTCTCTTCCTTCTCTTTCTTCTTCTCTTCTCTTCTCTCTTTTCTTTCTTTTCTTTCTTCTCTTCTTCTCTTCTCTCTCTCTCTCTCTCTCTCTCTCTCTCTCTCTCTTTTTCTCTTCTCTTTCTCTCTCTCTTTCTCTTCTCTCTCTCTCTCTCTCTCCTCCTTTTCTCTTCTCTTCTCTCTCCTCTTTCTCTCCTCTCTCTCTCTCTTCTCTCGCTCTCTCTCATCTCTCTCTTCTTCCTTCTCTCGCTCTCTCTCTCTCTCTCCTCTTTCTCTCTCTCTCTCTCTCTCTCTCTCTCTCTCTCTCTCTGTCTCTGTGAAATGTACTTTCATGCTAACAATCTGAATTATTTATTTTGTTAAATCGTTTCAGTCCTCATAAATCATCTTTTTAACGATAGTGTCAGTACAACAATAGTTCATTTGAAAATAAAATTATATTAAAGTTATTGTGTGTGTGTGTGTGTGTGTGTGTGTGTGTGTGTGTGTGTGTGTGTGTGTGTGTGTGTGTGTGTGTGTGTGTGTGTGTGTCTGGTTGTGTGTGTCTGTGTGTGTGTCTGTGTATCTGTGTCTCTATGTGTCTGTGTGTGTCTGTGTGTGCGCGTATGCGCGCGCATGTATATACGCACTTGCATGCTTGCTTCAAAAATTGGCCAGTTGAACATGTGACAGATGAGCGGGTTTTCACATTGGTAATTGACGCTGCATGCAACAAACAACGTAAAATTGTAAAGACAAATCATTTTCTTCAGACTTGATTGCCACAGCTAAAGTTAGTGGGGATTTCCAACAACGTCACTAATCCCACCATGACAAGGAAATCACCAAATTACAGAAAATTAACTGTACAATATGGGCGACCGAACAGGTAATTGTTACATAATGTTTGTAACACGATAATTGAAAAACACCTGGATCAGAAGCCTGAGGCTGGAGAGGAGTGAGGTGGTACAGACCTCAACATTTCTCAAGGCCAGCATCGTAACGATGTTACCCATCTAATCTCCCGTAGTGTTTGTACCTTGCTCAACCCTGAAGAGGAGCGGGTATCTATACGCAAGGGGATAAGGTAGAGGTTACATACACTGAGCAGTCTTTTGTTATCGAATCCACTAACAACGTGTAGATGCCCCCCCGCCCAGTCAACACCAAGGTAAACTGAAGCTGGCGCCCTCCCTCCCCAACCTGTCCCTGCGGTCATTAAGACCAAACCACGGAGCATATACTCCAAAGATGTCCCCTTCACCAGGTGGCAAGACAGGACATGTGGCCGACAGACACTCCGCTGACAACCAAACTCCATGGTTGCAGACAGGAGCTGGAAAAGACGGCTGCATTCATCGCCCGGACTCAGATGATTGTGTAGCAGCGTACGCCAAGAAGAAGAAGAAGAAGAACACCAAGCTGAGACTTAACCAGAGCACTGTCATGTCAACCATGTGCCCTGGTGTTGTGGTTAACTCAACGGATTCATCATCATCATCATCAGGTGCCCTGCCGCATGGCGTTGGCGACCATGGACTTCCAACCATCTCTATCTCTCGTTGCACCCAGCATCTCCCCCACCCTCTTCATCCCCAGCCACTCTGCAAGTCCGTCCAGCATTATCTCCCTGGGTCTACCCGTGCTCTCTTTCCCTCCAGCCTTCCAGTCGTGACCAGGTGCTCCAAATCCCCCTTCCTCATAAAATGGCCTATAAATGTTGCTTGTCTTTTCCTAATCTTCCTTATCAGTGATCGACTTGTGTCTGCCTCCATCAAGACTGTCTCGTTTGTTTTCTTTGCTGTCCATGGTACTCTCAACATTCTTCTGAGAAACCACATCTCGGTTGCCTCGATCCTGCTCTGGCTTTGCTTGCTGACTGTCCACGTCTCGCATCCGTACAACAGAATTGGTTCTATATAACACTCAAGGACTCTCTTTCTGATGTTAATTGATAGGCATTTGTTGGTAAGAATGCTTGTCATCTTCTTGAATGCTGTTTTGCCTTGGCCGATTCTGCCAGCTATTTCCGATGTGCATCTGCCGTCTGATGAAATGACCGTTCCCAGGTATTTGAACTTATTAACCTGTGTCAAGGTTGTGCCATTTGCTGTTATTTTGCAGGAGGGGATTTCATGTTTTTTACTGATCACCATGACTTCAGTCTTCTTGCTGTTTAGTTCCAACCCCTTACCTTTGCTTTCTGTTTCTAGTATATTCACAAGGTTTTGTAGGTCCCTTTCATTTTCTGCAATTAGCACGGTGTCATCTGCGTACCGAATGTTGTTTATCATTTTCCCTCCAACCTTTAATCCAGGATCTTCTTCTAGGTTTCTCATGATGTTTTCGCTATATAGTGAAAACAGATCTGGTGACAAAACACAAACCCTGTCTGACTCCTCTTTTGATGTTTTGAAAAGAGCTTATATTGTTTTCTATTCTCATTGCAGCTGTTTGTTCCCAGTACATATTCCTGATTATTCGTAGATCTTTTCCATCGACATTGAGTCTCTCCAGTTGGTTGATCAATTCTTCATGTCGTACCCGATCGAAAGCCTTGGTATAGTCAACAAAGCATAAATACAAATCCTTATTCATCTCAACTGACCTCTCTATGATAGTTCTTAGGATGTATATGGCATTAATAGTTCCTTTCCCCTCCACAAATCCACACTGTTCTTCTGCTATTTCTCTTTTGATTCTATTCCTTGTCCTCATCATGATTATTCTTAACAGGATTTTTGTTACATGACTCATCAAACTGATTGTGCGATGGAGTTCGCATTCTATAGCCCCTGTCTTCTTTGGAAGTGCAATGAAAATTGATTTTGACATATCTTTGGGGATTTTTCCAGTGTCATAAATTTCATTTAGGAGGACTGTTATTTTTTCTATGCCAAATTCCTCCAGGGCTTCAATCATCTCTGTAGTAATGTTGTCTGGTCCTGGGGCTTTTCCTGGTTTCATCTTTTTCAGTGCTGCTCTGACTTCATCTTTCATTATGGGTGGTCCTTCAAAGTTCTTTTTTATTATGTGTTCTTCGTTTCTGTCATCCTCAAAAAGGTCTTTAGTGTACTCTCCCCATCTGTCTAATACCTTGTCTTTTTCCATGATAAGCGTGCCATCTTTTGATTTTAAGCAACCAGTTGATGTGCATGTATTTTTCCTATGAAAAATTTCTTCAATTCGTCTGTACATACCCTGATGATCCGTTTTGTGTCGTTCTTCTATCTCTTTGCATTTTGTGTTCAGCCAAGCTTCCTTAGCTTCATTGCACCTATACCTGATTTCTTTGTTTATCTTCCTGTATATCTCCTCGTTTCTCTTTGCCTTCCTCCTTTTCTCCATCAGGCCCAAAATTTTATTAGTCATCCAGCTCTTTTTTGCTTTTCTATTTGCCTTAGGGATTTCCTCACAAGCTTCATTTATAGAACTTCTCAACTTTGTCCATTGTTCCTCACTGTCACCAATGTCTTCCAGAGCACTGAATTTGTTTTGAACATGTACATTAAATTTTTGACGTGTCATTTCATCTGTCTTCAAGAGTCGAAGGTTTTGTTTGATGTTGCTTTTGGTCTGTTTCCTTTTCCTCAATTTCAGCCTAAACCTTCCCACTACCGGATTGTGGTCACTGTTGCAGTCTGCGCCTGGTAGTGTTTTTGCTGACAGTAAAGAATTTCTAAATCTTTTGTTAATCAGGATGCAGTCAATTTGATTTTTGGTATTATCTCCTGGACTCATCCAAGTCCATTTTCTTCTGTTAGGCTGCTCAAACCAGGTGTTTCCTACTATGAACTCATTCATCTGTATTCTACAAGCTTCCCCCCTCTTTCGTTTTGTGTACCAAGGCCATGAGGTCTCCTGTTCGACCTGTTCGTACAAGCATACTCACAATCCAATCTTTCCCACACACACACACAAACACAACACACACTACACACACACACCACCACACACACACACACACACACACACACACACATAATATATATATATATATATATACACACATACCTCCACCTATCCTGTCCACTTTAGCATTAAAATCTCCCATTATGACTGTAACTTCCTGTGATTTACATTGGACCTTGGCCATCTCTAAAACTTCGTAGAAGTTGTCGATATCTTCCTGAGTACTTGCGGATGTTGGTGCATACACCTGTATGATGCTGATATCAAAAGGTTTCCCTCTGAATTTGACCAGTAAAACTCTGTCAGACACTGCCCAGTATCCTTTAACTGCTTTTGATTTGTCTTTGTCCATTATGATGCCTACTCCTCTTTCATGTGAATTACCACCAGAATATATCACTGTATATTCTCCTGATGTTATCATGCCTGCCCCCTTCCATCTCATTTCCCCTAGTCCTAAAATACTGATGTTCAGCCTTTCCATCTCCATTTTGATGTTGTCCAATTTACCTTTCTGTAACATTGTTCTTATATTCCATGTTGCCACCTTGGTGTTGAATTTAATTTTGGTTTTGGTCGCAGTAGCTGGCTGACGGTCTGGTGTCACCTGCGCCGCATGACAGTCCCTACCGGACGAAGGTGCTCCACAGGAGCACCTATTGACGTCGTTAACTTTATTCTTTATTCTTCCTCTGTCCATGGATTTCCTGGGGAAAAGTACGATGGTGGTTTCCCCTTGCCTTCCATCGGTTTTTTCTTTTAGGGTTGACTCCCTTAGCCTTACTCTCTCCCGAGATGTCCACAAGGCAGTGGAGCTATTTACCCATAGCTTGGGGATCTGGTTCGTGGGCACCAGGGCATGTCCACACGCCGGTGGGCCTGCATGCCTCACGTCTGGGGGCCAGACCTCCTCCGAGTCCTCAACGGATAACCGAGTGGAAAGCTGTGGGTTTTGATCTCCATCAGTACTTTCAGAGTCACTGTGGGATTTTTCATCTCCAGTAGGCTCCTACCCACAGCTGACCGTGCTCCTTTGGGAAGACTGGGACCTCACAGGGCAGTCTCATCCACTTTACGGATGTGTCATCGAGGATGTTGCTTAATTCTTTTGACCAACACGCAGGTATCTGTATCTTTCGAGTCTGGTTGGCGTCAGGATATATTATTTTGATTGTAGGCGTAGAGTACGGCCCAATCACGCAGTCTCACATCCAGATGGAACTTGCCTGGCATCATGACTTTTGTCCTCATTGTCATCCTCATCATTGTATTTAAAAATTCCCAACTTCTGTGGCCATCAAGGTAGTGTAGAAAACGGAAAAACTGGACCTAAAAAAGAGGGTGAGCACAACAGAAACTGCCTAAGTGCGATGATTCTTATAAAAAGAAGAAACACATTTTATTACCATTCGTTCTTATCTTTGTTTACGTGTTTATATTATAGTAACCTGTTTTATTTCATGTGGTTGTATTTACTGTGTGGAGTAGCTACGACAAACTGTAAGGCGGGTCCAATGGGACTTATTGTAAATTGTTCTGAAGTTCTGAGGTTTTGAAGTTCTCTTTCTCTCTTTCTCTCTCTCTCTGTCTCTCTCAGTCTCTCTCCCTCCCCCCCTCTCTCTCTCTCTCTCTCTTCTCTCCTCTCTCTCTCTCTCTCTCTCTGTCTCTCTCTGTCTCTCTCTGCTCTCTGTCTCTCTGTCTCTCTCTGTCTCTCTCACTCTCTCTCAATCTCTCTCAATTTCTCTCTCTCTCTCTCTCTCCTCTCTCTCTCTCTCTCTCTCTCTCTTTCTGTTTCCAGAATGGATGTGTGATGTGTGTAAATGTATGTGTGTGTATATGTGTGTGCGTTGTGTGTGTGTGTGTGTGTGTGTGTGTGTGTGTGTGTGTGTCTGCGTGTGTGTGTGTGTGTGTTGTGATTGTGTGTGTGTGGTGGGAAAGATTGGGTTGTGAGTATGCTGTGTTGTGTTTGTTTGTGTGTGTGGGAAAGATTGGATTGTGAGTATGCTTGTACGAACAGGTCGAATACTATGAACACATTTTGACCTAGGTAATATTTGGTGTCGCGCGCATTTTCAGCTCCACACATGGAATTGATAGGACTGCAAGAATTATCAGATCATTACAACCTTAATCCAAGATTGTCGTGGTTACTGTTTCTGGTGACTTGCCTATTTTCCTTTTTTTCTTTTTTTTTCTTTTCTTTTTTTTTTTTTTTTTTTTGTTCTTTTTTTTAACTCTTTCATCCCATGGGCAGCCATAATCCCTTGGATGTGAGTACGCTGGCTTGATTGGCACAATCTCAAAGACGACCCTGAACTGTGTTTGTATCGGGAATAAGGGGTTGGGAGGGTTGGGGGTTGGTTAGGATAGTAAGAGAGAGAGAGGGGATGTGCGTATGTGTGTGTTTATGTGTGTGTAAGTGTCAGGCTTTCTGGCTAGCTGGTTGGCGAGTAAGGATATATATATAATATGTGTGTGTGTGTATATATATATATATATGTATATATGTGTGTGTGTTTCTGTGTGTGTGTGTTTGTGTGTGCGTGTTTGTGTGTGTGTGTTTGTGTGTGTGTGTTTGTGTGTGTCTTTGTGTGTGTGTGTGTGTGTATACGTGTGTGTGTGTGTATGTGTATACGTGTGTGTGTGTGTGAGAGAGAGAGTGTGTGCTTATGCGTGCGTAAGTGTCAGGCTGTCTGACTGGCTGGTTGTCTGTGTGCGTGTGTCTGTGTGTGAGAGAGAGAAAGAGAGAGAGAGAGACATAAAATCAAAGAAATGAGACTGGCAGACAGACGGACAGAGAGAAAAGAAACATGAGAACTTGACAGACTTTTCCAGTATAAACTAACATAAAATTGTTAATCATAAACAAACAAGGTAAACAAGTCAGCGAATCATAAATGGACAAGTATGTCAAATTTGATAGTAGAGGGAAAGAGAGACACAGAAAGAGAGAGAAGAGAGAGAGAAGAGAGAGAAGAGACAGAGAGAGAGAGAGACAGAGAGAGAAAGAAAGAGAGCTTTCCTGTTAACACTATTACAAATTTAAAGACATCCAACAAGGTCAACAAATAATTAAATCATTAATACGTGGACACGAGCTACTATCTAATTAGGAAGGAAGGAAGAAAACAGAGAACACAGGGAGATTTAATATTTCACTGCGGAAACAATATGGCATAGAACTGGAACAAAATGGACCCGTGTGTGGTAATGAGGTTGACTAAAGACTATTAGCATAGCCATGTGGAACTAGAAAGGGGGTTGAATTAGAATAATTGTTCACGTTATTTCAAGGAAGTCTTTGTGAAGTTTTCGTTTACAGCTGTGGAACCAGAAGAACAAGAAAACCACTGTAAGCGCGTATTTAACAAAACAAGACAAAACAAGCGCAAATTGTCGGCCAACCGGTCTTTGTCAAGCGCGAACGCACGGTCACAAACAGACCACAAACACCAAACAACGGATAATAAAAACAGGACTAAAAACTTCCCTGCCGCCTCGTCCAGTGGATAAAAAGGGATCACAACAGCTGTGTTGTGATGTGCATGACTTGATGTTGACGGGCAATGTATTCCAGAGGTACGTATCAGAAAAGGAGATGCTTCCATTAAATATATCTGATCTTGGGGACCGTGCTGTAAATAGATCTAATCTTGGTTTTGGAAGATAACGATTCTTTCTTGTGTTTGTGCAGAGGGCTTGGCATGGGGGTAAATAGCTCTGTTAAATATTTGGGGGCGGATCTGTGTATACTTTTTTTTTAATGTGTGTACCTTTCTTGTAATTAAGTTGAAGTTTTTAGGGGTGGTATTTCTGCTTTTTTAAATTTTGATCTCCAGTTGGAAACTGTCATTTATTAAACCTTTTCCTGCTGATCTTCTCAAGGCATTTTTGTAATAGAGCTTCACTGCAACCATCCCATGCTGCTGATGCATATTCAATATACACACTGCAAGGTTTTGTATTTGTTTTGTTATTGTTTTGTGTGTGTATTTTGTTTGTTTTTCTTTTTGTTTGAAGGTTGTTTCTTTCCTTCTTTCTTTCTTTCTTTCTTTCTTTCGTTTTTGCTTTGTTTGTTTCTTTGTTCTTTTCTTTCTTTGTCTGTCTGTTTTTGCTTCATGATGATAAACTTTGAGGACCTACTAGAAAAAATTCTTAAAGAGAATCTTATTAAGATGATCAACCTGAACTTCCCATTTCAGTTTTTCGTCCATTATACACCAAATACACGGTACTCAGAAACTCGTTCTATATCTATACTGTCTAATGTTAATTGAGGATGTGTTTTGATTGGTGTTATTTCTGGCAAGTTGTAATTACCATTGACATAGTTTTATAGGACTGACCTGCATATGGTTTGCATCACACTATTCTCATACTTGGTTTATACGTAATTGTAATCTTTCTTGTATTTCAAACATTTGTTTCCCGGATATGTTAAGAGTACTGTTGTCACATAGCTCATGACATTTGATGGAGTTTGAAGTTAGGTCTAGGATCAAATCATTGGTGTAGTTTTAGATCCAAAATTGAACC
>CM060305.1:25758614-25761114 GCA_030674185.1 Monoplex corrugatus | reverse complement strand
CAGTTCTTTGACCGTTGGCGTACTCGCACAATAAGTATGTAATGACGTTTATCCTATTTTTGACATTCCTAAAATGTTAATTTGGAAGCTTTTAATTCGCCTTACCACATCTGTCTCATGTTCCCTCTAATGCCACATACTTGCGCGCGTGTGGGCTACCATCACAATCACTTCACATCACAGCCTTCCAACACGGAACAGACATTGTGAGCTTTGCTTTGAAATCGGATAGAATTCAACATTACGTGTCGTCTTTAATTCTGGAATTCCTGCATTGCCCGAAAGCAGACGACTAACAACAGACATTAAACGCACCTCAATCTCTCTAGCATTGCCTTGTCAATCTACAGGTTGCTTCGTTAATTAAGAACTTGATCTTTAGTAACGCTGCGGAATGGTCCTTGAGCCTTGGCAGGGTAAATAGTTGACTCCAGACATTCGCTGAGACAACCAAACAACTGGTCAGTGACCGCAGAGCTCGGAGTTTGTTTAATTAACCCTTTGACTTCCCGCACCCTGGCCACTAACTGCAAAAACATAACTTTTGACTCCTCGCCTACCCACCAGCTCTGTAGAAGTTTGTGTAGAATAGGTGATAGATCAAACAGTTAAGGTTTTGCTTGCTAGCATGGTTGACAATGCAGGATTCTGTGACAGGTGGGGGACAACGGTTAAGGGATCTCGCAATCGACATCCTATGCGCTCCACCCATATATGTCAAAAATTGTCTGGCAGACTCCTTGAGCCTGCGCAAAGTTCTAAACTCTCACAAGGTCTTGACAGAAAGGAGGCGGGGAAAAGAACAGGACCTGTTAAACATTAATCTGACACAAAGACAATGATTGGAAACCAGTCGCCATAGTGTAGTCGTTAACGCAACGGACTACCGACTGGAAGGTTGTGGGTTCCAGTCTCCATCAGTCCCTTCAAATATCATTGTGGGATTTTTTTTCCCGCTCTAATCGCCTCCTACATATAGTTGGGCGTGCTATGGGCTCGTTGAGAAGACTGGGACCATACAGTCGAGTCTCATCCACTTCACGAAAATGGGACCAAAAAAAAGGTGAACACAAAAGTAACTTTCCTGGGTGCGATGATCCCATAAAAAGGAGCATTAAGGTGGACAGCTGTCTGGTGTCAAGTTGCAAGCTAGAATTGATCTTGAGACATCAAATATTGAGTCTACGATTCTACCAACAGACTAGACAGACAGCAAAAAAAAAAAGCTCTAAACAAACAGAAATGAACGTATGTCCCCCCCCCTACCCCCCCCCCCCCCCCCCCCCCCCCGTGAGGATTGAATCCAAATGCAAAGTGCTTGCATCATCAGCATGGCACTGATCTCACCAACTACTAGCGGGAATACCCATAAAATAATAACTTGTGGCCCACATCAGTACAGCAAAGGAATGTGTTTTTGAAACGGATTGAAAGGTGAAATGTTGACATGTGCTAAATCTTAACGTTCATTTTTAAACTTACAATGTATAAAAAAAAAAAAAAAGCATTGTGAATATTCTACATACTCTGTGGAATTCATATGTCAACACAGTCTTTTCATATGTGTAAAAACGTTGTTGTTGTTGTTGTTGTTGTTTTTTTTGGGGGGTGTTTGTTTGTTTGTTTGTTTTTGTCATTCATTCTTCGTTGTCACATTGCATGTTAAGTGTCCGTTTTTATGAAACAAAAATGAATTTAAAGACAAGTTTTAAAAACCTTGTAGACCACATCAGTTTCGAACTCCAAATCCTTACTTTATACGTATGGATCTCGACCCTACTGAAGTTAATGAGCCTGTATCAGAGGCCATAAAAAGATGGAGACTACATCAAGATGCCCCGATATTCCACTGAGAGTGAAGTGGATTTATATGTGAATTTTACTACTTATTTCTTGTTTATGAAAATGTTTACACAGTACACGGTAGTGGAAGGATGAACGTCTGTTTGAAATGGAGGAATATTGTGTTTTTTGTAAACTGAAGTGGTGTGGATATTTGTACAGTTACGTTGCATTATTGTTGACGTTAAGAATCATAAAAGAAAAACGCCCTTTGAACTCTGAAAAAAGATCAAGTAATTTGATGTAAACAAGTACTCGCACACACACACGCATATACACATACATGCACACACACACACACACACACACACACACACACACACACACACACACACACACACACACACACACACACAAACAACACACACACACACACAAACACACATACACAAACACACACACACGAACACACACACACGCTCGCACACCCCTATATGCATACACACGCACGCGCGCACACACACACACACACATACAGCACGCACACACACAACACACACACACACACACCCGCAAGCACGCACGCACACATACACACATGCGCCTGCGCACGCGCGTACGCGCGCACACACACACACATATTCCACTTCACTGACACCAGTGAAAAGACGTTAAATCAAAGAACGAACGAACTGACACCAGTGGAAATAACTGATGA
>CM060305.1:25743614-25753614 GCA_030674185.1 Monoplex corrugatus | reverse complement strand
TTTTACCCTGGAATTACCTCGTCTTTGCAGCATACTCCTAGAGCTTTACGTTGTCTTACCAAAATATCTAATTGAGCTATGTTCTGATTATCGTACTTCAAAAGTTGTATTACCTTTACGAAAATTGTATCCCTAATAACTGCACTAAAAAACAAGAAGCTGTCTCGTAGTTCTTAGGTTGTTTGCTTTATTTTCAGCTACCGTGAACACAAATGTATCCATTGACAGGTTGATGTCTTAGAGACATACTGGGAAATAAATGTCCGTATGATGTCTTTCTCAGAAACAGTTATGCTATTCCAGTGTGATTATCTAAAAGACCCTTGTTTCCTTGATTATTTAAAAGACCCTTGTTTCAGACTTACGGATAAAGTGTGCTTTTTTATTTGGTTGGTTGGTTGTTGGTTGGTTGGTTGTTGTTGGTTGGTTGGTTGGTTGGTTGGTTGGTTAGTTGGTTGTATGGTTGGTTGGTTGTTGGTTGGTTGGTTGGTTGGTTGGTTGGTTGGTTGGTTGGTTGGTTGGTTGGTCGGTTGGTTTGTTGGTCGGTCGGTTGTTGTTGGTTGGTTGGTTGGTGTTGGCTGGTTGGTTGTTGGTTGGTTGGTTGGTTGGTTGGTTGGTTGGTTGGTTGTTGGTTGGTTGGTTGGTTGGTTGGCTGGCTGGCTGCTTGGTTGGTTGGTTGGTTGGTTGGTTGGTTGGTTGGTTGGTTGGTTGGTTGTTGTTGATTGGTTGGTTGGTTGGTTGGTCGTTGGTTTGTTGGTCGGTCGGTTGGTTGGTTGGTTGGTTGGTTGGTTGGTTGGCTGGTTGGTTGGTTGGCTGGTTGGTTGGTTGGTTGGTTGGTTGATTGGTTGGTTTGGTTGGTTGGTTGGTTGGTTGGTTGGTTGGTTGGTTGGTTGTTGGTTGGTTGGTTGGTTGGTTGGTTGGCTGGCCGCTTGGTTGGTTGGTTGGTTGGTTGGTTGGTTGGTTGGTTGGTTGGTTGGTTGGTTGGTTGGTTGGTTGGTTGGTTGGTTGGTTGGTTGTTTGGTTGGTTGATTGGTTGGTTGATTGGTTTTTGTTTGTTGGTTGGTTGGCTTATTGGTTTGTTGTTTGTTCATTTGTTTGTTTATTTGTTTGCTTGTTTGTTTGTTTGTTTGTTTCTTTGTTTCTTTGTTTTCTATCCCATTCCCTTAATAGCATTAGGGTCACTCAATAGGGACAGTTTTTTACATGCTATCGTGAGGAGGAGGAGGAGATGTGAAAGTTGTACTCTGTACTTCCTTTCATAATATATGCAACTGTAATAAGGCCCGAAAGATACAGGATTCTGTGTTGTTAGTCAAGAAAATTAAGCATTGTCTTCGATAAGACATGTGATGAGAGTCGACCCACAATGAGTCCATAGCACATTCAACTGTGGGTAGGAGCCAGTTGGAACCAAAAAATTCCACAATCACTTTGGGGGACTGATGGAATTTAAACCCACAACCTTCCAGTTGCTCATCCATTGTACTAACCGCTGCCCCATCATGACTGGCTATTGTGTTAGTTTCTTAATAACATACTTCAAAAGTTATTTGGTGCAAAATATGTTGGTTGAACTGAGCCAAGATGTAGTTTCTAAGAAGAATGTTGAGAGTTCCATGGACAGCAAAGAAAACAAATGAGACAGTCTTGATGGAGGCTGACACAAGTAGATCACTCATAAGGAAGATTAGGAAAAGACAGGCAACATTTATAGGCCATTTTATGAGGAAGAGGATTTAGAGCAACTGGTCACACCGGGAAAGCTGGAGGGAAAGAGAGCACCAGGTAGACACAGGGAGAAAATGCTGGACGGAATTGCAAAGTGGCTGGGGACGAGGAGGGTGGGGGAGATGCTAGGGGCAACGAGAGATAGAGACAGATGGAAGTCCATGATCGCCAACGCCATGCGGCAGGGCACCTGATGATGATGATCATGATGATGGTGTCTGCTAGATAAAGGACTTGTAAGGAGAGACCAATTCTGTTTGAAACGTGATTGGGTCGTTAGCTGGAGAGATTTGAAGAGATCTATGGCGGCATTTAGAATTATTTAGAATGTTGTTTTGGTCACTGGCTTAACTGCTCAGAGCAAGAGACCATCTCTGGTTGCACGTTTTGGAGCACGACAAGGTCGATGGCCAGACAGATTTAAACATGGGTTGGGTATCCAGTCCTAGTGATTGCATGATGAAGGCATGTCCCTAGGACACACAGAGGTTAACAACCTGTTCCCTTGCCAGGTTCGTTAAACATGTCCCTGAGAGAATGAAATTCACTTAAGCTGCAGATTATAGGTTTACAGCCAAACCTAGTCCAACTGACTTGTAGTTAGCTTCATTACTGCGTCTGTCTAAGTACCGTAATGTACCGAAATTCACTGAGGAGAGAGAGAGCAAAGATTTCTTCAAACAAACCCTGTAATCGAAGCGTATGTCTGGTAGAGACATTTTCTGTAACTGCAGCGCTAAATTGGCATTGCTCTATAATCCACCTTCCTGCTGGTGCTTGCCCGGGTAATTTGCGCGTTGGAGGTAAGGGAAAAGAGAAAAAGGCAAATCACAGCTGATGTCTTTCTGTGAGAAATATGAGAGCTGATGCAGATGTAAACATGCACATACTTTAATATACTCTCTATTTTTTCCTCTCTCTCTCTCTATCTCTCTCTCTCTCTCACTCTCTCTCTCTCTCTCACACACTCTCTATCTCTCTCTTTCTCTCTCTCCCTCTCTTCTCTCTCTGTCTCTCTCTTTCTCTTTCTCTCTCTCTCTCTCTCTCCCACACACACACACACACACACATACACACACTCTGTCTCTCTTTCTCTTTCTGTTTCTCTTTTTCTCTCTCTCTCTTCTCTATTCTCTCTCTCTCTCTCTCCTCTGTCTCTCCCTCTCTCTCTTTCTCTCTTCTCTTCTCTCTCTCTTCTCTATTCTCTCTCTCTCTCTCTCTCCTCTGTCTCTGTCTCTCTCTCTCTCTCCTCTTCTTTTCTCTCTCTCTCTTTCTCTCTCTCTCCCTCTCTTCTCTCTTCTCTCTCTCTCTCTCTCCCTCTCTCTCTCCCTCTTCTTTTCTCTCTCTCTCTTTTTTTTTCTCTCTCCCTCTCTTCTCTCCTCTCTTCTCTCTCTCTCTCTCTCTCTTCTCTCACTCTCTCTCTCTCTCTCTCTCTTCTCTCTCCCCTCTCTCTCTTCTCTCTCTCTCTCTCTTATCTCCTATCCTTCCACCATTTTGTCCCAATGGAAACCCCCAAGATAACAACATTGACATTTCAAGCAAAAACCAAAACAATGTAGGCATGCCCGCACAAGGGCATTCTGACTCTGCTGCTCTTTTGATCATTATCATAATGACCCCTGCTTTGTGCTTTTATGGGTTATGGCTACTGTGTCAGTCTTTCTGACTCATGTGATGCTCATCTTGCTGAAGATGGTGGCAAAATGGAATCTTGCTTCACCACTATCACCAACACCATCACCACCGCCTACGTCGTCATGATAATCACCACCATGATTTAGTCTATACTCATATTTTTATACGCTGTTTTCTATCCTTGTCCCTTCCATTTCTCCCCTTTTCCAATCGCTTTCGTCTGTGTTTGCTATTGATAATGATGATGGTGATGATTTGTGGTGATAACATTGGTTTGCAGATTCTCTTCTGTGGTGTGTGTGTGTGTGTGTGTGTGTGTGTGTGTGTGTGTGTGTTGTGTGTGTGTGTGTGTGTGTGTGTGTGTTGTGTGTGTGTGTGGTGTGCGTGTGCTGTGTGTGTGTGTGTGTGTGTGCGTGTGCGTGTGGTGTGTGTGTGTGTGTGTGCGTGCGTGTGGTGTGGTGTGGTGCTGTGTGTGTCAGTGTGGGAAGCATCGTCTGTGCGTATGTGTTTGTATACGTGCGGTGTGTGTGTGTGTGTGTGTGTGTGTGTGTGTTTCTGTTTATCTGTATATGACTTTTTTTTCTGTTTATTCACTTCTGTGTGTGTCTGTGTCTCTGTTGTTTTTATGTGTCCAAGTATTTGCAGGGTTGTGCATTCGATCTGGGGGAAGAGAAAGGCTGCAGAGAGAACTCCAGCTGCTTATTAATCAGTTCCAATGGATTTATAACTGATATAATTCTTCTAGCAGATTTGGACAGGCACATTGTCACTAGATGGAGAGTTTGAAATAAAACATGGACACTGGTCTGAAAGTTTGAAGTAAAACTTGGCTGCTTGTTCATCAGTTTAATTAATGTGAAATGTGGACAGATTTGAAATGAACCATAAATGCTGGTAGTGTGGTTAGACTATCTGTTATTGCACTGCTGGCAATGGAACAAGATCTTTAGCCAGGTAAAATTCAGCACAGACCAGAAATCCAATCCTAGCTATAGCATGACGAACACATGTCTCTGAGACCTGTAAATGCTGAAAACCAGTTCCCTGCCATGTTCGTTATAAGCGAACCCCAAGGAAAAGGAAATTCACCTAAACACCTGAACAATGCTTTACTGCCAAGCCCAATCACGCTAGCTTGTGTAGTTAGCCTCATTACCGCATCTCTCTCTAAATAACGGAATGTATCGAAATTCACGAAGGAGGGAGTAAAGGCTCCATCAAGCGCACCCTCTAATCAAACATTATGTCAGGCAGAGACATTTTCTGTAACTGCAGTGCCCAGGTTGACATTAGCCACCCAGGGGTATCATTCCGCTCTATAATCCACCTTCATGCGGGTGGTGCTTATCAGGGTAATTTACGTGTTGGGAGAGGTAGAAAGAGAAAAGACAAAGACCTGAGATGATGTCTTTCTGTAAGAAAGAAAATGTTATGAGAACTCAAGCAGAAGAAGGGGAGGGAAGGAGGATGAAAATGAAAAGTAAACACACTGAACAGAAAGGAAAGAGGGGAAGGGAAAAATAAAAAGTCAGACTATCCCAATAATATCTCAGTTTCCATGTGCTGTGTTCATCTTGAACATTGGCCATAAATATTGATTCTTTACAGAAGGATTTTGTACAATGTATAATCTGGCTTCTGTTAATAACATATCCCTGTACAAACTACTGTTTGTATTGTTATCATCCTGAGAGAGAAATATCTATAAATTTCCTGATATGTGACCAAAAAAAAAGGAATTAGTAATTGTTAATTCATGATTATTTATGCTTTCACAACGTGTAATAATACTGTCAACCTTATTCAACTCTGGTATAGGTTCACTGATGAACAGTCAATAAATCACATTCTAATAAAACATCTTTTCCACATATATACGCCCACCCACATAAAAAAAACATAGGCTGATGTATGTACGATTGTCTACAACCCACGCATAATTCTCTCTCTCTCTCTCTCTCTCTCCTCTCTGTCTCTCTCTCTCTCTCTCTCTGTGTCTCTCTCTCCCTCTCTCTCTCCTCTCTCTCTCTCTCTCTTCTCTCTTCTCTCTCTCTCTCTCTCTCTCTCTCCCTCTCTCTTCTCTCTCTCTCTCTCTCTCTCTCTCTCTCTCCCCTCTTCTCTTCTCTCTTCTCTTCTCTTCTCTATCTCTCTCTCTCTCTTTGTCTCTGTCCTCTCTCTGTCCTCTGTCTCTCCTGTCTCTCTCCTCTCTCTCTCTTTCTCTCTCTCTCTCTCTCTTCTCTCTGTCCCCTCTCTCTCTTTCTCTCTCTCTCTCTTCAGCTTTTCAGCTTTAAATCGAAGAACAACGACGTAGTTATGTTAATAGCGCAGACGAAAAGAAAAAGGATTGGCTCCAAGCTTCAAAAATCCTGGCATTTGCAGCATGAAAAGGCTAGGTGAATCCCTTCAATTTCAAGCCACAAGGAATCTGCTCGATCATGGCATTGCCTCCGAAATACCTACAAAAATAATACAAGATAACGAAAGATAGAAAAAAAAAGCTAAGAACATGGGACAAAAAGAAACAAAACGAATTACAGATACAAAACGGAGATAAATAATGTAAAAAAAATATACATGTAACATAAAATCTATAACAATAAAGCAAAATGAAATGAAAATAAAAATGAAAAATGATCAAGCTATATCAATCATTTTTATTCTACAGTGCTTTAAAGTTTATTGTTTACTCTTCATGTTCTAGGTTTAAGCTGTCCATAATTTCAATATATTCTGATGAATGCGTGCTTAGTGGAAAAGATCTGAGAGACAGAAAGACGGGCAAAGAAAGAAAGACTGAGACAGAGACAGAAAGAGCATGTGCATGCCCATGTGTGGATGTTTGTGCACGTGTGTGTGTATGTGTGTGTGTGTGTGTGTTGTGTGTGTTGCGTGTGTGTTTCTGTTTGTGTGTATGTGTGTATGTGCATGTGTGTGTGTTAGTGTGTGTCTGTGTGTGTGTGTTGTTTGTCTGTGTGTGTGTGTGTGTGTGTGTGTGTGTGTGTGTGTGTGTGTGTTGTGTGTGTGTGAGTGTGCCCGTGTCCGTGCCCGCACGTTTGCATGCCTGTACATGAGAGAGAGAGAGATGCTTCCACGTGAGAGATACACAGAGAAAGAGAGGGATAGAAAGATGTAGGACAGCAAAAAATGTGATGTGCATTTATACATTTTAGGTAAACGTAAATGTGACTTTGATCAGTTTGAACAACAAAAAATAATAAAATCGAAACGTCCTGTACCATCCTTTTGATTGATGTATGCCCACAAACACGCTCACAATACAATACAAAACAACGCAATAAATACAACACAATGTAATGCAATATAATTGTCTACGCCAAGCCTATAATTCACTCTGTACAATGTGCTGCGATGCCAGACAGTCAACACAATGCAATGTATACAAACATATAATACTACAATACTAAAATGCAATACAATATAACCTAATCGTACTATAACCAATCCATCAGGGTTAACCCAAAATATTTTATCGCAAAGGCAATAGGTAAGTGTTTAATGCCAGACAAACTCAATGTTAATAAGTCTTTCAAACTGCATTACTTTTTTCAGCCAAAATCAGGATCTATAATAATCTGAAATTTACATTTTGGATTCCAGTTCTACTTGTTTTGATTTGATGTAATTCTTTTTTTTTTTTTTTTTTTTTTTTTTTTTTGTTTGAATTCATTCTCACTCAGCTGACATGTTTTACGTGCAGGTCGGAGAATAACGAACATGATTTTAAATTCAGGTTTTCACACAAAGAAATTGGAAGTTTTAAGCCATGTACATTATGTATGTACATTTTTATGATCTCAAAGCACACACAGTAACACAGACGCTCTCTCTGTCTCTCTGTCTCTCTCTGTCTCTGTCTGTCTGTCTCTCTCTCTCTCTCTCTCTCTTTCTCTGTCTCTTTCTCTTCTCTCTCTCTCTCTTTCTCTGTCTCTCTCTGTCTCTGACTCTGTCTCTCACTGTCTCTCTCTGTCCCTCTCTTTTCTCTTTCTCTTTCTCTCTTCTCTCTTCTCTCTCTCTCTCTCCTGTCTTTCACTCTCTCTGACTTGTCTCTGCTCTGTTTCCCCTCTCTCTCCCGCTCTCTCGATCTCTCCTCTCCTCTCTCCTCCTCTCTCGATTGTCTCTCTCTCTATCTCTCTCTGTCTTTCTCTCTCTAGCTCTCTCTCTCTAGCTCTCTTTTCTCTTTGTCTCTGTCTCTCTCTACCTCTGTCTCTCTAGCTCTCTCTCTCTTCTCTCTTTTCTCTCTCTCTCTCTCTCTCCTCTCTCTCTACTCTCTCTCTCTCTCTCTCTCTCTCCTCTCTCTTTCCACAATTTTGTACGAACAACTCATTTCTTCCAAAAGAATACCTCAAGATCAGGGGATGGACATTTGAAGCAAAAGAAAAACAGAGTAGACGAGCCTGCACAAAGGCTTGATATGCAATCTGATGCTGCTGCTCTCCCGATGATTATCATAATGACAACCCACCCCCACCCACCCCACCCCTCTCCCTTGCGCGTTTATGGCTCCAGGCTACTGTGTCGGTCCGTCTAATTGATGTGCTGCGCATCTTGCTGAAGATGGCAGGGAAATGGAATCTTGTCTCACCCACCACCATCAGCACGCTGAGCATCATCATCATCATCTCTATCGTCCACCTTCACCATCTCCACCCGTGCCATCCATCCTTCTTCCTACCACCCACCTTTTTTCTCATCCTCCTCACACACATCCCTTTTGCCCAATCCACTCATTAACCCTGACACTTTTTTCCCCACAGGTTTTGATCTTCACTGCTGTTCTTTTGCTTTTCTTTTTTTTTTCTTCTTTCATTTCTTTCTTCTTCCCTCCTCCCCTCCCCCTTTCTTTTTTTTTCTACAATGGATTTATCGTCTGAAATGTGGGTTGCTAACCCTTGAGAGAGTGCGTTGCCAGGTGCAGCTCCATTCTTTTTTTTTTTCTATTTCTGTATGCATGTATTTCTATTCATCTCTGAAAACTGATTTCTCTATACAATTTTGCTGGGAAAACTCCTTTGTTGTCCAAAGCATCTTTAACGTGCGCTGAGTGCGTGCTGCACATGGGACTTCACTTTATTGTCTTAGGCGAAAGACTAGCTAAGACCATCATTTCAGACCGGTGACTGCAGTGGTTAACCTGTTTGGTGTTGGCAAATTAGTTCTATAGTTTATCTGAATGCATCTGTCTGTCTGCCCTTTTGTCTGTCTGTCTGTCTGTCTGTAAGTCTTTGTTGATGTCTGTGCAACGTTTTAAGAGAGTACATTAGATCAGGAACAGTACCTTTTCAATAACCACCTGGCTGTTTGCTAATAGATATCTATCAATTTCAGTCATTCAGTTCTTCAGACAACTTACAACTAACAAATGACACAGGCTGAGAGAATTTTGGTTACCTAATGGTCTAATATGTATTGGGAACAAACAGCTGCAATGAGAATAAAAAACGATATAAGCTCTTTCCAAAACATCAAAAGAGGAGTCAGACAGGGTTGTGTTTTGTCACCAGATCTGTTTTCACTTTACAGCGAAAACATCATGAGAAACCTTGAGGAAGACCCTGGATTAAAGGTTGGAGGAAAAATGATAAACAACATTCGATACGCAGATGACACCGTGCTAATTGCAGAAAGTGAAAGGGGCCTACAAAACTTTGTGAATATACTTGAAATAGAAAGCAAAGGTAAGGGGTTGGAACTAAACAACACGAAGACTGAAGTCATGGTGATCAGTAAAAAACAAACGGCACAACCTTGAGACAGGTTGATAAGTTTAAATATCTGGGAACGATCATTTCACCAGACGGCAGATGCACATCAGAAATAGCCAGCAGAATCGGCCAAGCCAAAACAACATTCAAGAAGATGACAAGCATTCTTACCAACAAATGCCTATCAGTTAACATCAGGAAGAGAGTTCTTGAATGTTATATAGAACCAATACTGTTGTACGGTTGCGAGACGTGGACAGTCAACAAGCAAAGCCAGAACAAAATTGAGGCAGCTGAGACGTGGTTTCTAAGAAGGATGTAGAGAGTTCCATGGACAGCAAAGAAAAACGAGACAGTCTTGATGGAGGCAGACACAAATAGATCATTTATAAGGAAGATTAGGAAAAGGCAGGCAACATTCATAGGCCATTTTATGAGGAAAGGGGAATTGGAATACCTGGTCACAACGGGAAAGCTGGAGGGAAGGAGAGCACCGGGTAGACCCAGGGAGAAGATGCTAGACGGACTTGCAGAGTGGCTGAAGACAAGGAGGGTGCTTGAGGCAACAAGAGATAGAGACAGATAGCAGTCCATAATCGCCAACGCCATGCGGCAAGGCACCTGATGATGATGATGAATGGTCTAATATTATAAGAAAGATGTTCATCGGATTTCTCGTTTGTTTGAAGATGAAATTATTTTCAATAAAAATGGTGCTGGATGCAGACTCCGAATAAAACGTTTGTGAGTTTGTGAGTTTATTTTTTGTCCAGTTTTCACACAAACAGGGAATGTTAACTCTTTCCTTTCTTGAGACGCAATGTGATACTGAGTTTTCCAAATGTAAGTAAGATAACTCCTCTAGGCATTGTTAGTAAACTTTTAGATAATAAATTATGAATGATCTGAAATGC
>CM060305.1:25713614-25731114 GCA_030674185.1 Monoplex corrugatus | reverse complement strand
ATATTTGATATGACTTAGAGATTAGAATGAGATATGATCATCTGATGTATTAAATTTGATATGGCATAGAGCTTAGATTAGAGCTTAAAATGAGATATGATCATCTGATGCATTAAGTTTGATATAGTTTAGAGCTTAGAATGAAATATGATCATTTGATGCATTAAATTTCATATGGTTTAGAGCTTTGAATGAGATATGATCATCTGATGCATTAAATTTGATATGGTTTGGAACAAGATACGACTGTCATTATAATGATTTATCAGATTTGGCTCGGCTTAGATTGAGATATGATCACTGAATGGAATAGTCTCTGCTTAGCTTGGAGGGAGACACGACCGTTGGAGGGATTAAATTTAGCATAGCTTAGAATGAGATAGAAAACTGTCATATGGATGATTGATCAGATTTGGCAAAGCTTAGAGAGTGGGCATGATTTTTTAATGGAATCGATTTTGCACGGTTTAAAATATTTTTGTTTGCCTGCTTGCTTGTTTTGGGCTTCTTTCTTTGTTTCTTTCTTTGTTTTTTGGTGGTGTTTTTTTTTTTATTCTGACCAATGTTGTATTATCTTTCTCAGGTCCGTGTAAGGACGTTGTTTGGCCCACAGTGTCAGACGTTATGTAGTTTCATTCTGCAAACTCTGTTTCCGATAGGCGTGAATGCGGGGTGTTTTTATGCTTCCATAAACTACCAAACTCTGACATGACTTACAACATCTTTAACATACATATTTGACGTTCAGCATGCGTATACACATGAAAGAATTCAGGCACTTGTACGCTTGCACATAAATTGACCTGGGAAATTGGAAAAACCTCCACTGTTTACATACCAGGCGGTACACAGGCAGGGTCGATCCCTGACCCAGTTGGAAGTTCAACGTCCTGACCAACCCGACTATTGCACCCATCTACCAGTGAAATATAATCGTTGAATGGATTATACCTGGCATCGCTCAGATTGTTCATGGTCTGGAGTGATACAGCTAGCTATTTGTTGCACAGAGCGAAGCATGTGCATTAAATTGTTCAGGCTGTGAGGTATTATCATTGACTGATCAGATTTTGTCTTTGGTAGTGCTGTTGTTTGGGCTTGATGTGACAATTATCGCTGCTTGGAAAGATTTTGCTGTTCAGTCTTCACTTGCTGGATGATTAAGAGAGATACGGAAACTAGTTCTGTTTGCAGTGTTTGTAACGAGACAAGGTCCTTGGTTGGACAGGTTTGGGTGATTCTGGTTGCACTTGTTTAGAACAAGATCAGTTATTGGCAGACAGATTTAGCACAGGTTGGCAATCCGATCCCGGTGATTGCATGACGAACGCATGTCCCCCAGAATGGAAACAGGCTAAAGACAGTCCCATGCCAGGTTTATTAAGCGAGCCCCGAGGAAAAGGAAATTCACTTAAGCACCCGATTATTGGTTTACTGCCAAGCCCACTGGCGGTAGCCTGTAGTTAGCTTCATTACCGCGTCCGTCTAAGTACCGGAATGTATCGAAATTCACGGAGGAGGGAGTAAAGGCTTCATCAAGCAAACCCTCTAATCGAAGCATATGTCTGGTAGAGACATTTTCGGTAACTGCAGTGCCAAGTTGACATTAGCCACCCAGGAGTATCAGCCATGGTCTATAATCCGCCTTGTGCTGGTGCTTGCCGGGTAATTTACGTGCGGGTGACGGTTGGGAGGGGAAGAAAAAACACAAGAGCCGAGATTATTTCTTTCTGTGAAGAAGGGGACGCAATGAGAAATGATTGCAAAGAGAGACTATAAAGATAAGGAAAATGAGAAGTAAGTGCAAACGAAGGTGGTAAAGATGTTGAGAGACAGAAGGAGAAGGAAAAGTAAAATAAGGTCAAGGCATACTGTTGATTCTTCGTTTCCCACTGTTTTCTTATCTTTGAAATGATCCAGTCATAGATAACTCTGTACAACATTGGTGCACTCATTAGCCCAACCTATTTCTTTCAAAATCCACCAATAAACAATAAAAAACAATATCCTGACTGAATCATGTCTACATTTACTGCCCCACAGCTAAATTTATCGTATAGTTATTTTTCATTCAAATCTCATATTCTTTCCACAAACAAAATTGTATCTGTAAACATGTGATTTAGATTTGCTTAATATCAGTGTATAAACAGTCATAAATCCAATTGTTCCTGATACAATTTGTACACGTACATACGCATATTTTTCAATATGTTTATAACGCACATATTCATGCATACACACATGTATACACCCACATGCGCACGTAAAGACACGTACACGTGTACAGGTATGCATGCCCGCACGCATGAATGCAGGCACACAGATACACACACCAACAAAAACGACAAGTTGATGTGTACATTTATGTACACATAAACACACACGCAAACCTTCACTCACACCATCTCTTACATACACACACACACACACACACACACACACACACACACACACACACACACACACACACACACACACACACACACACACACACACACACATACACACAACACAAACACACATACATACACACAGACACAAACACAGACACAAACATTCACACACCCACACAAACACACACACACACACACACACACACACACACACACACACACACACACACACACACACACACACACACACACACACACAAACACACATATTCCGTTATATTACCAAAGACCAATGGCCCAATTATGGTAATGATGCAGCAGAAAGCAATAGGACTGGCTTCAAGATTCAAAATGGTGGTATTGCATGCAGCATGAAAAGGCTAAGAGAAACCCTACAATCTCAAGCAGCAGAAAAACTCAGTAATTTTCTCGTTGTTTACAACATCCCATTCAACAGAATGAATGTGACCTCCCACCACGAAATCAGTCTTAACTCGCAGTCAGTCGAACAGCACCAGGAGCTGAAAAGGTAACTGAGGGTTTATCTGGGGTGTTTTGACTATTTCTCAAAATTGATTTCTGTAGACTATAATCTATCCCCCACAGAATTATTTTCTTAAAAAAATATCATTAATCAATTTAAATCGGTATTTAATGCACTGATCGCAGCAGAAAGAACGCAATTTCCTACCAAAAGTACCTATTTTTGTCATTATTATGAACCGTAACCTGTACAGTACCTGCACATGTAATATACTGATAGAAAGCTCTTTGATGCATGCCCTTTCAGATAATGACAGCGAAAATCAGAAACAAACTAGGTCAAAGCCACCAAATAAAGAAATTTAAGGAAAATATGTAAGAGAGCACACAAAAACTTTAGAGACCGTTTTCTCCATACAACTTAATGACTTTAAACATATATAACTTGTACATTTTTTTGAGTATAAGCTTTATTCAAGTACCAAAATAATCAGCAGAATGTACACTTTTCCAATGATATGCATATCTCAAAATGCCCAAAATGCTAGTTAAGACCGATTTCGTGGTGGGGGGTCACAAATCAAGATAAAGTAAGGTTACATCAAACAAAATAAGATGTCTACACATAAATCGAAAGAGAATACGAATAATATTGAGAAAAAATAAAACAAAAATAAAGATGACTGAACCATGCAAAATAAATTTATTCTCCAGAAATGCAATGTTTACTTTGAAATGTAATTTTTAAGGATCATCGCACTCAGGGAGGTTACCTTAGTGTTCACCTTTTTTTTCGTCCCATTTCACTTTCTACACCATTTTAATGGCCACAGATGCTGGCAGTTTTTTTTACAGTGCGATGATGATGATGTCGATGAGGATGATAATCATGATGCTATGGAGTTCCATCTAGGATTGAGACTGCGTGACAGGGCTGTACTCTGCGCTTACTATCATAATATATCCTGGCGTCAACCAGGCCCGCGAGATACAGACACCTGCGGTTCTGGTCAGAAGATATAAGCAACACCCTCAATGACGCATCCGTGAAGTTGATGAGACTCGACTGTGTGGTCCCAGTTTTCCCAATGACCCATAGCACGCCCAACTGTGGGTAGGAGCCGGTTAGAGCCAAAAAATCCCACAATGATTTTTGAAGGTACTGATGGGGATTCGAACCCATAACCTTCCAATCGGTAATCAGTTGTGTTAACCACTACACCACGGAGATAGGTTATCTAAGACTAAGCTTATCTCAGCATCAACGAGGGAGTGTTGGAAAGCCAACAGAACCATTCACGGTGCTCATAAGCAATACCTATATCACTGTGAATAAGAAACATCTGAAGCGACCCCGAAGCTATGTAGCTCTCTATGATATGTAGACCCTCTATGGTAGGTGGCCACATAGCAGATTTAATTGATGGCTCATGCAGCATTCCTGCCTCTGGGACTCTGACCAATTCTTGGTTTGATTGAGCATAGAGAGCCCAGATGTGCAGCATTAGAGTTGATCAGGGTCTCTCCGAGGACCAGGCCAGCTCATGGATTTATGTGCAGGCTTAAGGCTTATGCTGTGCTCATTCTGGATCTTGTCCACCACATGGTACCTGTGACGACGTTATTGCGTATGGAATACATTCCGAGCGCGGAGACGTTATCTTGAATAAATGAAACTGAACTAAAACTGAAACTGCTGTGTTAGAGTGATGCTATTGAAGTAACGTGGAAGATGTCTGGAAAAAATAACCATCTGATGAGAAGACTGATGTTGACTTAGGTTCCGAACTAAGGTAAGGAGAGTGGTCATTGGTAACACCAAAAATACGCCCATTGAAAACCACACCTGGCCTTCGTTTGATAATGGCAAGACGGAAGGTACAGAAAGTAACATCAGAATTCAAACCATTAAAACACCTTATCAATCAAAAAAGAATTTTAAACACAAGAACAGCTGACTCCATTATGGGAAATTTTTTCACTATGGAACAATAAAGACCAGTCTTCCATGGTGCAGCGATTAATCCACCACACTGCTGACTTTAAGCTGGGGATTTGAATCCCATTGATTCTGTCAAAAATTACTGTGGGATTTTTATCCCTCCCCCCTCCCCCCTCCCCCCACCAGAGTTGTGTGTTCTGTGGACTCATTGTGAAGACAGCCTCAGACCACACAGCTGAGTTTCATACACTTCAAAAATGTGTCACTGAGGGCGTTGTTGAAATTCCCCGACCAGCACTGCTGGTGTCTGTACTTTTCAGACAGAGTTGATGCCAGGATATATTACAATAGCAAGCATGGAGTACAGCCGTGTCTCAATCCTAGATGGAACTTCATAACATCATGACTATCATCATCCTCATAGCATGTAAAACTATCTCAGATTCTGTGGTCGTTAAAGTGGCGTAGACACAGGGACAGAAAATAAATGTGACCACAACTGAAATGCAGTGATCGTCTATAAAAAAAAAAATACAATATATATTTCAGTTCAACCACCACCTTCTTTAACCTCCCCTACACAATTATCTTTGTTCTTTCTCTCGTTGTTTTCTTAGCGCTCATATTCTTCTGCTTATGTTTCTTGCTTTTAAAGTTTTTACTAAGTTTCCTTTTTTCAAAAAGTGTAACAAGATTTTTCAGTGGATTGTCAATGAAAAAAGAAAGTTTATGAAAATCTTTTCCCGCTTTCATGATTTTGTTGCTTCACTTCACTATTCTCCATCCTCCTGGTTCCCTGAAGCCTTGCAAGTTGATGAGGTGGCAAAAACGACTAACTGTTAGTCTGATGATGAAGAGAAGATAAAGAGGCAGAAAGAAAAGGAAGTGGAGTGGGGGAAATTATGGGAGCTAATTGACACGCTTCTGGCTTCTTCCTTCAACTTCCCTTCTTCCTGTGATCTTGTCCATTGGCCTGTTATCTTTTCTAAAAAGGAGGGGGAGTTAGTTGGATGGTAGGTAGTTGCTGATTTGGTTGCAGACCTGAGAGGTTGTAGTGATGTCAGATTCAGTCATGTTTTCCCCCTGTCCATCTTATCTGCGAAAATTTTTCAAGTTTTCTCAGATAGGAATGACTGATATTTTCTGTCTGTTTCGTTCTTGTTTTGGGTTTCATCGTATTCGTCATCAACCTCCCTGCCCTTCCTTTCCATTATTTTCTTCTTCCTATACGTTCTTATCATTCTTCTTTTCATCTGTACTACCATATGTACCTTTTCGTGCTTCTCGTTACAAGTTTCTGTTTACTTTGTCTTAACTCTCATCCCTCCTCCCCAACTCTCAGTAATCTAAAGATATTTCCAGTAGACGATATGAAAAATAAAAGTTCGTGAGGACTTTGTGAGACTTCTTTGCCATCCTCTTGTTTCTGTCCGTCATTTCACCTCCTTGTCTGCCTGGCACCCTCAGGCCTTGTAAGCTGACGAGTTGGCAACAATGACTAACTGTGAGGCTGAGGACAGAGAAAAAGATGACTAAAGAACAAGAAGAGGAAAAGAAGGCGAAAAAAATTAATTGCAGCTGTAAGAGATTCTTCTGGGTTCACCCAGTCCTTCCACTTATCATCTTCCTAACTGCCTTGTTCATTTGACCCTGGTCACTAGTCCGTTATTTGTCAGACAGCGGGAAAGAAATCTGAATTCGGTGAAAAGAGGATGGGGATGCAGTAAGGCTTTGCTTCATTTGTTATCTTAATCTGTCTGTCTATCTGTCTGTTTGTCTGTCTGTCTGTCTGTCTGTCTGCCTCTCTCTCTCTCTCTCTCCTCTCTCTCTCTCTCTTTCTTTCTCTCTGTCTCTCTCTCTCTCTCTCCCTCTCTCTCTGTCTCTCTCTCTCTCTCTCTCTCTCTCTCTGCTCCTTTCTTTCTCTTTCTCTCTCTTTTTTCTTTCGTTCTTTCTTTCTTTCTCCTCCCCCTCCTCCTCCTTCTCCAAGTCAGTTATTAAATTATTTCGAGAACTTGTAGATAGGACTGAGGTCGTTTTTCCATGTTTGCCTACGTTTCATACCACTTCTTCATCCTGTGTCTATTTTTGTCATCTTATATATTATCATCATTCATCAATTGTCCATCTTTATCTTCATATCATCATCAAGTTCTTGCCACTACTTTCTGCTCATTTTCTCTTTTTTTCTTTTTTCAAAAGATCTGAAGACTTTTTCAAGTATATGGATAATGTAGAAAAACTTTTGTGGAACTTTGTAGCCCTTTTTTTCCACATTCTTGATTCTGTTGCTTTACTTCATCAGTTTCATCTGCCTAGTTCCTCAAGTCCTGAACGATGATGAAGTGGCAGGAATGACTAACTGTAAGTCTGAAGACGAAAGAGAAGGAGCAGGCAGAGGAGGGGAAAATCGCGTACAGTTGAAAGAGAGGCTTCTGGCTTTTTCCTTTCGCTTCCTTTGTGTGCTTAAAGGCCTTTTCATTGGCCTGTTATCTGTTAAGAGGCAGAAAAATGAGTAGGTTATGAAGTACAGCTTTGAAAAATTGGTTTCAGAGGGATGAGTTGTAGTAAGATTGAATTTTGTTAAATGTGTCCTCCCCTTCCTCTTCCGGCTAATTTTCTTGTTCTTTCATATTTTCGGAAATAAGACAAGGTTGTATTTTCTTTTGATTGTCGTTTTTGCTCGATATTTTGTTTGTTTGTTTGTTTGTTTGTTTGTTTGTTTGTTTGTTTGTTTGTTGTTTGTTTGTTTGTTTGTTTGTTTGTTTGATTGATTGTTTGTTTGATTGTTTGTTTGATTGTTTTGTTTGTTTGTTTGTTTGTTTGTTTGTTTGTTTGCTCTTCTCCGCCCTCTTCCAGTCAGATATTTTATGTTCATTTCAAATTAAACAAGATATAACTTTTTATTGCTTATTATTTTGTTTACTGTTTTGCTTGTTTTCCCTCCTTCTTTTCTTTCTCCATCACTTTCTCTTTCTCTCCTCCCACTTGTTTTTCTTCACCTTTTACAACCACTAACTCACCTGACACATCCCATCATTTTATTTGTTCCTATTTTCATTTTCCAGCTCATGTTCATCTGCTTTTTGCTGCAAAGTTTCATAATACATTTTCTCTCCTTTTTTTCCAAGAGAATGTAAAGATGTATTCTGAAGAAGGACAAGTAAAAGTAAAGTGTGTTGGCTCATGAGACTGCCTTTCCATCTCGATTTTGTTACTTCATTTCATCATTTTCGTCTGCCTGGCCCTTGAAGCCTTACAAGTTGATAAGGTAGCAAAAACAACTAACTGTTAGTCTGGGTATTGAGACGATGAAAGAGGAGAAAGAGAAGGAAGAGAAGAACACACAAGAATACGTTTAAAAAGGTAGGTCTCCCTCCTTTAATTCCTCTACGTTTTTGCTGCGCTTTTCTTCGCTTGTTTGAACCTGTCCATCGATTTGTTATCTATTGGGGGAGGGAACAGGCAGGAGAGGAGGGAGCATAGGATAGGGTCTGTGGACTTTTATTCTCGAGGGAACATTTGTCATGACACTTGGCTTCACTGATTGTTCTGTGCTTCCTCCTCAGATTTGTTTAACAGACTATTTTGTCTCTTCTCATAAGACTAAGATAAAATTATGTTTCAGGGTTTCTGTGTTTTTCCTTCTGTATCTTTTCCTCCTTCCGCCGTTTATCCTGCATACCTGTTTCTGTCTTTCCATCTACATTTTCACCATCTGTCTTTTTCCCCATCTTTATTTATATGTTACCTGCTTTTTCAGTTCTTGCTCTGTGTTTCTACATGCTGTCGTTAATTCTGTCTTCAAAAGTATACAAGTATTTTTTCAATGAATGGATCTTAAAAGAAGAAAGTTTGTAAGATCTTGTGATACTTCGATACTTTAGTCTTCCTGATCTTCTGAACCCTTTCAAGCTGATGAAATGGTCAAAAAGACTAGCTCTTGGTCTGAAGACAAAGGAGAAGTTGAAAAAGCAAAGATGGAGAAGAGTGGGGAAATTCATGGCTGTTACAAGACACACTTGTAGCTGTTTCCTTCCACTTCTCTTCTTTATGTGATCCGGTCCATTGACCTGTTATTTTCTCTAAGAAGAAGGGGGAGTAATAACTGACCAAGGGTTTGGCTGCAGACTGGATAGGCTGCAGTAAGGTTATATTCCAGTCATTGTTGTTTACCATCTTCTTAAGCATATCTGACAAATTCGTTTATGTTTTCTCAGATAGGACTGAAACATGTTGACCTACTTTTTTGTCTTTGTTTTGTGCGACTCTTTCTCTCTTTCTTTCTTTTTTTTTCTTTCTTTCTTTTCTTTTCTTTCTTTTTTTTCTTTCATTAATTTTGTATATTTGATTTTATTGTTTGTTTCTATATTTATCCACAATCTCTTTCTTCTTCCTCTCACTTTTTCCCTCTTATCGTGCATTTTTTGTCATTTTCATCTTATCTTTAGATTAATTTTTACCTTTTTACTGCCTGTTACAGATTTCTTTAACGTAAAAAGCATATTCAATAGACAATCATAAAAGAGAACAGTCTGTGTGATACTTGTTTTCCACCCTCTTGATTCTGTCGCTTCACTTCACTACTTTCATTTGTCTGGTCCCTTGAGGCCTTGCAAGCAGAGGAGGTGGCAACAACGACTAACTGTTGGTCTGAAGACAGATGGGGAGACGAGGAAGGAGGAGAAAGAGAAAGAAGAGGCAGAAAAATCGATGACAGTTAAAAGAGACACTCTGGTTTCTTCTGATCCTTCCACTTCCCTTGTTCCTCATTCCCTTGTTTGTTTGATCCTATTCACTGGTCCATTGTCTGTCAGAAGGCTGGGGATTGGAAGGTGGTTACTGAGTACATGGATGTGGATTTGGTCTTAGATGACAGGGACTGCAGTGAGGCTTGAGTTTTTTCGTTGTTTTATCTTCTCCATTGCTCATTAACCTTTTGTTGTTTTCTTACATAGTATCAATGTCTCTTTCCTTCTTTGACATTTGTTCGTTCCTTGTATCCTCCTTCACTATTTTTTTGTTTCGTCACACTAATTCTCAACGTCATCTTCTCCCTGTCTTTATCTCCATTCCACATTCATTTGCTTTTTATTACAACTGTCCAGTACGTTTTCCCTATTTTTTTTTTGATCAGATATAAAGACGAATCATAGTGAATGAATGGACGATGAAAGTGGACAGTTTGTGAGACTTTTTGAAACTTTTTTCCACACTCTTGATTCTGTTGCTTCATTTCGCCCTTTTTATCATCCTGTCCCCTGAGACCTTGCCAGCTAATGAGGTGGCAACAACGACTAACTGGTTGTCTGAATTTAAAGAAGAAGAGGAGAAAGGGGACAAGGACAAAGCAGAAAAAAAGGGGAAGGGGGGGAATGGCAGCTTGAAAGAAAAATATTGGGCCTCTTGCAGTCCTTTTTTTACCCCCATATCTTTGGATTTTGTTGTTGTTGTTTTTTCGTCGTCGTCGTCGTTATCATTGTCGTTGTTGTTGTTGTCATCGTCGTCATCGTCGTTGTTGTTGTTGTTGTTGTTGTTGTTGTTGTTGTTGTTGTTGGGTTGGTTGTTGTTGTTGGTGGGGGATTGGTTGGTTGGGGTGGGTGGTTGGTTGGTTGGTTGTGTTGGTTGGGGTTTGGTTGGGTGGGGTGGGTGGGTGGGTGGGTGGGTGGGTGGTTGGTTGGTTGGTTGGGTGGTTTTGTTTTTGCTTCTTTGTATGTTTTGTTTATGCATTTGGTTGTAAAGGAACTGGAATGCAGTGAGATTAGAATTAATCCATTGCCTCCCCCTATTCTACAACTCATCTATTGAAGTATTTCTTGTTTGCTCCTACACGATTGACATCTATGTTTATCGGTTGTTGTTTTTGTTCCTCCATCAACGTGTCCTCCACTTTTAAGTCCTCAGTCCTCCACTAGTTTCCTTTTCAACTTTTTTCCTCATTCACACATTTTCATCATTGTTGTTCTTCCCATTATGTCTTATCCCATGTCCTACCTCTCACCACAAGTTTGTAAAAAAAAACTTTCTTTCTCTCCCTTTTTTTTCCAAGAAACGAAGCATAGACTTGTTGTTTCACTGAACAATGAAAGATGAAAGTCCGTGAGAATCTGCAAGATTTATTTTCCGCCCTCTTGATTCTTTTGCTTCACTTCATCCTTTTATCTGCCTGGATTCCTGAGGTTTTCCATGTGATGAGGTGGCAACAACGAGTGACTGGCTGGTCTGAGGACAAAGAGAATGACTGGGAGGAAAATGAGAAACAGAAAAACAATTGGGCAGATTAAAGAGACACTTCTTCTGGCTTCATCTGTTCGATCCTCTTGTTCCCCAAACTTTTGTTTATTTGATCATGTCACTTGGCTTGTTAGCTATTCGTTGTGTGCATAGAGGTGTGACTGGGAAGGTGCAAGGTGTAGAGAGGAGGAGGGGGGTGTTTTTTCGTATAAATGGAAGGGTTGCTATAAGGTTAAGTTTAATTCACTGAGCCCTTTCTCACCACCCTCTTCTCCCATCTCCATGTGTACTTGCCTTTCTCTCTCTCTCTCTCTCTCTCTCTCTCTCTCTCTTCTCTCTCTCTCCCTCTCTCTCTCACTTTGTATTGTTTTGATAGGACCAATTTTTTTTACATGCTTTGCTTCCACATCCACCACAACCTGTTCATCTCTGCCTCTTCTACTTTCTTCACGTGGGCTGGTAATCTCTTGGAAGAGAGATGTGGACTCAACACTTGATACTGGAGTTCAGTCCAAGCACGCAACAACAAAACACCTGTCATGTTCATAATGCTTCAATCATTCTAGTGATATCATCTTAGTGTTTCATAAACTTGATAACCCCTTTCCGCACCCCCCCCCCCACCCCCCCACACACACACACACAACTTCCATTCCAAGAAGACCTTGCCAGAGCATGAGGCTTTGCGTTGGCTCAATGTGTCTGCTAAGTAACATAGATGGCAGACTTCGTAGCGCGCATATGGAAAGCTGAGTGTGATGAGTCCTTTTTAACCGAACTCTAAACTTCAAACGTCCTCACCTTACACCTTCTCATCGCTTCTTCGTCTTTCAGTCTTTTTCTTCATCCACTTGCAAGAAGATTCTAGTTAGTTGCCCTCTCGTTTGTTTCTTCCCCACATTCGTGTAACGATGTCTCCCATTAACAATGAAACAGAAAAGTTTGTAAGACCTTTTTCCCGGTCATCCTCTCCAATTTGCTCATCATTTCACCATTTCAGCTTGCTTGGATCTGGTGAGGCCTTGTGAGTTAAGCTGACTGGTAGCAAAAACGACGAACTGTTAGAAGATGAATGAGAAGACTAAGAAGGAGAACGGTGAAAGAAAAGAAATATATGGAGAAAAAAATCTATGACAACCAAAAGAAATGTTTCTGGCTTCCTCTTTCCACTTCCATTGTTTGCTCATCCTGACTATTGGCTTATTATTTGTGAGGAAGGAGGGACAAATAGAGAAAACGGAATCAGGAGGAAGTTCTTTAGCTGCAGTGAAGTTGTTCATGATGGCTACAACCTACGTTTAAAAAATTTTTGGACTTTCTCAGATAACACTAAGATTTACTTTTACATTTTTTCTCTCTTCCCCTTCCATTAAACTATTTTCAGATAAGACCGAGATCATTTTTCTTTGGGTACTTTGGCTTTTATTTTTTCTTCTTAAAACATTACTGTGTCTTTGACGTTCTCAGTTTTATCTTCATGTCCATCTTCGTCATCTTGATACTAGTTGTTATGTATCTTATCTCTACTTTCCGTTTTATAAAACATGAAGTAAACTGGCGAGAAAGAGGACAGTTCATGGGACTTCGTGAGACTTTCTTTTCCCCCTGTTAATACTCTTGCTTCACTTCACTGCTTTCGTCTGTTGGACCCCTGAAGGCTTGAAATGCTGATGAGGTGACAACAACGTTAGTCTGAAGGCAAAGGAAACAAAAGGAGAAAGAGGAAACTTGTGGAATCAATCGATGGCAGTTAAAAAGAGACGCTTCTCATTTTTTCCTTTCATTTCCTTTGTACGTTTGATCATGTTCACCTGTTTGTTATCTGTTCTCGGTAGAGGTGGACCAGATAATATGAATGAATGAATGATAGAGGAAATAGTAGAGCAGGGGTTACAGTAAGATTGTGTTTGAGAGTGTGTGGTTTTTATGCGTAAAAGTGGTGGAAACTTAACCAGAAGGAAAATTAATTATGCTGGTTAAACTGACAACAGAACGACAGGTTGAACATCTCTCTCTCTCTCTCTCTCTCTCTCTCTCTCTCTCTCTCTCTCTCTCTCTCTCTCTCTTTCTTTTTTTCTCTCTCTCTCTCTCTCTCTCTCTTTCTCTTTCTTTCTTCTCTTTCTTTCTCTCTCTCTGTGAAATCTTAGAATTTTAATTATCTTTTATTCCTTTCATTTTATGGGAAATATTATCCTTGGCTAGCATGTTCTATTTCTTGCAAATGCTGGCACGTTCTATGTGAATAATGATGTTAATCAAAATGAGCCATGTTCCACCCAGTTAATCATTGGAAGTATGGCAAGACAGGGGTTTGTGTGTTGTCATCTACTAGATGAATTGGGATGTTTATAGAGGAGTTGTTTCTCTACTTAGAAGTCACACGCACAACAACGATGAAGGAGAGAGAGAAGTAGAAACGCACAAAGTACACTAGCAATAACTTTCAAAAGCAGTCCACACATAGCATTACAATTCAGTCATCTACAACAGGTAGACGAATTGGGGATGTTTATAGAGGAGTTGTTTCTCTACTTAGAAGTCACATGCACAACAACGAGGAAAGAGAGAGAGAAGTAGAAACGCACAAAGTACACTAGCAATAACTTTCAAAAGCAGTCCACGCATAGCATTACAATTCAGTACAGTTTCTTTAATTAAACATATTCAACTGAAAGCATAATCATTCATCCTCTTATTCTTATTTGCCTACGTCCTAAAGCAATCCTACTGCTTTGCCTATCAACCCTAAACCCTACATTGAAATAAAATATCAACGTACCTTCACTACATGTTTCTGGCAAAGGCTCGGCACCTCTGCCAAGTTGAGTGGCCTGTCTCCTAACACAACCGTGACTGACTGACCGTCCTGTCTCTCTGTATCTGTCTTCTCTCTGGGTCTGTGTTCTCGTGGGTCTGTATTCTCTATGTGTTATTTTCCCTTTTCATTTATAGAGCGTGGATCAGAATACTCTGGGGCTCTGACCCCACCTATCTTAAGACGACTTTTTGAGAAAGTTCTTCTACCAGTGAATGCATGAAGGAGGGGTTGACGTGGACAAGCACAGGCCAGCACCTGTCCACTGAAACAATGGACCGCTCTCTTCCATTGTGGCGATCTTTGAAAAAACGTCCCAGTTGAGCTGCGTTTACAGATGGCTCTATTGGTTAACTGTCTTGTTTACAGTGTACATAAGTGTTAAGAATGGCTGTGCTGCCCGGTGCTGGTTAATCCTAAGCCATCAGTTGAGAGGCTAGTTTGTCTGCTGGCCAGACCTTGTCCACTTGATGGTTCACACTGAACTACCGGTAAGGGCCTGTTTCTGCTTGAGGGGTTGTATGTTGGTTAATTCTAAGCTTTCACTATAGGCTAGTTCGTCTGCCTTGCCAGACATTGTCAACATCTCGGCTCAGACTTAAGTACATGTATGGGCCGTTTCTACATGAGTCATTTTGCGATTGAAGCATCTTGGATGCATACAACATATGATTCAGTCTTGTAAACATATAGAAAGATACATGGATAGGAGAGTGGAGATAATGACAAGGAAGGCGAAGAGAGGGGGAAGACTTCCTGTCATATTTCATATTTTCATTCAAAATGGAACGTGAATAATACTAAGAAATTTACAAGTACTGTAGCTCTGACAACGGCAGCATCAGATAACACAAGAATGGTGGCAGAAAATCCATTTGGATGAGACAAGCAAAGAATGACGGCAGGAAATATTGTATGAAAACAGAAAGAAGAAGCAAAGATGAAACCTGCATTAAAAATAGTTCAGATTGATGTATGCCATGAGAGAGAGAAGCACTTACATACATATAGCGAGAGACACACATACAATGAGAGACCTGTTAAAGGGGTATAGAACATAAGACAGACAGAAAGAACAAGACAGGCAGACAGACAGGAAGCTAACAGACAAACTCTGAAATATGCCATTAATAAGCACGATTTACGCTATTTCCCAAATATTAGATTCAGCACTGATTTTAGTAATCAATGAATCAGTGTCAAATGGGGATGGATCGGGCTGAAGACAATGGGATGAAATATGTTTGTGGAAGTTTTTTCATTTGTATTAATGCAGTGCAAATCGACTTACATCACAACTTATCATGATCAGAAGACTGTTATGTAGTTTTGCCTGATAATCCTGTAATATTTTTTCAAATAACCATAAGATAGATAAACTTTCAGAAAATCATGATTGTACAGGCCATGTTAACTGTATTATCTTCAACTAATTCCAAGATAAAACCTTAGGACCTGATATCTGTGGCTTATACTTCGAGTTAGACATTTGCCATGATTTAAATAAATATAACTGTTGCCACTGACTGAAAAGCTGGCTGAGAAACTACACAACTGCCTCATTGTCTAAAAACAAGATGAGATGCGATCTCATAAGTTTGTCAGCATTGTATAGTTGGTTTGTAATTAGGCATATGTAAATATTGCTTGCATTCTGGACCCAAACTGTCACCGTTTATTACAATGTCCTTGGCTGCAACACGTCAAAACACGTACACTGATGCCCTTTCTCTAACTTCAGCCTGTGTTCTGATAACTCATAATGTATTGAAAAGAAAAAGAAGAACATTTTGTTCAAACCAAATGTCGCTTGCTAGTCGGATTTAAAAGTACATGGAATAATCTGTCTTGGGCGAATTAATTTTGTCTCATCAATTTTAACTGTGAAAAGGACAGATGATATCAGAGACTGTTTTATATTTATAAAATATTTATTAAACTTTCTTTAATAAACGTGTCAAGATTGTTCTTGCAAGCAGAAAACATTCACGTCAACATTTTGTTCCTATAACCTAATATTTCACAAGCATTTCGTATCAAAATCAATATAAATCCAAGAGTGCTGAATGTCGTCAGAAACAGGAAAAAAAACTTATAGCGCTTACTGTAATCAATAAAGCTTAATGAGTTTACAGTTTATAAGTTTACAGTTCTGAAATAGAAAGTGTACCTGGTAACACATGAGAGACAGACAGCAAACTCAGGCGAAAGAGATGAAAAAAACACATAAACATGCTGCCGACTGATGAAGCGATTGTGGAGCTTGGGATAATATAATACCTACGCTGATGATGATGACTGATGATCGATGCTGGGCCTACATAACTCACCGCCGACTCACCAGACAGGGGCAGCGCCATGCCAACCTTGATTGCTTCTGTGACGTGATTTGCCGACGTAAATTGGCCAAAGTTCCTTAACTCCCGACGAAAATTGGCGCTTCACTGCCTGCTTATCGATTCCTGCGCGCGGCTTTGGGCGCCATTTTGGACTGGGGCCTGCTGTAATTGAGCTAATACATTGTAACAGAGCAGTGCGTGGACGTTCTGCAAGCCGCCGCCCCATCCCTCCCCTCTCTTGATTCCAAGCGGCTGACTTACGCTTTCTGCATTGGGGCCCAAATGACGGTCATGACCGAGCATTTGCCTTTGAGATGGCAGAAAATCGAAATCGGACAAACACTTGAAGAGGGGTGGATGTGTTCTTTGAGACAAAAGAAAGCGAGAAGAAGAAAGTACAAGAAGAAATAAAGTTTCAGAGATTTCCCCCCCTAAACCAGTCCCTCTGTGGAAAAAGAAAAGTCAAAAACAAAATCAGTTTCAATTTAGATTAACAAACTGTTCAGTCAGTCTGGAGGCGTGTTTTTGTTACCAGTTGTAGTTCAGTCAGTCAGTCTGTCTATCTGTCTGCTTGCATGCTTTTTCGTCTATGTTATAAACCAATAGAGGTCGGCTGTGTTTCAAGTGATTCTCCGTTGTTTATTGACCGACCAGTCCTGGCCAGCCTAGGAGGAGTATCGATTCTGCGTGCAGTTCAAATGTCAAGAACCGATTTTAAGCCACAATTTTGAAAAGGCGAAAGTAGCTATATCTGCAAGAAACTGTCTTTACAAAATGCGAATGATACAATAGCAACATTGAACATCGTGGTTAACGTACGGGGCTACAAACAAAAACATAAAGTGACAGGCATAGCTCAGACATTGTAGAAATTTTCAACAATCGTCAGGTCCAGCTTTTTTGACTGTACCATGAACTCAGTGGGATGGTTGGACTCAAATGCATGAATCTCACTCATCGTCCTTGCCGATATTGAAGGAAATGCCATTCCATGATGATTGAAAGCATACTAAACGTCAAGCGGTCATTCAATGGGTCATTTAGAATAGGGTTTAGTGTTTTGGATTTGCCGGTTGGGAGAGATGAGGGTTTGCTGTTTGTGAAGCAGCTTTGACTAACTCTAGAGAGTCACTGCATGGAGTCACTACATGCACCGTAGGCCTTTGAATCAGCTTTGAATGATCTCTAGAGAGTCACTACATGCACCGTAGGCCTTTGAATCAGCTCTAAATATTCTCTAGAGAGTCACTACATGCACCGTAGGCCTTTGAATCAGCTTTGAATTATCTCTAGA
>CM060305.1:25693614-25708614 GCA_030674185.1 Monoplex corrugatus | reverse complement strand
AAATGGATTCGTGCCAAGCAGTTTCGGGAGAGAAAGCAACTTCCCCATCAGTCAGTCGAAGAATATTTTGATTCTATGCGCTACCAGGGCCAACAACTAGGTAAAGACTCAAAAGATATAATGGAAACGATTGTCAGTGGTCTCCGACCCTCGTTATCTAAATTTGTTATGTCACGCAACCCTCACAACCTTTGAAGATGCGTTCGACCTTGCCCGTACCGCGGCTACCTTTACTGATAATGTTGATGACCGGGTAGAGATAAATGTTGCCACCCTGGAGACTCAGCTGGATAAACTGCAAGATGAAATTTCTAGTATGTCACGCAGACAGACACAGCCCCGCCGCCAACTTCAGTCACAGTACTGTTCTTCAGGTACGCAAAGGTGGCACTGCCCACCTGCAGGAAAACCGAGCAAACATGGCTCGCTCTTCAGGCGGCGGCTGTTACGGACGAATAACAAGCAACAACGGTCAAGTTCATTTCCTCCAGATCGTTACTTCCCGTGTAAATCATGTGGGGGTGATCATCCCCGCTACACATGTAGGTTTCGTCATGCACGATGTCAGTACTGCCATAAAGATGGACACTTAGCACGTCATTGTTTCCGTCGTGCTAAACAGGGGATTCCCCGTACTTCTACATCTCGTAAGATTGACAGGACAAGGAAAGGCAAAAGACCAAAGTCACAGAAATCCCTCTCCATCCCTCACATCCGTTCCTTTGCCAACTGCAGTAAGATCAGGCTGTTCCTTAAAAATCAGCCATATGTAGCTCTGATAGACACGGGTGCTGATGTGTCCTGTATTAGCAAACATCTAGCTGATGTCCTTGTTGATCAACGTGTTGTTTCTATGCAGTCGTGTTCTCTTCCTTTGATCAAAGGTATTGGTGGTGTCCCTGTTAGAGTGACAGGCAAAATTGATCTTTCCTTTAAAGTTTCAGGTTTACAGGTATCACAACCTTTCATTGTGATCGAACAACTAACGTGTCCCCTCATATTAGGGATTGATTTTCTGACCTCTCATCAAGCTTCCTTGAACTTTGCTAAGCACCAGCTGCAACTGTATAATGGATTTACTGCCATTCCACTGCTCAAAGATAGGCCAGACAGCTCACCTGTACAGGTGCTCAAGACGACAGTTATTGCCCCCCACTCTGAGGTATTGCTACCTGTGCGAGTTGTGTCAAAAAGTGATCACACCACTGGTATTATTGAGCCCTCACAAGCGCTACTGTCCGACAAGAAAGTGATTGCTGCAAGGACCTTGGTTACACTGCAGAATAGCCAGACTATGTGTACCGTGCGTAATACATTTTCGTCCCCAGTTAAACTTCGACCTCAGGATATTTTAGGGCATTTTGAAGACATTTCAGAAGTACTAGGGGAACTGTCCGACCAATCAGCTCAGATCATGTCCGCCACCACCGACTCAACTTCTCAACAACTTCCCCAGGCACAAGCCATGCTTAATGACTTAGGGATTAATTTCGAAGATGCTGATCTTACTGCTGAGCAAAAGGAAAACTTGACCCTTTTTCTGGCACAAAACAGAGATGTATTCGCTGCCGACATGTCAGAATTGGGGGAAACACATCTCATGTCCCATACCATCGATACAGGGGATGCTGCGCCCATCAAACAAAGACCATACCGTACAGCCCCCGCCCTCAATGCTGAGATAGAGAGACAAGTGAATGAAATGCTTGACCATGGGGTTATCAGGCCATCCACTTCACCATGGTCCTCCCCAGTTGTATTGGTGAAAAAGAAAGACGGTACGTATCGCTTTGCGGTAGATTACCGTAAATTAAACAAAGTCACAAAACCGATACATTTCCCACTGCCCAGACTGGAGGACGCTCTTGACATCACGGGTCAGTCCACAATATTTTCCACTCTAGATTTGTTCTCTGGATTCTGGCAAATTCCTCTTGACGCTCAGTCACAAGAAAAATCGACCTTTACCACACATTTTGGGTCGTTTGCTTGGAACAGAATGGCCTTTGGATTACAAGGTGCCCAGGATCTTTCCAATCATTAATGAACACAGTCCTTGCAGGACTTACTTTCAAAATCTGTCTGGTATTCATTGATGACATTCTTTGTTTGTCTAAGAACTTTGAGGAACACCTGTCTCATCTATCATGTATCTTTGATAGGATCAGGAAAGCAGGTCTCAAACTGAAGCCTAGCAAATGTCATTTCGCAGCTGCTAAAGTTCACTATCTAGGCCACATTGTCTCAAAAGAAGGTGTTTCTGTGGATCCAGCCAAAGTGGAACTTGTCAAAAATTTCCCCACTCCCCAGTCGCAGCATGATGTTCGTTCATTTTTGGGTCTAGCAAATTATACAGGCGCTTTGTCAAGAACTTCTCAGCCATAGCTGCCCCACTCAATGCCCTTTTGAAAAATGATTCAAAATTTGAATGGAACGACAAAGCAGAACAAGCTTTTCAGACGCTGAAAACTGCCCTTACCACTACTCCAATTCTGGCCTACCCGGATTTCTCTCGTCAGTTCATTCTATACACTGACGCAAGCAAACAAGCCATTGGCTATGTGCTCGGCCAGAGAGATGAACATGGCAGAGAACGAGTCATTGCTTATGGCGGTCGCGCATTACGAGGTGCGGAACTCCGTTACGGAATTACGGAAAAAGAGACCCTGGCTCTCGTAGATGGTATTCGTCACTTCAAGGTGTATCTCTCCCATGCCAAATTTCTAGTGTACACCGACCATTCTGCCACAAAATTCTTGCAGAATGTTAAAGATCCCACGGGTCGTTTGGGACGTTGGGCTCTTTTTCTACAGGGTTATGACTATGACATTGTGCACAAACCAGGCAGGGTGCACAATAACGCCGATGCACTCAGTCGTATGCCTCACGCTGTCAGTGACAGGCCACCGCCTGACTACGACCCGCCCACACCGACCTTGAAGGGCAGGTCAGCACCGCAGGTGACTTCACCGGCGGGTCAGTCTCTCCCTACCATCCCACCCCTGGCCGGGGAACCAGTCGTAAGCAAACTGACTCATTCACCTACCATCGTTGACCCCACCTCACCTCTCCCCGCCACCACGCCCACCAGCACATCGTCTGGATGGAGCAATACGGTGAGTGAGAGAGAGATGGTTGTCTGTCAGGTAGACAAGGTCGATGATACAGACTTACGGCAAATGCAGCTGGCTGACCCCCAGTGTCGTCCTTTTATTGACTACTTGGAAAACGGTCAGCTTTCCCAGGATGATAAGATTGCTCGTCGTCTCATCCTGGAGAGTCAAGACTATCTGATGTCTAACGGCATTTTGTACCATCTGTACTATCCACGTGGTCACGGTCATAGAACTGAACGCATGGTCAGACAGTTAGTGGTTCCTTTTGAACTGAGAAATGATATCCTGCTGTCGTTTCATGATTCTCTGTTGGGCGGTCACTTTGCCACTGAACGTACCTACCAGTCAGTCAGGCTGAGGTATTTCTGGATCGGTATGTACTCTGACATCTTGGAGTATGTAAAGTCGTGTGAGGCTTGTCAAAAAGCAAAACGGGTTATCCATCCTCAAAACCCGCAGTTAACCCCCTTGCCTGTAGCCCCAAATAAGCTGTTTTCTAGGTGGCATTGTGACATCTTAGGTCCACTTTCACCAGGCAAAGAAGGCTACAAGTACATTCTGTTGTTTGTTTGTTCGTTCAGTAAGTGGGTGGAACTGATTCCATTGAAGGATGCAACAGCCTCTACCATTGCCTGGCATTTGTACGAGACCATCATCTGTCGTTATGGTGCTCCTGACCACTTACTGTCAGACAGGGGACAAAACTTTTTGTCCAAAGTGGTCACTGAGGTGTGCAAAATCTTTCAGATCACTCGTTTGCACACCAGCAGCTACCATCCCCAAACCAATGCCACATGTGAGCGAACAAACTCCACTATCGCTCAGTCTATCAGGGCACACTGTGCTAACAACCCACACAACTGGCCTTCTCTGCTGCCTGGTATTGCTGCCGCACTTCGTACTGTGCCTTCTACGGAATCTACACTATTTTCGCCTTTCTTTGTTTTGTTCAAACAAGAGTGTAGACTTCCTATTGACACAGCTTTACGTTCTGATGATCTTCCAGCCTCTGCACAGACATGTATGGAAGATATCATCCAGAATGCAGAGCTTACAAAAAAACTGGCCAGCGAAAACATTCAAAAAGCCCAGCAGCGCTATAAAACCCAGTATGATGGGAAAGCCCGTCCCCCTCAGTATAAAGAAGGTCAACGCGTTCTGGTGCAGTGCTCACACAGGATCCCAGGGGTCTCTGCAAAACTGCAGCAAAAATATGACGGACCATATTACATTACCAAAATCCTGTCTAACAATGTGTTTGTGCTCCGTCATTGCCAGAACAACAAGCTGCTCAAATCGCCAATCAATGCGATGCGCTTGAGACCCTATCATTCCCCTGAAGACAGACCCACTAACCCACTGCATGAGCCAGTGCAGACAGGGGACATGGACAACACTGGGTCCACTCAGCCGGGACAGACTACTACTGGTACAGAGCCTATCACTGTTTCACAGCCTCAGCCAGACCATCTCAGTCAAACAGAACCTGCTGTTGCTAGCCCCTCTACTTCTGAGGAACAACGTGAGAATCAGTCAGACAATAAGATGTACTTTGTAGAAAAGATCCTTGCTAGCAAGGTCATTAACAAAGTCCGCCACTACAGAATCAAGTGGCAGGGTTACAAAACCACAACGTGGGAGCCAGAGTCACATATACCAGCGGAACTCATTCGCGACTTTCACGTTCATAAGACTGCCAAAGGCCGAAATCGCCGACGATAGTCTGCTTGGTCAATGATGCCACTCACTTCTTGTGTCCTGTGTGTTGTGTCTTCACACTTAGGCCCGTTTACATTCTATTAATATTCACCTTATTATATCATGTAAACCACTTATACGAATGGTTTTGGTCTGCTTAGTATGGCCACTGGATTACGAATACCATGTTTACTTTGTACACATACGTATACTGAGTCATTATGATACAATGTCTGCTTTGGTATCTACGATCGACCTGTGTACCTTATCGCTGCCCAGTGACGTTAGTTTGATTGTTTTCACGTTCCCCTCAGCCGCACGGATGGTCGTTCATATTGTTCCTATGCTTTGTTTGGTCAGCATGGTGACAGTGGTAATGGCCATAGTAGAGAGAAAACATTCCCATGCAGTCTGTGTAGTTTACATTGGAATCCACCTCTGTGGACGATACACTTTGGACTATTGGTAACAGGTGCACATGTTGCCAGGTGAATTATTTTCTTCTCATATTTTACGGCATTGGTATATTAGTCATAAATCCGTCGGTCAGCACAGAGGCTTTACACTGGTAGTCTCCCTGTCTGTTGATCGTGTTGTCCACTAATGTTCATAACTGATATGTCTTACACTGGGTATGTTGTCTCACTGTCTCAGTAGTTATTCATTGATAATTAAAAGCACATTCTTCATATTTTCTATGGTTTGTATGCAATCGCATTATGCCTCAATGCCTCATACCGCGTACTGTTCATGCTGTTTTTTGCTTCATGTTATTTTGCATACGTCTTGGGTCACGTGTTGACGGCCTCATATTACTTCCTGTACCCTAGAATGTGTGTTTCGGGTCGTACACGAGAGAGTGAGGTGAGGGCCACCTCAATATTGTCTGTTAAAACATGTACTACTCATCACATGATACTGTGCTTGAGGACCTAACAGTGTACGCACCCGTACTTGTCCGTCTTTGAGAACCTATCAATTCACGTCGTGTGACACACGACGTCAGAGATCTGTAAATGTGATGTTTATTTGAAGTCGCCAACACTCTCTTCAGAGCTATTACGATAGCTCTAAATATTGGATTGTTACCGAGCATTGCATTTTCCAGATAACTCAATGTTTTCTTTATATTCTGTATGTTCTGGTATTAATGTGTTTCCTTTGTTGCAGGAAAATCTGCCGTATAACCCTGTGACCATCATGATTTCACTCCAGTTCTTGATATTCGGTTGTATGACGGCCATCGATCCGGTCGTTTGTGCCGCCTTAAACTCCGGACCGTTAATTTAATCGTTCGTGATTAAATATTAAGATGTATTTCATCAACCGTTACATAGTATGTTCAACGTTTCCATTCTCTTCTGAGCATTATCGCAATGGAAATCCGTTGCAAGGGCCAGTGCCCTGCTGTCCCTATCTTACCCCTTTGCGTTCATCCTCATTCGTTACGGTATACATTCGTTACTATAGCGACACCGTCCTCAGAATGATTGCTCGCGCTCTAGAGCTCATTCATTTCATTCACACCCTTTTGTATTCCTTGCATGATTTCATTCTTATGCTCCTTAAGCATTTCTGCTCAATGCAAATTCTGCGTTCATTTTTAACCTTGCGTTCATAAAACGTTCATGTGCATATTTTGTATCTGCGTTCATTACATGTTCACCACGTTATTCTTCTACTCATTTATTTTCATGCAACCCCGGGGTATCATTTTTATCATTGCGTATTATATATTGTCCTCTCATCCTCTGGTATCAGTACGTGTCGTATGTTATAATCTAATCATACAGCATCATCTTGTATCATTTCGTATCGCATCGTATTATCTCTTATCCAAGGTATCAGTTCATGTTATTAAACGTCATACGGCACCGTATCATTTTTGTCTCCCAGTGTTCTTCTCCTGCTTCTGAGAACTACACTGGTGTCTATTGCGTACAACAACGCATGTGTTGAATTTTTTTTCCTAATCGTACTAACCCTACTAACGATTATCACATTGTTCAGTTGATTGTGAACTTTAGCTTCATAAGACCAACATGTTCTATTTCATTGTCATTCATTTGCTGATCGTGTAGTAATATGCCATAAAACAAAATTGGTATGATGAACCTCATTTGAGCTCTGTTACAAGTTTGCAAGACTTGTTATACCCTACCCCGTACCAAGGACACATGCCACTTTACGTTACTTCATTTACTTTTTCAGCGTGCTTCGAGGCACAAAACAAGTCTTCAGTCATTTAAATCTGGCTTGAAAACGCATCTCTTTCCTCTCTGAAATTTATTAACCTAAAAGAGCTATGCTGTCTGCGCGCTAGCGTGCTTCTGTGTATGTTATTGCTGTGCGCCTATAGATATGTCTCGGGGTGGGAGGAGGATATGTGTGTGTGTGCCAGAGAGTAGGTACTAATATTTGATATTATTAACGGTGTGTATGTGCTTGTGGGATGTAGTGACAGAGGTCCGCCATGTATGATGAAAATTATATTAGGCCTATGTTTCTATGTTCGATGTAATGTGTATTGTACAGTTTGTAAGCGCTTAGGGCTTTCCAGAAAGATTAGGCGCTCTAAATGCCCTTAATAATAATAATAATTCAAGTGCTATAAGCTAATTATTGTGTGTACACCATTTCTGATGAGCTTCATAATTTGCAAAATGAACATTGGCAACATGAAACCTTGAGTCGCTGCTTCTTCCTATGTGATGAACATTATACGTGCTACAGGTGCACTCACTTCTTCACTCTTGTTTATTCATGACAGTCGGCAATGTGTATTAGTGTTTCTGTTGATAGTTCAAGTGGCACTTCTCTTTGATGAAAGCTTTTCGCTTCCTTGCAATGACTTTAAATTGTCATAATGACTTCACGGTGCAGTGCAGCTTACCACTGCTTGTCGTACAATCATGTAAGGATATCAAGTATCTGCCTGTCAATGATCTATTGCTGCATGTCATTCATTCTTCTGAAATGATTATTATGGTTGCTTACATGTATGAAGTGTTTTCAGGTATTGGTTATATACATTATTATGATGTTTTTTTTCAACCTGCATTTCTGTTTCTGTATGTGTATCTTGTGTTTCCAGGACATATTTCTCCATACAAGCATTGTGTTTTCAAGCTACGTTGGTTTTTCTGGAACAGCATTTTCCTTGTATTCTTATTTTGCATTTTTCATGCCATGCCTTCTTTTATGCCTTCTTTTATGCCTTCTTTTATGCCTTCTTTTATGCGTTACATATCCTTGTTCTATAGTATGATTTAGTAAGACTTTGTATGCTACTACAGAAAATGTCAGTTATATTGTAGTTGTGTTTCTTTGCTATACATTGCCTAGTCAACTTATTCTTGACGTGGATGACAAGCGATTGCTTTATTTGAATGCTGAATTTTCCCATCCCATTCCCTCAAAGTCCCATGAATCAGAACACATTGTGCAATAAGCTACTGATCTTCATTATCGGGATGATTCCACGCAACTACTTCTGCTCATCATCCCAATGTCCCGCTGCTGGCCTCTGCTCCAGTCATCTCAGCTCAACAACGTTCCTGAGCCATCTTCCATCCTGACTAAAACGTCACATGGACTCCTTTCACACACCATCATTTTACCAATTCAGTCAAAGTTTGCATACGAGACACATCCACGCACACATATTAACATTGCTGTTATAGAGGGTGACACAGAGTGAGATGGCATGACTCAGGACATGGTCTTTGCCACATGTATCACCACTTTCACGTCTTCGGTCAACAGGCAGTCTGCATTTCTTCTTTGTCTTCAGCCTCACTGCTTGCTGACACACCAGTTCGTCTCCCTCATCCACGTTTCTTTGGACGTCCTTCGGCATACGTCATATGGACATGAACTCTGTGTGCATGGTGTTCTCATAGTGCAAACACGACATATGTACACGTGTGAGAGTCTTGACTGTGTAAACAGAACTTTGCCTACCACAGCTGGTGAACGAGATCTACCTGGACCTGACCTGCCCATCCCGACTGCTACAGTGTGCCGTCAGCATGCACATGTGTGTTCAGATTCATCCCATTTCCCATTAATCCTATGATAAAATTCCTTATTCCCAAACCTTCCTATCGCCTGTCATTCATGTGCGAGAATATGTGTTGAATTGTACCTTATTTCCTCATGTTCCCATTCCCCCAATACTGTTACATAAAAAAAATGAGGACATTTTTTGTCGAGGAGGGGACATATTATCACAGGGGCCCCCCTCTAGGGGGAAGAAACATTCCTTCGAGTGACTTGGGAGACGAGTTAATGAGGTGGGTGTGCTGCAGATCAGGCCATCCATAATTCAACTGGTCACTCAGTTATTTCCATTCGGACAGGGTCTAGCGCCCACGTGGTTCTCATCCATCTTTAGTGGGCACAAAAGGCGGATGGCCTGAATTACCAACATTCCTTTGACCGACTCGGTAGATGAGTTAATGAGGTGGGCGCACTGGAGATCACGCCATCCATAAATTAATTTGTCACTCAGCAATTTCCATTCAAACGGGATCTAACTCTTACATGGTTCTTATCCACCTTTAATGGGCACAAAGGTTAGATAACCAGATTACCAACATTTCTCAGCAAATACCAATGCCCAAGCAAATTACGGGACTGTGGAATGATGACCATGGCCGCTATGTCAATATCGCCATCACTGTCCAAGAAAATTTATAGGTATGTTGAATGATGACCATGGCCGCTATGTCAATATCGCCATCACTGTCCAAGAAAATTTATAGGTATGTTGAATGACGACCAAGGCAGCTATGCCAGGATCGCCATGTTCCCCAAATTTGAATTGCCCAGTTTTATTGATATCGACAGCTAGAGGGCAGCTGGGAATGTTTGTAGCTGAGACAAAGACCGGTAAATGGGAATCGCACTGTATATAGGCTAGCAGTCAGTCGTTAGGAGTCACTTACTGGAGTGGGAGACTTACTAGTGGAGAGAGTAACTAGAGTGGGAGAGTCAGCACTGAGTCGGCACCCAGTGTGACAGTGAGTCAGTGAACGAGAGAAGTCTCCAATCTATCTTAAAGGTATGTGACTACATTTCATCTTATACTTTTGTTAGGGTAGGGATAGAAGTAGGTAGTATGTTTTCTTTGCCAAGAAGCAGAGAGAGAGAGAGAGGGAATAGAGTAGGAATTATGGAAGTGCTTAGTATTCCAGTGATAAGTAAGTTAGTGAAGATTCGTAGTGCATCTTAGGGTTTTAGGACTATTAGGATTCATGGCACACACGCTTGGTGAATTACGCTTTTTCTTAATTGAATAAAGGCTTTGTAGTTATCAATTTATGTGTGGACTGCTTTGAGAATCATGTCCAGCGTATTTGTGTATTTCTTCTCGTCACTCTCCTTTCTGGTGGTATGTAATGTTGGAGACAGAGTGACCCCAAATTCTCCTTGCGATACATCAAAGTAGAGAAACAATTTTTCATGCTCACCCCCAACTCTTCTTAATCATCCCCAATTTCTCATTCTCACCCCCAATCCCCAAACGTATCCCCCTTGCGATGCATGGTGGACACACAAACTCATTCTTCCTGCGATAATATCAAGAACTGACTAACTAGCCAACTGATCAACTTGCTAGTTTAGGAAATGTGTAATTTATAATAATTCTAACAATTTATCAGACCACTCACAACTATCTATTCTGTGTTCCAGAAGCCTCTTCCCAAGCTGCCTGTGCCTGCTCTGTCCAGCACGTTGGAGAAGTACCTGACCTTGCTGGGTACTGTGGTCAGCGAGGAGGAGCTGGCCAGCACGAGACAACATGTGCAGGAATTTGCCAAACCAGGGGGATGGGGAGAGAAGCTACAAGAACGTTTGCTACAGAGACAAGCTCAAACAGAAAACTGGGTGAGTAATCTGAATTGTTTTTCTCCTTAACATTTATGTTGCCACCCAGTGTAAACTCTCAGCCCTCCTAATGAACATGCATCAGTAACTGAAACGATTTCAACATTGAAATACATCTCGCAGTTGGTGTCGTCATTCAGTGCAAGTTTCCACCGATCCAAATGACAAGCGAACATATGTCTGTCATGAACAAAGTCTCTATATGTAGATACACCTCGCCATTAGCGTGGCCACCCAATGCAAACTCCCAGCCACCTTGATGAATATGTACCTGTCGCTGAAACAATCTGTGCAATGAAATACAATTTGCCTCGGAGTTAGTGTGGCCACCTGATGCAGATCCCAGCCATCCGATGAATATGTTGCCTATCTGTCACTGAAACCATCTGTACTTTGAAATACACTTCACCAGCAGTGATATTATCAATGTAAACTCCAACATTGTTAATGATAAGTAAAAGTAAAAGTATCTCACACTGATGCAATCTGTATCTTGAAATACAGTTTGCCTCGCAAATAGTGTAGCCACCCAATGCAAACCCCAGCCATCCTGATGAACATGCTATCTATCACTGTAACAACCTGTACATTGAAATATGCCTTGCCATTGATATTGTCACCCAGTGTAAGTTCCTCACCATCCTAATGACTATGTTACTGTCGCTGAAATAAAATGTGCATTGACGTACTCCTCGCCATTTATATTGGACTCTCTTAGCCCTCCTAATGAATATGTGTGTGTTATTGAAACGATTTCATTTTGAAATACGCCTCGTAGGTGTCGTCATTCAGTGCGAGTTCCCACCGATTTTGATGACAAGCGAACACACATCTATCACTGACAAAGTCACTATAGTTAAATACATCTCGCCATTACTATGGCCACCCAATGTAAACTTCCAACCACCATGATGGCTATGTACCTGTCACTGAAACCATCTGTACACCGAAATGTAATTTACCTCGCAGTTAGTGTGGCCACCTTACGCAGATCCCAGCCATCTGATGAACATGTTACCTTTCTGTCACTGAAACCATCTGTATATTGAAATACACTTCACCAGCAGTGATATCATAGAATGCAAACTCCAACCAGTGCTAATGATAAGTAAAAGTATTTCTCATTGACACAGTCTATACCTTGAAATACAGTTTGCCTCGCAAATAGTGTACCATCCAATGCAAGCCCCCAGCCATCCTAATGAATATGTTATCTATCACTGAAACAATCTGTACTTCGAAATACACATCGCCATAAATGTTCCCACCCAATGCCAGCTCCTCCACATCCTAAAGAATACGTGACTGCCACGGAAATAAATTATTCATTGAAATACACCTCAGTCCTTATATTCCCACCCCATGGCAAACTCTCAGCCATCTTAATGAATATGTATATATCAAGAAACAATTTCAACATTGAAATTCATCTTTCATGTCAGTGTCAGTGCAAGGTCATACTAATCCTAATGAACAAGCAAATATGTGGCTGTCAGTGATGCAATCTGTATATTGAGGTACACCTCAATGAATGCTATATAATGCAAACTCCGACCAATGCTAATGGCAAGTAAATATATATACCTGTAAATGACACAGTATGTATATTGAAATACATTTCGCCTCGAAGTTAATGTTGCCACCCAATGCAAACTGCCAGCTATTCTAATAATCAAGTTACCTGCCCGTCTCTGAGACAATCCGTACACTGAAATACACATTGCCATTAATTGTAAATTATTGACACCCAGTGCAAGCTCCCCACCTTTCTAATGAATATGTACCTGTCACTGTAACAATCCGGATATTCGAATGCACCTCGCGTTTAGTGTTGCCATTCAATACAAGATCCCATCGATCCTTACGACAAGCGAATGTTTATCTGTCACTGACGCAATCTGTATGTTGAAATACACCTCTTCACTAGTTTTGTTATCCAATGCAAAATCACAGTTGTTCTAATATTAATTATGTTGCTTACACGTCACTGAATCAGTCTGTAAATTGAAATACACATCGCCATTAACATTGTCACCCAATACCAAATCTGTACTATCCTAAAGAATATGTCTATGTCACTGAAATATATTGTACAATGACAAACTTCTCGCCATTTGTATTACCACCCAGTGCTCACTTCCAGCCATTGTGGTGAAAAGAAAATGTCTGCATGTCACTGAAATAATCCGTACATCGCAAGACACCTTGCCAATGGGGTTCCACCAAACGCAAACTCCCAGCAATTCTAATAAATGTGTATCTGACACTGATACAATACGTACATTGAAATACACGTCATTAGTGATGTCATCCCACGCAAGCTCCCACCAACAGCAATGACAAATGAATACTACCTGTCACTGAAACCAATTGTACGGTAAAATACATCTTGCCATCAGTGATGTCGCTTGATGCAACCATTCAATCATCCTAATGAATATGTAATGTCCTATTACTGAAACAATCGGTAATTTGAAATAGACCTTGCCGGCAGCGATGCCATCCGACGCAAGCTTCCTACCATCCTACGAAAATCGACAGGCTGCTGTACACATCATCATCATCATCACGACAGTTAAAAAATTAGAAATGTGACATAACGATTTGAACTGTTCAGTTAAGCCTTTCTCTCTCATTCTTCTTTCTCTCTACTTCTTCTTCTTCCTTCTTCTTCTCTTCATTCTTCTTCTTCTTCTTCTTCTTCATTCTTCTTCTTCTTCTTCTTCTTCTTCTTCTTCTTCTTCCTTCTTCTTCTTCTTCATTCTTCTTCTCTTCTTCTTCTTCTTCTTCTTCTTCTTCTTTCTTCCTTCTTCTTCTTCTTCTTCTTCTTGCTTCTTCGCATTCTTCTTCTTCTTCTTCGCATTCTTCTTCTTCTTCTTTCTTCTTCTTCTTCTTCTTCTTCTTCTTCTTCTTCTTCTCTCTTCTTCTTCTTCTTCTTCTTCTTCTTCTTCTTCTTCCTTTTCTTCTTCTTCTTCTTCTTCTTCTTCTTCTTCTTCTTCTTCTTCTTCTTCTTCCATTCTTCTTCTTCTTTCGCATTCTTCTCTCGCATTCCTTCGCATCTCTTCTTCTTTCTTCTTCTTCTTCTTCTTCCTTCTTCTTCTCTTCTTCTTCTTCGCTTCTTCTTCTCGCATTCTTCTTCCTTCTTCTTCGCATTCTTCTTCTTCGCATTCTTCTTCTTCGCATTCTTCTTCTTCTTCGCTTCTTCTTCTTCTTCTTCGCTTCTTCTTCTTCGCATTCTTTCTCTTCTTCCATTCTTCTTCTTCTTCTTCTTCTTCATTCTTCTTCTTCTTCTTCTTCTTCTTCTTCGCATTCTTCTTCTTCGTTCTTCTTCTTCGCATTCTTCTTCTTCTCATTCATTCTTCTTCATTCTTCTTCGCATTCTTCTTCTTCTGCATTCTTCTTCTTCGCATTCTTCTCTTCTTCTTCTTCTTCTTCTTCTTCGCATTCTTCTTCCCTTCTTCTTCTACGTCATCATCATCATCATCATAAAAGACAACAACAACAACAACAACAAACCAATGCCATGCTGACATTCAAGAAAAAACAAAGGCAATGCATTCTGAACATTTGAACGAAAAACATGATATGGATAGAAATTTTAGAATTTAAGTTCTCTATGATATTGTTAATATCCACCAATGTAATCAGACAGTGCAAATATCGTTGAAAAGATTTCTTTGAACAGGACACGTTTTCTTGACAACAAAATTGGAAAATTAAACCATCAAACATAATCCATCATAACGAGCCGAAAATCCACAAATTAAAATAAACACATTAACAAACATTAACACACACACAACACACACCACACACACACACACACACACACACACACACACACACACACACACACATACACACATACACACACACAGACACACAACACACACACACACACACACAACACACACACATACACCACACACACACACACACACACACACACACACACACACACACACACACACACACACACACACACACACACACACACACACACACAAACACACTTAACAAACACACACGAACACACACACCACGAACACAATCACACACTCATGCACACATGCACAAGCAAACACACAGACGCGCGTGCGCTTACGCGCGACACACACACACACACACACACACACACACACACACACACACACACACACACACACACACACACACACACACACGTCTGCGCTCATCCAATGTTTCTTTAAGAGAAGTTTCTCTTGTTTCTTTCGTATAACACCGCACCGTCCCACCTACCCACTTCAATCTCTCTCTCTCTCTCTCTCTTTCT
>CM060305.1:25686114-25691114 GCA_030674185.1 Monoplex corrugatus | reverse complement strand
TAGCTATGGTACATTGCTGTGAAAGCGAGAGGCATCATCAAAAAATAGAAATTAATAGAAATAAATAGAAATTAGCGGATCAAAATGATACCTTATTGATGCCAAAACGAATCTGCTCAGAGATGTCGAAAATAGGGAGAAGATGCATTAAATGTCTTCGTGCTGTAATCATCATTCAGTCTGTCACGCTTTCCATATAACTAAGATTATATTTGGCATTCATTTTCTCACTGTAAATGGCATAATGGAAAAAAAATATCCTCCTTTAATGTAATTTCGAACGTGTTATAAATGGTGAAAGTGTGAGATCTCGCATTGTAAACGAACTTGATAGGTTTGGACTTTTTATTCAACATGAGTGTGAATATGCGTGTGTGTGTGTGTGTGTGTGTCTGTCAGTTTGTTTGTCTGTCTGTCTGTCTGTCTGTCTGTGTGCGTGTGTGTGTGTGTTTGCATGTGTGTGTCTGTGTATGTGTCTGTGTGTGTGTGTGTGAGTGTGTTCGTTCGTTATTTCTTTTAACGTCTATTCACATATGTGCTTTTAGACGAAAAAAAAAGTCAGGTAAATATATAAATAAATATTAAGATAAGATAAAGAGACGTCTGTACGATGAAAGAATCTATATGAAATCATAACGGCATTGTAACATATGAGGTAAAATCAAACAATTAAAAAAAAATTGCGTTGTAACAGGCCCTTTACGGAGTAAGAAAAAAATCTAACAAGCAAACAAACAGGAGCAGGTGGAATTTACAGGTATACAACAATCAGGCTTAATCAAAGAAAACGACCTACAGGACTGTGCAGTAAGTGCCTAGCCATATGTAAATACAGAGTGAAATCAGTATTATCTGTTTTAGATTTATAAATATTGCAGGGAAATAAGGTCGCATTCGCTGACAACACAAAAGGTGTTTAACCGTTATAATAATAATAATAATAAGAGACCATTTATAAGCGCACATCTCTGCCTACGGCGGAGCTTATGACGCTTTACAATCATTCACTCACAATATTTCAATCTCTCAGACCTCACATACATACACTAAATACACAATACAAGTAATAGAATAAATCCATAAAAATACTACATACGCTACAATCATACACGGATTCTCACGCAAGTCCAAATACACCCCACAACCCCCACGGCTATACCCCAAAGTACTGAAAGGCACATTGGGCTCTATAATCACCCACCCCCACCCCCCACCTACCTACTATAACATACACACACACTAACACACCTTTTCTACTATTAGGCTGGGGGGAAATGAGGTTGAACTTACTGATAATATTTTTGAAAGAGGTGAGTTTTTAGAGCTGTTTTGAAAGAAGAAGTCGATTTTAGGTGTCGGATTTCAAAGGGAAGAGAGTTCCAGAAAGTGGGGGCTGCGAAGGAGAAAGAGCGATGTCAAATGTTTTTGTGCGCACGCGTGGAACACGGAGCAATCTGGTATCAGCAATGGAGCGGAGATTTCTAGAAAGAGTGTACACAGAGAGAAGATCAGCCAGGTAGCGAGGAGAGAGATCAGAGAAAAAAGAGTGGCATAGTGAGGCAAGCTTAAAAGTCAATGCGAGCTTGAACAGGCAACCAGTGAAGGGATTTGAGAATAGGTGTGACATGATCATGCTTGCGGGAACGAGAAACAAGTTTAGCGGCAGAGTTTTGTACTTTTTGAAGTTTGTCTAATTGATTTTGAGGACAGCCAGAAAAGAGGGAGTTACAGTAGTCTAATTTGGAGAGAACAAAGGCAGAAAGAAATGTTTTGGTAGCGTCTTCTGAAAGTAAGTGGCGAATATAACTAATGCGTCTAAGGTCAATGTATGCTTTGCGGCAGACTGTCTGTACATGTGTTGAGATACTCATGTCTTTGCTGAAGTGGAAGCCAAGATTTCGTGCGGTAGAGGAAAAGGGAATATCTGTTGATCCAACGGTAAGAAATGTAGGAGTTATGTAATCACTACAGATACATTTGATGGTTTTACTGAATTTAGTTCGAAGTGAATTGAGAGATAATCTGTAAGCTAACGTTATCTCTAGTCTTGTAAAACCCTGGTAATTTACGATGAATGAGCGAAGGTCACATTGCGCTTTTACTTTGTTTTCTAATGTAGCGTTCATTTCATTTGCTATTCTGTCGACCCGATCGTTATTTATGATACCACAGTGTGATGGGATCCAACAAAAAGTAACTTGAGAATTATTTGTTATTAAACAATGAATTAGAAATTTTATCTCATATGTTAACCTACTATTTACCTTATATTCGCAACTTTTTAACGATTATAATGCAGATTTCGAATCTACACATAATAGCATACTATACAAAGTTATGAGTAGATCCACTATATATTTTAGTGCCATTAGGATGGCAACTAATTCAGAAATGAAGATTGATGCCCAAGTTCTAAAGAGTAAGCCTTTTCTACTTTAAAGTTTGGAATTAGAAAACCAGCGCCCGCAGCACCATCATCTAGAACAGAGCCATCGGTAAATATTTTCAAATAATGTAGATATTTTGTATGTAGATGTGACAGAACATCAATTGTTAACAAGTGTGGATTAATATCTTTTCTCAAGTCATTATCAGTGTAGTTGATATCAAAAGTTGCACTGGACAATTCCCATGGGGGTAGAGGACAACATATCATTTTATGCGAAACTTTGTTAGGTACTACGACGGAAACTTCGAAGAGCTCATGTGTGTAAGTGAATATTGTTTCTTGTGCCTTTATTGTTCTTGCTCTCTTGGGGAAATGAATGTCAGACCGGATTTTAAGTTCCGTATCGGCATAATTAGCTACAGCATTTGCTCTAACTATATATTTAGCAGCTGATAGCTTCCTCCAATCATCCAATGGAAGGATGCCGGTTATTTTATGTACTTCTTGAGTTTTTGTATATACCGGTACCCAAGAGCACATTTAACAGCTTTACTGTCTAAGCTTTGAAGTTTTTTCAAATAGCATTTTGGAGCTGAAAAATATACCTCTTGGCCATAAGCCAACTTCGATCTGACTAAAGCTGTTACAAGATGTAATAGCGTTTTAGTGTCCTGTCCCCATGATTTTTTTACTAATAATTTGTATTAAGTTATAGCTTTTCATAGCTTTATATAACAAGGCACCAATATGTTTTTTCCACTGTAAACTAGAAGTCAAGTGTACTCCCAGAAATTTCACTTGAGTAGCATATTTCAGTTCCTCGTTATCAATTTTAAACAACGGTACCTCTTTAGGACTGAGACTATTATTAAAAAGCATCATGTGTGTTTTTTCATGGGATATTTCAAGACCGTTAACCGTCAAGTAAGTGGAAATATTGTTAATTTCACGTTGGTAGACCTGTTTAATGTAGTTTATTTCTCTTAAGGAAGTCTTCCTTTTCAGCGAAACATTCATCCAAATCGCTATATCATCAGCGTACTGAGCTAAGTTTATATTGTTTGAGACTTGTGTTGGCAGGTCATAGATTAAAATATTAGATGATAAAGGAGATATCACAGAACCCTGTGGAATTCCCATATTTACAGGTCGTTTTTCAGAGTATGTATTACCTCTTTTACCTACTATACTTCGGTCACTTATGAATGCTCTGATAAAATAATAAAGATTACCATTGAGACCAATGTATTTTAATTTCATCAAAAGTCTCGCATGCCAGACTTGGTCGTACGCTTTTTTAAGATAAAAAAGGTAGCTTAAACATTTTTTCTCTTAGCAAACTGATTTTTAATTTGAGTTGTTAATTTGACTAAATGGTCTGTCGTCGATATACCTTTTCGAAACCCAGACTGGTTAATAGGTAATATATTCTTTTTCTCACAAAAGTAAGTCAGTCGATTCAATTTAATTTTTTCCATTAGTTATAAAACATGGGATGTTAGCTAGATAGGTCTATAACTACCGGGAGTAGAGAGCGGATTATTAGCTTTTGGTATAGGTGACACAATTGAAGTCTTCCAAATGTCAGGTATGCCACACTTTCCCAGCATTTTAGTATAATTTTGTGTAAATATTCAATCCATTTCTCAGGTAAATGATTTAAAAGTGTATATGAAACGCCATCGAGTCCTACAGCCGATTTTTTGTTGTTCAACGAGAGAAGGGCATCTTTAAGTTCTCGTAACGTAATTTTTGAATTTATGTACAAGTGGCTATCGGGGGGAGGGAGGATCTGAGTATTCTTCTAATTCTTCAATTTTTCGTCTTTTCTCCCTTGTTGGAGTAGACAAGCTACTAGAATTACTTACTCTCGAAAAGAACCGTACAAATTCTTCGGCTTTCTCAGATGATGAAGGAAATTCTTTGTCTTTAATCTTAATAGGAAACTGGGGTAAATGAAAACCATGTTTCATTTCTTTGACCTTATTCCAAAGTTTAGGAAGATCTTTAGGCCCGGAAATTTGTAGAGAACAAAAATCTGACCAATACTGCTTTTTGGCTTGGGCTATAACTTTGTTGGAATGAATCTTTGCCATTTTCATATTGTAATGATCTTCTGGAGATTTATTTTTTAAATAGATTTTATCAGTTTTCTTTTTTTTTCATTCTTTGCTTCCTCACATAATTAATTCCACTATTTCCAACATAATTACCTCTGTTGACACATTTCCTTTTTGGAATTGAATTGCTTGCTGCCTCGTGTAGCGCGTTTGTGAAGTGTGAATACATATCATTAACATTGTCACTTTTGTTAAACCTGCAATCTTTTGCCATTAAAATATTATGGTATGTCATCCAGTTCGCACGGCTGTACATATATCTAGGTATAACGTCGTCTGGCGTGTTATCGAACGGGTCATTTATAACTGTGACAATTGATCACTTCCAAGGGAGTCAGATTTAACATGTGCCTGTGTGTGTGCGTGTGTGTGTCTGTGTGTGTGTGCGTGTTTGTGCAGGAGTCTGTCTCTCTGTTTGTCTCTGTCTGTCTGTCTGTCTGTCCTTCTGTCTTTCTGTCGGTCGTCGGTCGGTCGGTCGGTCGGTCGGTCGG
>CM060305.1:25671114-25681114 GCA_030674185.1 Monoplex corrugatus | reverse complement strand
TCATTTGGCAAAACCACGGTTGGATCCGCTGACTTGAGATATACAGTGCCATTTTTAACCAACATTCACAGTGGCCGGTTAACCAATGTTTATATTTTGTGTGCTGGTGGTCAAGTCCAGCGACAGTCTTGGTCGTTGTCTTGAGTGCTCCCAAATGCGTATTTATTGATGAATATGCTTTATCTGTGTGTATATGCTCTCGTAATGAGTTAGAGAATTAATTTCTGTGGTTTGGATGGATGGATGGATGGATGGATGGAAAGATGGATGGATGGATGGATGGATGGAAAGATGGATGGAAGGATGGATGGATGGATGGATGGATGGATGGATGGATGGATGGATGTACGCACGCATGTATGTAATATTTTCACAGATTATTCGTTTCTCAATGGGTGGAATTTTCAATACATATGGATCAAATATCTGTTACGTTCAAGAATCAAATATGCGTGTCTTCAATTAAATATGACCCAATTTTTGTCTACATTACAAACGCAAAAAAAAAATACAGACAAAATCTTACTGTTTCATAGCTGTAAGCAGAAACGTATCCAAAGTTGTATAGTGACTGTTTACTCTGTCAGGGACTCTATCACGCAACTGGACATAACTCACATTGTGGGTTTCCTGTCCCCAAAGTGCAACAAGGTCTCATGTAAGTGTGTTTACGAGTGATGGCTTTCATTAAAATGTTGTGTCACGATTCAGAGCGTCGAAGTTTATGATTCTTGAATCTAAGGACGTACGGGAATTTTTGTCACATGATCTATTACAAGGAATAAGGGTCACTCACCACAAATGTTTAGCAATAAATCTGTACCAATTCAGGTATAAAGATATAACAAAAGAAAGGCACTTTATTGCTGTTTGGTTCTGTGTGACCCCACATGTATCTGTGAGGAATTTATCTTTAAAGGAAATATTGATATGCATTTATTGTATTTATTCATTGGTGATATGATCAGTGTATCTGCTGTTTAGCAGCTTGCGATAATTTCTCACTTCCATGGCTGGGCTCGTTTTACGAAATCCGCTGTGACAGTTAATGTTTGGCATGTACTATGTCTGAGATGTACTGCTTATATCACCAACGAACAAGTGCGCCAAACCATCAAGTAGCACATTGGACCATTAGGAGATCTGCTGACTTCTGCTAAAGAAAGGAAATTATTTTGGTATGGCCAAGATGACAAGCATTCTTACCAACAAATGCCTATCAATTAACATCAGGAAGAGAGTTTTTGAATGTTGTATAGAACCAATACTGTTGTACGGATGTGAGGCGTGGACAGTCAACAAGCAAAGCAAGAACAAGATTGAGGCAGCCGAGATGTGGTTTCTAAGAAGAATGTTGAGAGTTCCATGCACAGCAAAGAAAACAAATGAGACAGTTTTGATGGAGGCAGACACAAGTAGATCATTCATAGGGAAGATTAGGAAAAGACAGGCAACATTTATAGGCCATTTTATGAGGAAAGGGGATTTGGAGGACCTGGTCACAAGGGGAAAGCTGGAGGGAAAGAGCACCAGGTAGACCCAGGGAGAAAATGCTAGACGGACTTGCGGAGTGGCTGAAGACGAGGAGGGTTGAGGAGATGCTTGGGGCGGCAAGAGATAGAGACAGATGGAAGTCCATGATCGCCAACGCCAAGCGGCAAGGCACCTGATGATGATGATGATGATGATGATGGCCACGTAACACGATCCATTAACCTCGCTAAGTCTATCCCCTAGGGAACTATTGAGGACGGGAGACAAAAGGAAAGACAGGAAGAAAGAAACGATGAACGACAACGCTGAGGTATGGACAGAGAAACAATCTGCAAGAGATCCAGAAACACTTCCTAAAGAGCTTGAAGAATCTGGTGAACATTTCTTCAGTTCGTGCCCCAATGACTTTTCACGGAATTAAAGGACAAGAAGAAGGAGAAGAAGAAGAAAACTGATATGGCTTGACTTTACTATGTGGGTATAATATCGGGTTGCAGGTATACGACTGGTGGTTGGAAGACATGTACCTCAAACTTCGACTTCCACTCCCCATCAACTCCAACCCCGGAATGGTGTTTCCTAGGCAACGCTTCGCTGGGGTGCAGCAGCAACTAAGGTAACCAAAATTAGACCTTTTGTTTCTTTCTACGATTGATCATAATCATGCCCCCAACCGTATATGTATACTATTCACAATATTGTATGGAACCATATCAAAAGTATAGGTATTGCTTTAAGTGGCTTTTTTCCCAGCCCATGATTAGGGGCGTCTGAACGACGTTGATCCCACGTTGGTCATTTCGGTTCCTCAATGCTCTATCAGCTTCAAGACTTTTTCATTTGAAACCCCAATCCCAGAAAGTCTACGGGAGTCAACGATGTCAGGCCGCTATTAGACCACCCACCAAAGAAGACTGCACTGCTGTTGAGTCCTTATGGTGGACATCAACAGTGCTTGTTCTGATAAAACTTACTCAGACACTATGTATTAAGGCACAAACATAAAGTAGAAACAAACTTTCGAATTTGAAGCAAGACATTGGTCAGCAGTTTTTCGGATGCTATTTTGAAATATAATCATTGTCATCTTTTATTGCTCAGTGGAACAACTGTATGCCGATGTTCTCCCCCGTGGAAAACGGATTTTCTTCATTACATGTTCTTAAATCTTGATGTAGACGGTAAAACTTTAATTGTTTAGTATATTGTCATATGTGTGTTGTATCCTTTAGGTTGTTAGTATATACATTTACATTGACCTGGGAGATCGGAAAAATCTTCACTCTTTACTTAAAATCACTTTACTTACTAGGCAGAGGCGTTCAGATGCAGTGAACCAAGGCCTTCTGATTTATTCCTCGTGGAGATACCGGGGGGGGGGGGGGGGGGGAGTCTCTTTCAGTATAAATATTATCCCCATTTCTGGAAATTCTCTTGCATACAGGCCACCCTCGTGAGGATGCCAGGGGCTCTTTCAGTATAAATAATATCCCCCACCTTCTGGAAATTCTGTGCCAGAAATTTCCTCTTTTCTGTCACTCTCTTTGTTTCTGCCTTATTCCTTTGCTTTCTGTCTTTTTTTTTTCTCTATCATTTCCTGCCTTGCTGGTCCATTTCACCCGTATATGTTCTATGAAGCCCTACATAATTGATCTTAGAATTGATAATTTGGCACATGTAGCAAGCACATTTTTTGGCTTGTAAGAAAATGTGATGTGTGGAAGCAGTTTTAGGTAATCTAGGTTTGTTTTTATCTATGCTTTAACGTCCTTACTTATGTTTATATTTATATTTAGGTAGGATTTTTAAATTCTTGGTGATAAGTTGGATGGAGTGGTCAACGCAGGGGCATATCCGCAGATTTGTTTTTTCCGTGTTATATGTTTTTCTCTTCCAGTGAAGTACCGTGTACATTTTGAGATGACTGTATTCCTGATACGGCTCTGCGCAGTCAGCTTGACTTTAAACAATAACAATAATAACAACCTTCTGATTTTCAGTCTGATATTTACCCACTTAACTGTCTAAGGATCTGCGACTGTTTAATCATCGACAACGTGTAAGCGAATATTGGACAGCTCCATTCATAAACAGCTGATTGGATATTTGTGTGATTTTTTTTCCCAAAAATGATTATTTCTTATAGACAGATATACTCAGATACACACACACTCGCATAACCTTTCTCCAATCGACCTAAAAATATTTTCAAAGGAGTTTGATAAAAACGGAGTAATCTTTTGCATCAAAGAGAGAGAACTATCAGTGAACATGTTTTGCGGTAGTCACCTAATCAAAGTTGCAAGTTTTTACAAACTCTTGCATGCGCCTCCCTCCAACCCCCTTTTATCTGCTTCCGCCTATTTACTTCCAGAGGCCTAACTCACGCGACACAACTCTTGAACAAAACAAGAACAAAAACATCAAAATGGTTGAGCCATTGTGATGATCTCCCTTTGTATAAAATAATACAGGAAAAAAAAAAACAGACTTGGTATTTTTCAATGTTACTGTTCCAGCCATTGTAACAATTTCTCTTTGTATAAAATACTACAGGAAAAAAACTACCAGACTTGATATGTTTCAATGTTACTGTTTCTTTGAAGAAGCATCAGACAAAATAATTAAACTTTATGTGGAGCGAGTACAATGGTAGACTGTCGTAACAGTGAAAACATAATGTAAATATTTTTAGAAGTTCCTAGGAATGCGCTGTTCATGCTTCTTCTGAAAAAAATACTAATTTAAGGCGCTTTTTTGTTTTGTTTGTTTTGTTTTTGGCTGTGTGAGTATGACCTTAATGCTATGACTTACAAACTTAAGTATTCAAAACTCTTCAACGATTCACACTTCCGATCCAATATTGGTAAAGAGACAAAGGTACATCCTGAAACACCTGAGAAAACTTTACGTGTTGTCACAGACACACAGACAGACATGCACTTCCGTCCTGTCGACATGACACAAATCAACCTCACTCCTTCCCTTTTCTCTTTTCTTTTTTATATCCTTTATTAGAGAGATTGACGAGAGATATTCAAAAAGCAAATGTAGCTGCCCCTATTCCATATTTCTTTAATTTACGATGAATATCAGAAGATTGGTTCAGGTTCATTGTAGTAGTGTCTGTGTGTGTCAGTCTGTCTGTTTGTCTGTTTGTCTATCTGTCTGTCCGTTTATATGTCTGTCTGTTGTCTGTCTGCCAATCTGTCTGTGTCTCTCTGTCTGTCTCTCCGTCTGCCTAGATAGATAGATAGATAGATAGATAGATAGATAGATAGATAGATAGATAATAGTAGATAGATAGATAGATAGATAGATGGATAGATAGATGTGTGTGTGTTGTGTGTGTGTGTGTGTGTGTGTGTGTGTGTGTGTGTGTGTGTGTGTGTGTGTGTGTGTGTGTGTGTGTGTGTGTGTGTGTGTGTGTGTGTGTGTGTCTTTCTGTTTCTCTATTTATTAAACAAGAATTTACGAAACATTCAACCAGGGACAGTCCCTTTCCAGTCATGCGCCGCACCAACTCACCCCAAGAATATACAGATAAAAGCACCAAAGTGGAAGATAGTGAATATGGCTTGTCGATCGCGTGGTGCTTTTAAACAGACAGAAGAAAAGTGCAAGGAAGAATGAGCAGGATGAGCAAAAAGAATTAGACGAAAAGACCCATACAAGAAATTGAAAAAAAAAAGGAAGAAATATGGCAAATACACAAGAACAAAGCATTTCTGAGTACGTGCACGTACCTGTGTGTGTGTGCGTGTGTGTGTGTGTCTGTGTTTAGTGTGTGTGTGTGTGTGTGTGTGTGTCTAGGTGTACGTGTGTGTGTGTGTGTGCGTGCGTGTGTGCGTGCATATGTGTGTCTGTCTTTCTGTCTGTCTGTCTGTCTCTCTCTCTCTCTCTTTCTGTCTCTGTCTCTGTGTCTGTGTCTCTGTGTATGTGTTGCTCTGTCTGTGTCTCTGTCTCCGTCTGTCTGTCTGTCTGTCTGACTGTCTGACTGTCTGTCTGTCTGTCTCTGTCTCTGTCTCTGTCCTCTGTCTCTCTGTCTCTCTGTCTCTCTCTGTCTCTCTCTCTCTCTCTCTCTCTCTCTCTCTCTCTCTCTCTCTCTCTCTCTCTCTTTGTAAAAATGACCAAAAGAGTGAGGCAATTATGTGTGAGTGTGTGTAGGTGTAAGAAAGACAAAAAAACCGAGAGATTGCATGCGCGCGCGTGCATATGTGTGTGTGAGTGTGTGTGTGTGTGTGTGTGTGTGTGTGTGTGTGTGTGTGTGAATGTGTGTGTGTGTGTGTGTGTGTGAATGGTGTGTGTGTGGTGTGTGTGTGTGTGTGTGTGTGTGTGTGTGTGTGTGTGTGTGTGTGTGTGTGTGTGTGCATGTCGGGTGTGGGTGTGTGTTGTATTGTGAGTCTGGCTGGCTGGCTGGCTGGCTGGTTGGCTGGTTGACTGGCTTGCTGGTAGGCTGTCTGTCACTCTGTCTGTTTGGCTTTCTGTCTGCCTGCCTACCTGCCTGTCTGTCTTGTCTGTTTATTGTCTTCTCTGTGTGTGTGTGTGTGTGTATGTGTGTGTGTGTGTGTGTGTGTGTGTGTGTGTGTGTGTGTGTGTGTATGTGTGTGTGGGTGTGTTGTGTGTGTGTGTGTGTGTGTGTGTGTGGTGTGTGTGTGTGTGTGTGTGTGTGTGTGTGTGTGTGTGTGTGTGTGTGTGTGTGTGTGTGTGTGTGTGTGTGAATCCAAGCGTAAGCGTAAGAGAGAGCGAAAGACAGAGACAGAGCGTGTCAAACTGCTGAAAAAAAGTTTACAACTAGCATTTGCATGCTGCAATATATCTGGATTATTGGGGGAAATCCAAAAATAATATCTTCAAAATAAAATGATTGGCAATACTGTAAAAAAAAAACTGACTACAAAAAAAACACAAATCTATTTAAATCAGAATATAAAAGCACACCAACTGTTTTTGAATTTGTCTTCCTTTCATGTCCCAAGCTTCAAAAAGAAGTTTTCTGTGCTAAATCTTAGAAAAACAAGTTCTCTGCGTTAAATATTTCTTCTCATCTATTTGTCATTTATTTCTGTGTTGTGTTCTAAGTTGTTGAAGTTAAAAACTATCACACCCATATTATATATTTTATTTTATCTCCAGTTAAAATTGTGACATTGCTTCATGTCGACCTGAAAAAGACTGCCTGTCTGCATGCTTGAATATAAACAAAAAAATAGCACTTGTTTCTCAAAATCAGATTTAGGTAATACATTATTGCAAAAGCCTGTGTTTGGAGTAGCTGCCACCTAAATTGTGACAATATTTGAGCAGAGATTTCTTGGAAGGATGCAAACGGAGTTTTATTAAGTTAGGATTAAAAATTATGGGATCAGCAGTACATGAACACACGCAGGTTATAAAAGAGTTTCAACCTTACAAATTCCAAAGACATTCAGCAATTATTAACAGTGTATGTCACTAACACGCAAACTGCATATAACTAGAAGACAATACCGTCCAGTTGATTTTTCCTTTGTAATTAAATCCCTATCGTGCGCTGCATGTGCAAATTCTTTTTGGTGTTCGGTATAATTGGATTGAAAGATATGTAAGGTTCACCGACACTGGCCAATATCTAAGATGACAGTCATGCAAAACGTAAAGGCGCAGGACATAACTGCGGCGTAAGTGTCGGTCTGGGTGTCAGTTTCTCTTCTGTGGATGAATTCTGTTCCCGTTTTCTGTTAGGAAACGATGGAAGGGCATTACATGGCCGGCCTGTCTTTCTTACTTTTTCCCATTGTTTTTCTGTTTCAAAAATTCCTGAATTTCGAGAATAAAATTCACCGATGAAAACTTGTACCTCTCATAATTTGACTTTCAACAAACATACTACACACTAATAGTACAGTAGATCATCCCATCTGGTCACTTGCTGCAAGTCCAATTGTAGATACACACATCACTTGAATCAGGAAGCTGGATGAAGTGGGGTATCACTACAGACCAGGTACATAAAGGGACTTCTCTACACACCAGGTATATGAGGGGAGCTACTACCGCACACTTCGTAGATAAAGGTGAGGTATCCAGTCCTCTGACAAAGCTTTGCATACGCATCATGACCGAGGCTGGCTGAAAGGGGACAATTTTTGCCTCTACTCTCTGACATATCCATTCCTTTGGTGGACGAGTGGATCTAAGGAAATGGACAATTACCGCCAATGTTGTCGCTCGTATAATTGTTATTTACTTGCCTGATGCACTGCTGTTGTTATACTGAGAGAGATAGAAATGGAACGACGAGAGAGGGGAGAAGGAGAGCAGACAGTCCTGGTGAAAAACAGCAAAGGAAGGAGTGAGAAGGTGGGCGAGAGAGATGGATAGAGAGTGAGAGAAAAGTCTTCACTAGCAGGATAGGAGTTGGGATAGGAGACAGGGTAGTGATTAGATGATGGAAGAGGTAAATGTCTGTTTTTTTATGGTTTGGAATCGGTTTTCACCAATGCCAGAAGTTTGTGAGTCATCACACAGTCAATGGACGTGCTAATATCATGCAAGACTTCGTCTTTATGCCAGTCAGTGATGGTTGGTTTGAATAACTGTGTCTTTTAAAGGTTCGCCTGGGTTCGTGTCAAATTACACATTGGCATTTACTGTCAATACATAAAGATTTATCGTTCTATGACCAGTAGGTGAAAGAGAGAGATGGTAGAGACCTCACTACTCGCAGTTCAGCTTTTAGGTTAGGTCAAGATCTCAGAACATACTATCTATATCCCTGCCCCAGTTTTTGCTTATAGAAATATGTCTGTTTTATTCCAGATCTTTAGAAAGTCTGATACCAAACTTCAAAACGCATGTCAATTTGATTCCTCTAGCTCAGGGAAGGCATTTTTTTTATCCATAAAACCTTATCTTAAGTATACATGTATTATATACATGTATGTATGTATGTATGTATGTATGTATATATGTATGTATGTATGATTATGTATGTATGTATGTGTGTATGTATGTATGTATATATGTTTTACAGTTTGTCTTTTGTTCTGGTTTTCTGTCTCAAAGAACAAAGAACACTAAAATGGCTTGGTCATTTCGTTTAACCTTTTTGCTTTTTTTTTTTTTTTTTTCAAAAATGGCTGAAGTTGCAAACAAAAACAAATTGGCTTCAGGAGAACTTGTGTCTGTCTACTTATTTCGACTTTTAAGTAATACGCCACACAGACCACTTAAACATTCATCTGGTGGCTTGATCCAACTAGATTTGTGTACATAGATGAGATCTGAATCAGAGAGGTGGATGGAGCAGAAGGAGGGGAGGTAACACTGCAGACCAGGTGAATGAAAAGGGAAGGGTATTACTGCAGACCGTTGTAGCGTGTGTATTGGGAGTCCGGTCCTCTGACAGTGCCTCACACGAGCAGCATGATGGATGCTGGTGGAAGGGAGCAATTTCTGCCTCTACCTTTTGACATGTCTATGCTGTGATGGACGAGTGGAAGCAGCGGAAACTGACTATGATGGACGAGTGGAAGCAGAGGAAATGGACAATTGCAGCTAATGTTGTAGAGTTCTCTCCCGTTTATAACTGTTATTTACTTGGCTGATGAATGGTGCTTGTGAGACAGAGAGAGAAATACAGTGGAGAGAGAGAGAGAGAATGGACAGACAGTCCAGGCAAAAAATAGTGATTGAAAGAGAAAGATGGTGGTATGAAGAGGGAGAGAGAGAGAGAGTGGATGAGAGAACAGCTTTTCACAAACAGGGTACAGGGTAGGTTAGGGCAGGGGATGAAAGATGGAAGGTCAGTTTCTTTGGTTTGGGATTAATTTCCATCAGTGCCAGATGTTTGCAAGTCACCACTTCGTCATGGGATCTACCACACAAGCGTTCATTTTCATGCGAGTCAGGGATGGTTCGTCTCGTTTATCCCTTTTGCTTTTTTGTTTCAAAAATGGCTGAAGTTGCAAACAAAAACAAATTGGCTTCAGGGGAACTTGTGTGTATCTAACTTATTTCAACTTTAAAGTAACACGCCACACAGACCACTCAAACATTCTATCTGGTGGCTTGATCCAACTAGATTTGTGTACATAGATGAGATCTGAATCAGTGAGGTGGATGGAGCAGAAGGAGGGGAGGTAACACTACAGACCAGGTGAATGAAAGGGGAAGGGTATTACTGCAGACCGTAGTAGCGTGTGTATTGGGAGTCCGGTCCTCTGACAGTGCCTCACACGAGCAGCATGATGGATGCTGGCTGGAAGGGAGCAATTTCTACCTCTACCTTTTGACATGTCTATGCCTGTGATGGACGAGTGGAAGCAGCGGAAACTGACTATGATGGACGAGTGGAAGCAGAGGAAACGGACAATTGCAGCTAATGTTGTAGAGCTCTCTCCCGTTTATAACTGTTATTTACTTGGCTGATGAATGGTGCTTGTGAGACTGAGAGAGAGAGAGAAATACAGTGGAGAGAGAGAGAAAGAAAGAGAGAGAGAGAGATGGACAGACAGTCCAGACA
>CM060305.1:25658614-25666114 GCA_030674185.1 Monoplex corrugatus | reverse complement strand
GTTGCAGCAAGAAGGGGGTGGGGGGGTGGGTGGGAGAAGAAGAGTGGAAAGGGAATGTTAGAATCATTGAATTGGAAAAGGGTGGAAGGAAGGAGGAGGGGGAAAACGTCCCATCCCCCTAAAACAATTTCTGTTATCAGCCTCTCAAATATGATTTATGTTTTCTGTTACAGCTACACTGCCAAGTTCGTGTGTGGGATTCTCGACTACAAGATCATGATTGATAAGTGAGTCATCCGTGGCTACCATTACACTGTGTCTTGTATTCTGTCTGTTTCAGCGTTTGTTGTTTAAAAAAAAAAAGAAATTGTTATGTTACTCCAGTAATACTTTGCAACCTTTAAGATACCTATTCTGGGTATTCAAAAAATCTTTAATATATGTTATTTTGGGTATTCTTCGGAACCACTCCTATTATATCTGTTGAACGATTCTCCTCTGTTTTTTCAAACTCCTTGTAGTTTATGAACAAATAATTGGTATGAAAAGATTATATGATCAGGTTTCTGCTCTTAACTCTCTCTCTCTCTCTCTCTCTCTCTCTCTCTCTCTCTCTCTTTCTCTCTCTCTCTCTCTGTACCTATCTATTTCTCTCTCTCTCTCTCTTTTTCTCTCTCTCTCTTTCTTTCTTGGGTTACTTCAACCCATGAGGTTAGAAGTCGCAAACCTTTCGAAATCATGGTTTTTTAACTTACTTCTGGAAAATGGGATGGTTCAGGAATGATGCATACCATTTGTCTTCTTATCTATCTGCATATCCGTCTGTTCGCCTGTCTGTCTGTCTGCCAGTTTGTCTACCTCTCTGTTTGTTCTGCCTGCCTCTCTCTGTCTCTCTCTGTCTCTCTGTCTCTGTCTGTCTGTCTGTCTGTCTTTCTGTCTCTCTCTCTCTCTCTGTGTCTGTCCGTCTGTCTTTCTGTCTCTCTCTCTCTCTCTGTCTCTCTCTGTCTCTCTGTCTCTCTGTCTCTGTCTCTCTCTCTCTCTCTCTTTTCTGTTTCTCTCTCTCTCTCTCCGGGCGCGCGAGCGCATCGGAATTTTTGCACACACTAGTATGCATACACACACATACATACAGACACGTACACACACACGCATACATACATACACACACACGCATACATACATACACACACGTACACACACACATACACACACATACACACACACGCACGCACGCACGCATATACAATACACTCACTCAAACACACACGCACACACACTACACACACACACACACATACACACACACACACACCACACACACACACACACACACACACACACACACACACACACACACAACTCAGAGCGTATTATTTTCTCTGGCGCTAATCCCGTGAGCACAAGAGGCAATCTGTTGACACAGTTGTCCCTTTGAAGTTCCTCCGTGTGTGTGTGTGTGTGTGTGTGTGTGTGTGTGTGTGTGTGTGTGTGTTGTGTGTGTGTGTGTATGTGTGTGTGTGTGTATGTGTGTGTGTAGTGTGTTGTGTGTGTATGTGTGTGTGTATGTGTGTGTATGTGTGTGTGTGTGTATGTGTGTGTGTATGTGTGTGTGTGTGTGTGTGTGTGTGTGTGTGTGTGTGTGTGTGTGTGTGTGTGTGTGTGTGTGTGTGTGTGTGTGGTTCCCTTCAGACATTCAGCCATGACCTTTTAAGTGAGGAATCATCGATCTCGAAAAAACATTTCTTCTCCTCGTCAGACATGACATTTTATTCTTTTCTGTGCGCTGCTCATACATAAAAACAAAGCAGTCATTGTTCATACGAGTTCCAGTTTAATACTGCTTGACGATTACAAATAAAGCAGTATAGCAGTATCTTCAAGTCTACATATAATCGTTTATGGTTCTCGGGATTCTGACCTTTATGCCTTTTCTTTTCTTATTAACCTTATTTTTTCAGCTTTTTTTTATAAGAATATCGAGGTAAAATTATTGCCAGCGCATACAATTATTTCAGTATTTGTGTGCTTAAATTTTCTTATGGAGCAGATATTGTGCAATATTGTTTTTCAGTGACAGCTTCTTTCTTTGATGTAGTACTTCCAAACTGCTTTCATTGTAATAATATTAACAATGATTAAGTACATTTTAGGACGCTTGTTCCCATGGAGAGCTCCAAGCGCCATTATAATTTCTTAAGAAGGCAAAAATATTTACACACTCATCCACAAAACTGCTCATCCGCACACAAGTATAGATACACTTATCACCATAAAAGTATACATATAATATAGATTAAAAGGCTTCAGCACTTAAAACCCATGGCATCGGTTACACCTCATCACTTAAAACTATGGTGTCCGTTTCATCTGGTGTTAACTTATACATTAGTCAGATGGAGTTTGAACAGATGGGTCTTAAGCCCAGCCTTAAAGGCTGACAATGTGGAGGCCTTTCTAAGTGACTGGGGAGTGCGTTATAAATTGAAGGCCAACAAATGAGAAAGAGCGTCTGCCATAATTTCTCCAGATGGAATCGGGGAATGGCGAGGTGCCCGGCATTTGAAGACGCAGTGATCTGGATGAACATATAGGGTCAAGAGATCAGAAATGTATGCAGGGGAAAGACCATGAACGGAACGATAACAGAGTGTTGCTAAATTTATACTCACGTGCATACACTGGCAGCCAGTGAAGTTGCCTGAGAAGTGGTTTGGCATGGTCAATTTACGCTTGCGGAGAACGATGCGTGCAGCATGATTCTGGGCTTTCTGAAGCCTCTCAAGCAAGCAGTCAGGGAGACCAGCAAACAGTGAGTTACAGTAGTCCATTCTGGACAACACGAAGGTAGACATGAGTTTCTTTCGCAGCCTCTACAGACAGAAAAGGACGAATGTGACCAATGCGGCGCAATTTTAGATAAATGGATTTGCACAGCTTGTTTATGTGGGTTTCCATGGTGAGAGAACTGTCAATATGCACGCCTAGATTGCGGACAGTTTGAGAAAACTCAACTCCGGTGCCATTGATGGAAAATGAAGTAACGTTTGAGACCATTTTGAGTTTGTGACCAGTTCCAACCGGTATGACTTCAGTGTTTTCATCATTCATCTTAAGCTTATTTACAGTCATCCACTTCTTCACTGATTCTATCGTCTCCTTGTGAGAACTGAGCAGGAGGGGCAGACTGTTGCAATTGTGTGTCGTCTGCATAATTATTTCGTTGTTTACAATATAGAATGGAGGCAAGTTATTCGCAAGGTAACAGAAGCTTATGAAAAGGAAAGACGAAACAGCCGAGTGGAAAAGCGTGCCACAATAAAGGCCAGAACCAACTCTGCAGAGTGTTCCCTTGAGTGTCCAGTATGCTGACGCCTGTGTGCTTCAGACTTTGGCCTGAGATCCTACATGAGGGTACACAAATGAAGTGCTAGTTGGACTTTATCGACCACGATAGTCGACCTTACAAATACAATATACACACATAGAATTTTGATTTTTTATCTTGTCACAGGAACTTTAATCTTGTCCCCCACGATCCCTCTCCCCTCCCTCAAACATACATACTACGAGCGTCAGAGAGTGAAAAGAGAACAACACACCATCTCCACAATATAAAATATTAAATTCTCTATGCTGATCAGGCATACAGGCAAACCAGGAAACAGAACACAAGGGCTAGAATCCCTTCTCATGCAGAGCCTGTGTGAGAACCTGTGTCTCCAGTGTCAGTCTTGTATCCCATGTGAAAACTTATATCAGGCGATAAACTGACCAGTATGGCTAATCATCTGTTGGAACGAAACAATGGGAGAGTCCATGCACACACCGTGTATGTGTGTGTGTGTGTGTGTGTGCGCGCGCATGTGTGTGTGTATGTGTGTGTGGTGAGTGTGTTGTGTGATGTGTGTGTGTGAGAGTGTGTGTGTGTGTGTGTGGTGTGTGTGTGTTGTGTGTTGTGTGTGTGTGTGTGTGTGTGTGTGTGTGTGTGTGTGTGTGTGTGTGTGTGTGTGTGTGTGTGTGTGTGTGTGTGTGTGTTAACCAAAGGGAGGGCTAGACTCGAAATACTGGAAATGAAATATTGGAAATTAATAAACTATGATGACTATTTGATTATCTTGTCCTGAGGGAAAGAATATAGATAGATGGATAGAAAGATAGACAGACAGACAGACAGACAGACAGGCAGACAGACAGACAGATAGAGTATCATGCCTGGCCACTTTCGCGGCCGTTTAAACAACCCTGTGATTGAAGTAAGACAACGTTGGAAGCTTCCGACTGCTAACTATCGAGACTATAGTATGGGGAAAGGAGCTGGCAGCTATGCCAGCTGGTGGCAGGGCGGGCTGCCTGAAAGAGAGATGAAGACCAGAGTAGGGCGAGAAAGGGGTCTTCCATTCTCTCTTGGTCCGTAGGCTGGTGGGCTGTGCCTGGTTGGTGCGCGTTGTGTGGCTATGTCCCGGGGTTTGTCATCTCCCCACCTTGCCATTTGGTTTGTAAACAGGGTAACTGATGACTGGGTCCGAATGGGTCATGTAGCGCATAGACAGACCTCCCCTTGCTTGATGAAAACACTGTCAAGTGGCGTCGGGATCTTTGGGAGATGATTGTCTGGAGAGTAGCGAGGCATTGGCGCTCCGGTCCCATCCACACCCTCGTGTTGTTTCTTGTTAACTTAATAACATAATGAGTGTCTGAAGATTCTTAAGTGTCTACAGATGCCTAATTTTCTACAGGCTCTGAACTGTCTACAGATCCCTGTCTACAGATTCCTTAGTGTCTACATCTGTCTACAGACTGCTGATTGTCCACAGATTTTTAACTTTTTACAGATTTCTGTCGCGGATGTCTAAAGTTCAGTTTTCAGTATTCTGACTCTGCCCATGATCTATTGGTGGCAAGCGTTTGTATGTCTTTGCGTGCGATAATTTACACTGCGGAGAAATTGTCGCTTCAGAGCATAAATAACTGTAATTATAAGAGTGTATAATTAGGTGCGAGCGTGATTCTTAACACACGCACATGCACGCACGCACTCGCAAACGCATTCACATACACATGCACACACGCCACCACAACACACACACACACACACACACACACACACGCACACACCACATACAGAGAGAGAGAGAGAAGGAGACAGAGAGAAAGAGAGACAGACAAACAAACACAGAGAGAAGAGAGAGAAAGTGAAAGGAGAGAGAGAGAGAGAGAGAGAGAGAGAGAGAGAGAGAGAGAGAGAGAGAGAGAAACGCGCCAAAGGAGAAAAAACAGACTACTTGCATAACTTTGCCATTTCATCCATTCTGCTTCGCCAGCGTAGCTAAAATCCCACTGTCACTGTTGAGAAATCAGCTCCGGTATGCATGTCAGAAAATGAGCAGATTCCGCGGCTGTGAACAAAGCATGCTGAAATTGCACCCAAACGACTGAATGATTATAGCATTGTCATTCTGCATGACATTTTTTCTTCAGTTCCAATTCCACGTGTTTGTTATGTTTGCTGCCACGTTAGTTCTTTTGTCGTTATTCGATATGCTCTGGACACAGCAATGGCCGAATGATTAGGGCCTACAGCATTGTCATTCTGAAAGTTACGATCTGGATTTTCTAGTCAGAGGCATTTCGATGCCTGCATCACTTGGCCTCTAAAATGATTTTATGGGTCAATGGGCCATCCTGTTCTTTTCCACACAGCCATCGAATACATTACCTTTGATTTTACATAGAATTCATCTTTTACTTTTTAAATTACTTTCACACACATGCAACGGACACTCATTTGTTGTTAGTGCATGCGATTTGTATTTGATCATTTATGTCATGTGGGAGGGGGATTGTTTGGTTGTTGGGTGTTTTTTTGTTTGTTTGTTTTTGTTTTGGGAGTTTTAGGGGAGTTGGTTTTTTGTTTTGTTTCTGTTTTGTTTTTTGTTTTGTTTTGTTTTGTTTGTTTGTTTTGTTTGTTTTGTTTTGTTTAGTTTGTGGGGGGGGGGGGGTCACACGGGCTACAGGTATTTCACTTTTTTCCACTTTTTTAATACGATTTTACCTTCTATTTTTTTATATATACTTACAATGGAAACTTGCTAATTTATATTCGATTGTTTTCTCCTATTCGCGTTTCCTATTATATAGAACTGGTGTTTTGGTTTTAGTTAGTTTTAAATATGTCACCTATGCGTAATCGTGTTTACTTATGATTCATATTTCATGAAATGTTGTGTACTTGAAACATAAAATGGACACTTAATTGTCAATAATTAGTAACCAAAGTTGGTTGGTTGGTTTGTTGGTTGGTTGGTCGGTTGGTTGGTCGATCGTGTCGGTCGGTCGGTCGGTCGGTTGGTCGGTTGGTCGGTTGTTGGTTGGTTGGTTGGTTGGTTGGTTGGTTGGTTGGTTGGTTGGTTGGTCGGCCTGTTGGTTAGTTGGTTGGTTGGTTGGTTGGTTGGTTGGTTGGTTGGTTGGTTGGTTGGTTGGTTGGTTGGTTGGTTGGTTGGTTGGTCGGTCGGTTGGTCGGTTGGTCGGTTGGTCGGTCGGTTGGTCGTCGGTCGGTCGGTCGGTCGGTCGGTCGGTCGGTTGGTTGGTTGGTTGGTTGGTTAGTCGGTTGTTTGCTTGCTTGCTTGGTTGGTTGATCGGTTCATCGGTTTGTTTGTATGTTTTGGGTTTTGTTTTACATTATTTCTGGTTTTTATTGCTGTTAATTTACATCATCCACGTTTAGATATTCATTTATATTGACGAAATCGCTTTGGGTACTTTATGTGACTAGCCATATGAACGAATGGGACAATCAATCAATCAATCAATATGATCACAGGATTTTTCTATAGGAAGAAAACAATATTAAAACAATACCCAAAATTCAGCATGAGACAGAGAAGGAGTGGGTGCGTGGGGGTAATCTCCCCTTACTCTAGAGATAACACTTGACGTTGTAGGAAACTTTTCAGATAAACACAGAAGTGTAAAAACAAAAACTTAGCACTAAACTTAACGCAAGGCAAAACCATATCGGACGACAGAACAATCCATAGCTTGGGGCCGGGGGCTAATTGGAAACCATGGCAACGTGAGTGTTTGCGCGGTTCTGCGACAGTATATTTTCAAAACCTACATACAATACTAAAACAGTGTACTAGGTCGATTTCTCTCCCCTCCTTTTCTGTCTGTCTTTTTCTTTGCCACTCTCGCCATAACTAGGCCTTCTTTCGTCGATACTGAGGGGCCTACGCGTGAAGTGTGTGTGTGTGTGTGTGTGGTGTGTGTGTGTGTGTGTGTGTGTGTGTGTTGTGTGTGTGTGTGTGTGTGTGTGTGTGTGTGTGTGTGTGTGTGTGTGTGTGTTGTGTGTGTGTGTTGGTGTGTGTGTTGTGGTGTGTGTTGTGTGTGTGTGTGTGTGTGTGTGTGTGGTGTGTGTGTGTGTGTGTGTGTGTGTGTGTGGTGTCTGAGTGTGTGTGTGTGTACATATATATACATACATATATACATATACATATTCATTTTTATATATATATGTATATATTCATTTATATATATATAGTATATATATATATATATATA
>CM060305.1:25648614-25653614 GCA_030674185.1 Monoplex corrugatus | reverse complement strand
GATTGTCTTGTATCAAAACCAAAAAAGAGATGGAATAGATAGAGCAGATGCAAACAAGAGAGGAGAGAGAGAAGGGGTAACATAGTGAGAGAGGAATACAGAGAACTATGAAGAGGAAATGTACATGCAAAAGACTTTCATGAATAATTGAAAACTTTATGAAAGTAAAATAACAAGAAAGAAACAGATGGAGATCAGTTCCTCCTGAAACGCCTTTAAAACTTAGATAATTAACAAACATCCTGAGACAGATAGACAAAACAGATAGAAAGACAAAGACAGACAGACAGAGAGGCAGGAGGAAACAGAGACTCAAACGCTTTGCTGATATTTTGTCTCTCCCCTGATCTCTGTGCAAATAGCTGAAGCCATCCCGCCGTAGGATAAGGAGAAGAAATAGGAAAGTAAAGAACATAAAAGGAATATTAAGTATGACATTAACAGGCAAGAACAATACAAACAACAGCAACTAGAGGTGAAAAATCTTAGACAACAGCAAAATGTCATAACAATATTTTTTTCGTTCGAGCATGGTTACACCTCAAATAGTCAGTCTGGTCTGGATGGAGAATTTACTTGCTTTTTTTTTTCCCTCAAATCCACTTTGCTACTCCAGATCTATTCTTTCAGAATTGTTCCTTTTGGCCACTACTCATCTCTTTTGTTTCTGAACAGTGGCAGAACTGTAGAACGTGCTCTATTGACTGTGGTCCTGACATGGATACTAATCTGTGTGGGACACTCCCATCTGGCACATAGTTGGAGTAGGTGGCAATATCCAGTCCTCAGGCGCAAGATTATGGTTTGTTATTGCCCTTAGTCTACTGGATGGGAACATTTCTGTTATGTTATGGAAGTTTTTTTTTTCTCTGCCCTTGCCAGAGAGTTTGTCTGCTCATTTTCCCAGATGCCACAATAGCAGGATTCATCTGCACCATTATCCAGGTAGAGAATCACAATGTTGTTGATAACTTCAATAGAACTCATTCAGTTGGGAATACACTGATTCTACTTAATCGAAAAGATCCAAACCCACTTCTCGCCGTGTCAGCAAGCAGTGCCTGGGGCTCATCACGATGTCTTGGCCATTTGAATGTCATGAAGGTCATGTGGGGGCTCAAGCTGACCACGCAGTACTATGTGACCACACAGAGCAGGTCTAACACCCAGGCCGTTGATCGCCACATCTTTGCACCCTGGTCAAAAGGGAAAATATTAGAATATATTCACTTCACTCCATGCAACTTACAGTCACGCTTAAACACTCTCTTAGGAATATGTCTGACAGCAAGGATCAGAGATGCAGTCCCGAGAAAAGAGAGAAGGAGGGAGAGAGACAGGCAGACAATGGGAGAGACAGAGGGGGCTACAAAAGGAAAGAGAAGGAGGGTGGAAAGACAGGAAGGATATGGGTTAACACATTCCGTACTGCGTCACGAGATCCTCGTGACTCAGCTTTCTTTCTCCGTGGACCGCGTCTCGAGGATTTCGAGCCCTGAACCGTAGTTTCAGTTTCGAGTATATAAACAGAAAATTACAGCATTGCTGACGTGAATCCTTTTCCGGCAAAGGGAGTACACTATTGTCATTTCCTTTCTGCATTTACACGACGTTTGAAGCGGCAAAAATGGCAAAAAAAAACAGGCGTAAATTGAGTGTTTCTGAAGTCATCTCCTAACATTACTTGGTCAATAGTACAGTGACCTAGTTTCTTGGTAGGAAAAGGGTTAAGATGTGGGGTGGAGATGATAGAGACAGGACAAGAATAGATGTGTGCAGTAGTTAATGAGAAACAAACAATCAGACAAAGACAGAGACACCACGAGACACACAGAAGGGGTGTAGTTGGGTAAGATACACAGACGGACAGACAGATTTGAACAGGCAGAAACATAAACATATGATGTATGTGATTAGACAGACTGACACAGACATTGAGACAGAAATATGCAGACACAGATAAAGAAGGAGGTGGAGTAGAAAGACAGTATGTAGATGGGTAAAATGTTGGGTGGATATTATAGACATAGACAAGGTAGAGACAGATATGAAGAGGCAGTTAATAAGACACAGTCAAAGAAAGACACACTGAGACAGGGTGTGGAAGAGCAAAGGGATCAGAGATTACATACCGTCTCTCACTCCCTGTAGCTTACAGTCTCGCTTGAAACATTTCTTGACACTGATTTTGACCAAGACAATCAGAAAGTCAAATCCACAGAGGGTGGGTCAGGAGACAGATAAGAAAGCGATTGAGATAAAGTTGGAATGGTGGGTGGGGGTGATAGTCAGTTATCAGTTAATAAGAAGCACCACGAGGGTGTGGATGGGACCCAGAGCACCAATGTCCCACCACTCTCCTGCTGTCACCTCCCAAGCTCCCGACACCACTCGATAATCATTTCATCAAACTAAAAACTTCATATACACAATGTGTGCAGTCACTGTCGGGGATGATAGATTCTGTCAGTCAAGATACGTAAATTGTTTTGCAAATGTGTCTGGACGTGAGGCCAAGGATTCCCACCGTAGATTAATTTTCGTTTCTTTTCGGGTATAGATTTCAAGACAGACAAGCAGAGAGACGTAGGGTTTCAAGTTTCAAGACATGCACGTGGAGAAAGAGAGAGAGAGAGACAGAGAGAGAAAGAGGGGGGGGGGAAAGTGTGTGTATGTATGTATGTAGTGTGTGTGTGAGTGTGTGTGGTGTGTGTGTGTGTGTGTGTGTGTGTATTTGTGTGTGTGTGTGTGTGTGTGTGTGTGTGTGTGTGTGTGTGTGTGTGTGTGTGTGTGTGTGTGTGTGTGTGTGTGTGTGTGTGTGTGTGTAAAAGAGAAGTTGAGACGTGGGGCAAACAGATAGTGACAAGAGAAAAAAAAGATGGAGCAGCAGGTAATGGCAAACAAACAGGCAAAGACAAAGACATACAGAGAAAAATTGTGGCATAGGAAAAAAAAACATAAATAGACAGACAAAGACGGCAGATAAAAACACAGAAGATAGCAGGGAACAAAATGGATTGACAGACTAAAATACTGAGTCAGGGATACAGAGAGAAGATGACATGATTTCTAGTCGGTTGTTATAAACAGTTCAATAAATACGATGTTCAGTGGAGCTCAAAGACTCGTTCTATGATGCCTGAATGGCGTAAAGAAGAGCTCCCTTCTTCTAAGCTGGCTATACCAGTTCGACCTTTACTGTTGAAAACTTGTGGAAGGGGCCTCTACTCCTCCAGCTGTCAATTGGTACCTACCCCTGTGTTGTATATCATTATTATCATTATTGTTATTATTATCATTATTATCATCATCAAACATTATTATCATTACTATTATTATCATTACTATTTATATTATATTATATTACTATATTATTATATTATTATTATTGTTGTTGTTGTTGTTGTTGTTGTTGTTTTGTTGTTGTAGTTGTTGTTGTTGTTGTTGTTGTTTGTTGTTATCATTCTTATTATTGTTGTTGTATTATTATATTATCATTATTATTATTATTATTATCATTATTATTATTATCATTGTTTTTATTATTAACGTAATTATTCTCATTATTATCTCTGTCCACTCTACAGCAACAGGTCAAAGATCATGCAATTTACACAACTATGGGAACAGATTGAAACAAATAATAAACTTTAAATGTATGTAAAAACAAATGACCCATATATACAACGTTCTCAATGACAATTATTCATTCCTTCACCTGCTGCGTTCACGTATTAATCATTGGTGCCAGGTTCAGTTTTCTCTAAATCCTCAATTTCTTAAGATCCTTAGAATCCTTTCAAGTAGCTAAATAGTCCCCCGATAAAAGGAAAATGAATCAATGTATGCCTATTAACCCTTTGACCCCTGCATTTTGTCCACTAGCATCCTGCATTGTCAGCCAGAAAATTAACCCTTTGATACCCTCACCTTATCCACCAGCGTCCTAGTGAGGGAGTCAAAGGGTTAAGTTTTGCAGTAGGTGGATTGGGTGCGGGAGTCAAGGGGTAAAAGCATTACACAAACCTAAAAGTGAACAGAAAGGCAGACAAAAAATATGAAAATTGAAAAGAAATAAAAAGAGGACATATAAGCCATAACAATGATTTCCCTTTTTATGCTAGAACAATGTTATGAAACATATTCAGTCAGAGTCTTTTTCTCAAAGCAAAAGTTTTGTCATTAGAACTAACTTCCGTACAGCCATAAAAGAATATAATAAGAAGAAAGGAGACTGAAAAAAGGAATGGTGTGAATTGGTGTTAGTAAAACTACATTGTTGATGAGCTTAGACAAAGAATAAGCAATTGTTTTCTTCAGAATGGGCGGAGAAGCAATTATTTGCTTGATTATTTATAGACTCTTTATTTACCTTTTCATCTACCTACCAGCCCACCTACTTACCTATCTACCCACCTACTACCTATCAATCCCCTTACCTACCTACCTACCTAACCTACCTAACCTACTTACCTACCCTACCTACACCTATCTAACTACCTATCTACCTACCTACCTACCTACCTTCCTACCTACCTATCAACTGATTTAGGTCAGAAGTTCGTTGTTTTGTTTATTATTTGTTTTGCTTGTTCATTCATAAGTTCAGCAGATCATTAGTTCCAGACTTTTTTGTTCTGTTTTGCTTTTGTCTTGTTTTGTTTTGTTTTGTTTTGTTTGTTTTAGATTTCAGTTAGACGGTGATCTGGTCGGCTAATCTAGATTTCGTTTCGTAATTCGTTCTTTTATTTGCTCGTTTGTTTGTTCATTACTTTCCTAGTTTGGTCAGTCCACATTTCGTTCGTCTGTTCGTTCATCATTTGATTTGCTAATTCGTTGACTGGCTAGTTTGCTAATTAGTTGGTTGGTTGTTGCTTGCTTGCTTGCTTGCTTGCTTGCTTGCTTGCTTGCTTAGCTTGCTTGCTTATGGTTGCTTGCTTGCTTGCTTGCTTGTGGTGGTTGCTTGGTTGCTTGTTGTTGTTGGTTTGGTGGTTGTTGTT
>CM060305.1:25638614-25641114 GCA_030674185.1 Monoplex corrugatus | reverse complement strand
AAGGAGGACATGTACCTCCACCCCCACACCCACATCCACACCCACCCACCCACCTAAAAAAAGAAATAAATTTCATTGCTTATTGATGTTGCTCCATCCTCACCCCCTGGTGTGGATGACCCTCAAACGATCCATCTCCTGTCAGAAAGGGAGACAATACGTTGGACACGGGACCTTTTCTTATTTCAGCCCTCCCAGAGAGCTGCTGATGGGAGAAAGTTGGCTGGGCAGACACTGTGAACATTGATGAAAGAAAATAGTCTGCTCCCCCTAGCAGTCTTGTCTCACACATATTTTGATTTTTGTGTTTCTTTGGGGGAAATTTTTATAGATCCCAACAGGATGTTGTGAACACTTGCTCGGTTGGGAGAATTGGGAGTTAGAAGAGTTTGCTCTTTTATAATATATATATATATATATAATATATATATATATATATATATATATATATATATATATATACAGAACGTTATTGTCCAGGTTGTCAAAGTGTGTGAGAAAAATGAAAATGATATAGAGAGTGATGGGTTTGTTGTTGTTGTTTGTTGTTGTTGTTGTTGTTGTTGTTGTTGTTGTTGTTGGGGGGGGTGGTATCTGTCTGTTTTGCTTGTTTTCTTTTTTACATGGAATGTTTGACGCCTTGGGTTTGTCTTACAGAAATATTTCTTTTAAGAAATTTGTTATTGACTTCCGTCTCCCCTAATGTATACACAAATAGTATAAACACGTGTTGGGATGGTGCTCTCTCCTCACTGTCTTGAGCTGTTGGAGATATTGGAGTTATTTCAAGAGGGATCGACCGCGCTTGGACAGCTCCATACACGCTCCTCCCAAATCCGCCAGCAATTATCTGACAGATTTCCTGAGCCTGAACAAAACCCTATACGCAGGCAAGGTCTTGAAACGGGGAAAGGGGAGAAGGGACCTATCAAACACTAAGCTGGCACCCCCAGAATGATTACAGTACGATGGGTGGCGAACAGACCAGTTTTTAATGTTGCAGACTGGGACAGAACTCAAGATATGAGATCTTGCAACTAGCCCCTGTCTGGTGTGTGTGGAACTATACAGTCCATCTTCTGTCAAAGAGCAGGAAAATAAAAATTGGGTACAGGGCCCGTCCTTATTTCAGACGTCCTGGTGAGCCACTGTTGGGAGACACTTGGCTGTGCAGACAGTGTGAACAGTGATGGAAATGTTCTATTTGCTCTCCGTCTTCTCTCACACAATTTTTGTCCCATATTTCTTTTATGGGATAGCTGATTGATCTCAAAAAGGGTGGCATGAAATTTGGGGGAGAGTAGATAAGTGGGAGGATTTTTTTTTCTTATAGAATTTCTTTTCCTAGGGAGGATTCAAAACATGTTTCAGGAAGGAGGAGAGAAGAAAGAGGGACATGTTTCTAACAAAAGAAAAGTTCTGAAGACACAGGCCTAGAAGGTGTTTAGATGAAGGTGAAGCTTGTTTTATATAGGTTTTTACAGGAGGAGATGAAAGAGTATTTCTTTTATGCAATTTTCTGATGCCACAGCTGTTATTGAATGACCAAGTGTATACCGGAAATGAAAGGAAGGAACGTGTTATATAAAATTTCGTATCCCACACTGAGAAAGAAGTTTGTTTCTCTTACAGGAGAACTGATGACACAGGCATTATAAATACAGAGAGGAATGAGGAGATGGGGAAAGGGCATATTCCTTGTAATGGACTTCTTTTTGTGTAGCGATAATGAATATATGTGAGGAGTTTAATATGAGATGAGGCAGAGGCGTGTGCGTTTGCGCGTTAGCTGAAACGTGTATGCATGCATGCACATAACACAGAAACTCAACATTACTGTTCGGGATGAATTGGCTGTTACGAGTACTTCCACACCTTGTATTGACTTTCCACCCAGCAGAACGTCAGGGTCCACTGTTTAACCTTTTATCTCTGTCATCAGTATTCAGAACAAATCAAAACAGCATGCACGATCATCCTGCAAGATAACAACTAGTTGTGTGGATGAACTCCCTTGGTTCGTGATGTCACGCCAACTTTTTTCACTCCTCCTCATCTCTCTCCTTTTTTTTTTATGGAAATTTCATCAGCACATGAATTGGTAGTTTTCTTGGTCTTTCTTTTCTTTTTATTGCTTTTCACTTTTGTCTTTGTGTATCTTATTCTGACTTTTTTCTTTTTATTGCTTGTGAATTGCGGAATGGAAAGGGAAAGTATTCAAGTTAGTTTCGATTGTCATGTGGGTGGATAAAGAGAGCAGGGAGGTAACTTTTCAGTCATTATCATCCAAACCACGACCTGCACCTACTTAGACATACATTTGCAACAATTACTAAAGAACTGCTTCGTAATGTTGATTTTTTTTAAAGTTTATTCGTAAACAAAAGAAAAATTCATGTTTGCAACTTTTTGGCCGTGGACAGATAAATATTCACAGACAAACAGACAAATAGACAGACAGACATACTGCGGGAATGTGTTTGTGTTTAGACGAACAAGT
>CM060305.1:25621114-25633614 GCA_030674185.1 Monoplex corrugatus | reverse complement strand
AGTGGTCGCTTATATGTATAATCATCGCAGTTTTCTCCCTTTTTTCCCTCTTCCTCTGCCCCCCCCCCCTCCCTTCCTCTTCCGTCTTATTGTTGTTATTGTGTTCATTTTCTTCTTCTTCTCTTTCTCTCTCTCTCTCTCTCTCTCTCTCTCTCTCTCTCTCTCTCTCTCTGTTTCTCTTCCTCTCTCTCTTTTTTTCTTCCTTTTGGATTATTTGTTTGTTTTCTTCTCCTTTTCCTTCTCCTTTTCCTTCGCCTTTTTTTTCTTCTTCTTCTTCTTCTTCTTTTTTTTTTCTTCTCCTCCTCCTCTTCTTCCTCCTCTTCCTTCTTCTTCTTCTTCTCCTCCTCCTCCTCCTCCTCCTCCTCCTTCTTCTTTTTCTTCTTCTTCTTCTTCTTCTTCAAATTCTTCAAATTCTTCTTCTTCTTTTTTTTTTTCTTCTTCTTCTCCTCCTCCTTCTTCTTCTATTCCATTACGTTGTTTTTACTGGTATTGACAAGATTCGAGGAGGAAGTTGTTATTTTTAAACTTAGTTTCATACTTTTTTCATTGTCATCTGTTTTTTTCCTGGTAAGAATATTGTTTCTGTTTTCATATCTAAGCCACCACATCTTGGATGCTACTCAGTTTCATCCTTCTTTTGCTTCTGCTGTCATTACTCTGTTCTTTTTGTCTTGTCAGTACACATGTAGGTAGGTAGGCAGAGGGGCAGATAGGCAGATAGGCAGATGGGTTGTTAGGTGACAACCTGTTTGCATAGGTTGATAGGAGGCAGGTAAATGAAACGATAGGTAGGTATGTAGGTTGAGTATGAGAACAAAACCATTTCTGCGAATATTTCATAGCTGTTGATAGATGAAAACCAAGGGCAAAGGCTACAAAACTTCTATAGTCTCCCTGTCGCGAACGCGTTGGCTTGATAGATCACCACCGTTTAGTTTGGTCAGAGTAAAGGAAAGCGTGAAAGTCTGAACTGAGAAACAGAAGACCTAGTTGCCAGGAACAGACAAGCACCATCGGTTTAGGGGAAACTACTCAACACACGGCATGTGCTGTGTCACGAAATAGGCTCCCTTGTGAAGAGAATTTACTTTAATCTGTCCTAAAAACCGGCTGCTTCCACTCCCGCCTGGAAAAAAAAAAGCCAAATAGATACGGTAAACACTTGTCTGCCAAAAAGAAACACCACAACCTTGCGTGTGTGAATCGGAAGTAAATTCTTGATTGGTTCAGGCGGAACTGAAAGGACTTATCACACTTCATTTTTGTCAATCTCGTACAAAATCACAGGGATTTTGTGGCAGATTTTCTTCCCTTCCCCTTCCACCCTCCTTTCCACCAACTGCTTTTTTTTTGTCTGTCTGCGTGTCTTTCCTGCAGACTATGGATCCGTTGCTGGAATCCCAAATTTTAACCTTTCATTCCTTCAACCTATCCATCAGCTTTCTACAGGAAGCTGGTGGATAGAGTAAGAGAGTGAAAGAGTATTGTTTCTTCGTCTGTCTGCATGTCTTTCCTGCAGACTATGGATCCGTCGCTGGCATCCCCAACCTTCACTAAATAAACCCTTTTCCAGTTTTCCCTCAATTCCTCACACAGGAAGCTGGATTGAACTTAAGAAGCTGTGATGATAAGGGAGTGAAAGGGTTAATGTTGCTTATTATTCCCCCGCTTCCTAGTCCACGAAGCGGGCCGAAGGGCGACAGTCAAGCGCTGACGGCGGGTCAGAGAAAGTAAGGTCCGGCACGCAACCTTTCGCAAGGCGCTGATTTGCAAACCGTCGCCCATGAATCAGACCGCCTCGCTAAGACAGGCAAGCCACCGAGGGGGATATTTAAATTGTCGCCTTTTCCATTTCCCTTCCAGCCCAGTCCCGCACGCTAACCGTATTTCTGGCTAGATAAGCGTTAAAACGGCCCCGAGGATTCCATGTGTCATCTGCAAATTACGGGCCTGTCTTTGGTGATTGCGTCAAAACTTTCTTCGTGCTACCTCCGTAATTCAATCAGGACAGCAGACATCCCCATCCCCATCTCCCTGCCGTGGCAAGGCTTAGAGACAAGTCGGATTTAAAACTCTGTGAGTTGTGTGTGTGTGTGTGTGTGTGTGTGTGTGTGTGTGTGTGTGTGTGTGTGTGTGTGTGTGTGTGTTGTGTGTGTGTGTGTGTTTGTTTAGTGTGTGTGTTGTGTGTGTGTTTGTGTTGTATATATGTATATTTACATGTGTGTGTGTGTGTGTGTTTGTGTTTGTATATATGTATATTTATATGTGTGTGTACGTGTGCGTGTGCGTGTGTGTTGTGTGTTTGTGTTTTGTGTTGGTGTGTGTGCGTGTGCGTGTGTGTGTGTTTGTGTTTGTGTGTGGGGGTGTGTGGTGATGTGTTTGAGTGAGTGTGTTTTGTGTGTGTGTGTGTGTATGTTTGTGCTTGTATACATGTATATTTGCGTGTGTGTGTGTGTGTGTGTGTGTGTGTGTGTGTGTGTGTTTGTGTATGTTTGTGCTTGTTATATGTATATTTGTGTGTGTATGTATGTGTGTTTGTGCTTGTATATATGTATATTTGTGTGTGTATGTGTGTGTGTGTTTGTGCTTGTATATGATATGTGTTGTGTCTGTGTGTGTGTGTGTGTGTGGTGTGTGTGTGTGTGTGTGGCGCGCGCGTCCGTGCGTGCAGGCGTGCGCTTGTAGGAAGAAAAAGGAATTTGGATGGCAAGAAGAACCATATAATGGAGAGGTGTGGACATTCCTGACATGATAATGTTCTGTGAATAATCCAGCTCATTCTATTTTCCCTTCGTTTTCTTGGGCAGTTTCGGAAAATAATCGAAAGATTTCTTCTCAGTCCAAATCAAAAACTCATATGCATTTATTCCGAGTATTTTAAAAACACCCGCTTGTGAAAGAGCTGTGATTTAAGGTCGTAATGTAGCGGCTTAAAAGGCCATTCTCAGCGATCTGTCATTGTGGGGTTTTTCCTTTGTGTGTGTGTGTGTGTGTGTGTGTGTGTGTGTGTGTGTGTGTGTGTGTGTGTGTGTGTGTGTGTGTGTGTGTGTGTGTGTGTGTGTGTGTGTGTGTGGTGTGTGTGTTGGTTGTGGTGTGTGTGTAGTTTGTTGTGTAGTGTGTGTTGTGTGTGTTGTGTGTGTGAGTGTGTGTGTCTGAGTGTCTGTGTGTGTGTGTGTGTGTGTGTGTGTGTGTGTGTTGTGTGTGTGTGGTTGTGGTGTGTGAGTGTGTGTGTATGTATGTGTGTATGTGTGTGTTGTATGTGGTTGTATGGTGTTGTTGTGTTGTGTGTGTGTTTGTTTGTGGTGTGTTGTTGTGTGTGTGTGTGTGTGTGGTGTGTGGTGTGTGTTGTGTGTGTGTGTGTGTGTGTTGTGTTGTTGTGTGGTGTGTGTGTTGTGTGTGTGTGTGTGTGTGTGTGTGTGTGTGTGTGTGTGTGTGTGTGTGTGTGTGGTGTGTGTGTGTGTGTGTGTGTGGTGTGGTTAGATAATTTGCCTCTTCTTTTCCAGCTCGCAATTCGCGTGATTGCATAGTAAAATAACTTTTGAAATGTCCATTATTTTCACAGGCATTAAAAAAAATACTACTTTCTGAAACATCCTGGTATATTTGAAAACTGTCTGAATTGAAAAATTAAGAGAAAGAGATGAGAAAAATAAATGTTTATGTTTAATGGGAATGAGAATTGAGATTTTTTTTCCTTCAGTTATCTGAAGTTGATGGAAGAGCACGAACCTTAACTCTCTCTCTCGGAGCGGAGGTGTGTGTCACACTGTCCATATCTATATATACAGATATATATATATATATATGTAATATATATATATGTATATGTATATACATGTATGTGTATGTATGTATGTGTATGTATGTATGATATATATGTAGACGGGTATTTAAAAGGATTCTCGGGTGTATATGTATGTTATATATATATATATATATATATATATATATAATATATATATATATATATATATATATATATATATATATAATATGAATATACATATATGTGACCTCCCACCACGAAATCAGTCTTAACTAGCATTTTGGGTATTTTGAGATATACATATCACTGGAAAGTGTACAATCTGCTGATTATTTTGGTACTTGAATAAAGCTTGTACTCAAAAAAAATGTAGAAGTTATATATGTTTAAAGTCATTAAGTTGTATGACGGCCATTTTGAGAAAACGGCCTCTAAAGTTTTTATGTGCTCTCCTACACATTTTCCTTAAATTTCTTTATTTGGTGGCTTTGACCCGTTTGTTTCTAATTTTCACTGTCATTATTATATCTGAAAGTGCACAAGAGCTTTCCGTCGGTATATTACACGTGCGGGTACTGTGCAGACGGTTTATAATAAGTGACAAAAAGAGGTACTTTTGGTAAGAAATTGCGTTCTTTCTGCTGCGATCAGTGCATTAAAATACTAATTTAAACTGATTTATAATAGTTTTTCAAGAAAAAAAATTCTGTGGGGATAGATTATACTCTACAGAAATCAATTTTGAGAAAAAGTCAAAACACCCCAGATAGACCCTCAGTCACCTTTTCAGCTCCTAGTGCTGTTCGACTGACTGCGTGTTAAGACTGATTTCGTGGTGGGAGGTCACATATATGTATATATGTATATGTATATATATATATATATGTATATATATAGGTGTGTATATATATATACATATATAATATATATATATATAATATATTATATATATATATATATATATATACACCGATAATCCTTTCAAATACCCGTCTATAACTGCTCCTTGTAAAATGAGCACATCCTTTTTCAACTGATTTCAATCAAACTGGAATGGGTTGCTTTGGCATGGAGAAAGGACGGCGTTTATACGTGGAACAGGACTATAATCATGCAGATATGATCTGCTGAAGAAAAGATGAATAATTCCATCCTGACAAAGACCAAAAGTAAAACATGCTCACTGCATTCTGTTCACCGTTGTACCATCCCAGTGGGCAGGTACTAAAGCATGGACCATGGGGCATCTACTGTGCGTGAAAACAGAACCACAGAATGCGGTGACTACTTAATCAAAAGTTGAACAACTACCTTGCCCACAAAGATCAAATGAAGATTGATTCTTGTGTTATTCTGCCTGCAGCAGTGCTGTCTCAGTGGACCGGTACAGAGGAATGGAGAAGGAACCATCTCTGACACTGGTGGACGCAGTGCTATGACCACAGAGCCAAAGATCAACTACATGTTTCGTGGCATCGTTTAGGTACTGAGAATGGTACTAAGAAATGGAATTGTCCGTCGTCACTCGTTTCGAAACTGCTTTCAGTTTTTCTTGATTTTACAAGGAAGACCATGACAACAGTCAGGAATGCGACCATATGATCCCTGTGCATGAAAAAGATTATAGTCGGATTCCCGTTGAACAGCAATAAAATCAGATCAAGGTAACAGAAACCCATAAAATACTCGCTGGTCATTCTTGAATTACTACACGCAGAAAGATGTCTTATTTTTGTCCAAGAAGTGTTGCTCTCTTTAGCTAGAACCTAAATACTTTTTCAAGAAGTCTTGTGTACATTGTCTCTGCAATAGTCAGTCGCTTCTGAGCAAAGTCTGGTGTCCAGTAATTTACGCTGTTTTGCCAGTGTAATCCTTGTCTGTCCACCTGATGAAAGCCTCAGGAAAGGTTTAAAACTAGCGGTCAGCAAAGCACGTGGACATTTCAGGTGAGATATTTTGATCATTTTGAATGGCAAGGTAAGAAAAAAACTCCATACCATGATGAATAATTCTCAAGCTATTCTGTCCACAGCGCTACCATCCCCGTGGAGCGGTGTCGAGGCATGGAGAAGGGACAGCCCCTATGCATGGAGCAGCACTACAGAATGTTGTCCAGTTACCGAAGACCTGGAGTGCCCCTGGACCAGCAACTGACCACATTAGGAGCTGACCGTCTCCCTTACATCATTGTCGCCTGCCTTGATCAGGTAACATGGTGGTGACCCTCATAGCTATTCGAAAATTGATTGTAGGGAGAAAACAAACGCAGGAAAAAGTCACAGGATAAAAAGACTTAGTTAAAATAGCCAGGGAAATAAAATCACAGAAAAAAGTCACAGGAAAAAAAGGTTACAGTACCTGCAATATCTCTGTTCAGCCTGATATTTCAGACGACATCAGGCAAGACCCCTCAACAGATTTTCTGCCTTCATGTCGCGCTAAGCTAAAGTTTCTCAGCCGAACGTAACATCTGTTGACACACTAGTTTCCTAGATCAGAGTGTCCAATGGCTTCCTCTTTTAAGAACCAATCAATGGTCATCCAGATTGACGGATGGTAATGTCCCAACCAGGTTTTGGAACATTTGTTCCAACTCTCGCAAATGTTGTTTCTGTGAGAGCTGTTCACTGTTGATTCATGAACATTCCAAACGTCTTGTGGAAACATAGGCGGCACGTGGTACATTCCTAACAGGCTGGACTGCATTATGGACCCTAGCAACTTGGTGCGAACCGGCAGTAGAGGCCACCAACATAAATCATATCGAAGCAGTCCAGCAGGTCTTAAGCTTCAGTTGAGGTTTGTAGTAGATTGGCTAGAGTGCAAAGAGCAGCTGCCCAAATCTGTGACTTTATTTCCGTTAATTTTTTCTGACTTTTTTTTTCTGTGATATTTTTCTGTTACTTTTTTCTGTGTCTTTATTTCCGTGACTTTTTTCCTGTGGCTTCTACGGTAAAACGTAATCCGCCTGGCCCATAACCGTAAGGTCCCAGAGATTTGAAATGGTAAGAGCCTTATCCCAGTGTAGTCTGAGGGTCGGCTTTCCAAAGGCGAGACCTGCTAGCTTTACCTTGCCCAGTCGTGAATAGAGTACAGTGATCCGTTCACAGGTGGATGGACTAGAATTAAAACTTGAAGCCACACTCGAACTCGTGCGGTTAGATTTGAAAGTTGGAGCTCTATTCGAAGCTCTCCGTGTTTCCTTTTAGCAAATCCTAATGGTGTTATTCTTTCATTTCATAAAGACTTTGACTCATTTCTTTGGAGACTGTGGATTGATCACAGTTTTTTCGATTAAGATGAGAAGATACGAAAATTACATCATGCAGATTCTGCAGTAATGTTACTTGCCATTAACTTTATGTCTCGTCCAAATGCTTTGCCAGACAAATCATTCTGTCCTGAGACAATATTCGTTCTCTCTGGTCGTGCTAGCTCGCAGTTGCAGGTGCAAAAATTGTCGAGACATTGAAGACAGTTCGTATCAAGCGTCTGTCTTGATGGCTCCTTTTGTGTGACTCAAGGGCTTCCCTAATTTGAAGAATAATTTTCTTGGGCCAGAATCTTAGAGTTCTTCCACTCAGTCTGCTATCTTCCTTCAGAATTTCCCTACTGTTATAAGGAAAGCCCTTTCTGATAAGGACGTGTTCCGTGACTCTGTGCACGTGCCCAGCGTTCTTGCAGTTTTCCCGCGTAGTCATTTCTGCTGTTGTCATAGATCAGGCAGTATGATACCATGCACTTCCTTTGTCAGTTGTTGGTTTGTCACTGCGGTGAATCAGCTATGATGATTTGAATGTGTTGCAAGGTTTGCGGCAGACGCCAATTCCGCTGCAGAAAGTTTGCTTTCGTCTTTCAGGCAGTTTCTCATCTGTAATCACTGTACAGTTGTCACAGATAGTGCGGTATAATGCTACACATTTTTGTCGGTTTTGTCTTTGAGAAGGACCAATACTAAACTGGGTTACAATGTTTATGGCAGATTTTAGTTTTGAAACTGAAGTTTCCAGTCTTCTTTCCACTTGATGCGTGGACATTACAATAAATGCGTTTCTGTTCTAGACCTGTGGAAGAATACAATGAAGTTATGTGTTGGAGACAAGAAAGTAACTTGACTTCACTCGCCTTTTCATACATGTCCTGAATAAACATCGTTTCTGGCCTGTTAACAGCAATTCTATCTTTCCAGTTTTACAAGCTGGAACTAGAGCACGATGGACAACAGCTAAGTGAGAGCGAGCTGTATTCACAGTTGTGTAGAGTGATGGCAGCATCCGAGTCGGACAGCGTAGGAGCACCTTCCGTAGGCGTCCTCACCAGCAACCACCGATCTAGATGGGCTGAGGCCAGGGCAAGACTCGCTAAAGGTTGGTCTCTCTCTCTCTCTCTCTCTCTCTCTCTCTCTCTCTCTCTCTCTCTCTCTCTCCTCTCTCTCTCTCTCTCTCTCTCTCTCTCTCTCCCTCTCTTTGTTTCTGTGTTGGTCCTTTGTTTTCTGTCATCTCTTCCCATCGTTTTCTGTCTTGCTGGTCTTATCACCAGTTCGATTAAACCTTACGTACTTTTTATCAGGATTGATAACTGGGTACGTGTAGTAAACTGCAATTTTGGCTCTAAGGAAACGTGAAGGGCAAAAGCAAGTTTTGGCAAGTTTGGCCAGATTTTATAACATTTTTAATGTATTTAGTTATGCTCTCTCTTTTCTCTCTCTCTCTCTCTCTCTCTCTCTCTCTCTCCCCTCTCTCTCTCTCTCTCTTTCTTTCTCTTTCTCTTTCTCTCTCTTTCTCCCTCTCTCTCTCTCTCTCTCTCTCTCACACGCACATACACATGCACACACACACTCACGCACATACATACGCATACATACACACGCACACACACCCCACAAACGCACTCGCACATCACGCACACACACACACACACACACACACACACACACACACACTCACACACACACACACTGAATTCCTTCCAGCCTCTTCTGACACCCGATTGACCCTGCATTTCACAATGTTCCAGACTGAGTTTGTGGGCACGCGCAGGTGTTACTATAATTATATCTGCGCTGCGCACGCCCCCCCCCCCCTCTCTCTCTCTCTCTCTCTCTCTCTCTCTGTCTGTCTGTCTTTCTCTCTTCTTTTCTCTCTGTCTCTCTGTCTCAGTCTATAGCTAGATAGATAGATAGATAGATAGATAGATAGATAGATAGATAGATAGATAGATTGATAGATAGATAGATAGATAGATAAATAGATAGATGGATAGATTGATTGATAGATAGATAGATAGATAGATAAATAGATAGATAGATTGATAGATAGATAGATAGATAGATAGATAGATAAATAGATAGATAGATTGATTGATAGATAGATAGATAGATAGATAGATAGATAGATAGATAGATTGATTGATAGATAGATAGATAGATAGATAGATTGATTGATAGATAGATAGATAGATAGATAGATAGATAGATAGATATATCTATATGATATATGCATGTGTGTGTAGTTGTGTGTGTATGTGCGCACGCGCTTTCGTGAGAACGTGAGCAAGAGGATGATTGCATTTTATGTTAATTTTCTCTCTCTCTCTCTCTCTCTCTCTCTTCTCTCTCTCTCTCTCTCTCTCTCTCTCTCTCTCTCTCTCTCTCTCTCTCTCTCTCTCTCTCTCTCTCTCTCTCTCTCTCTCTCTCTCCCGTCTCTTAAATAACAGAAAAACAACCATCTTGTAGTAATGAGCTCAGAGCCTTCATACATAAAAATAATTGAATATCACACATTTTGTGACACTTGTGTCCTGCCGTCTTTCACATGAGCCTATCATCACACCCGATTAGTCAGAGCTTAACGAACCTTCTCCCATCTTCTCTTTTCAAACCTTCTCTTCACTCCGCTTTGACAATCCATTCCAAAGAGAATAGTTTTATCCTTGCCATACAAAAAAATGAAGGAGAAAGCATTGATTATTCAAAGTTGCCACAAGGCAGCAGGCTTCATTTCTTTCCCAGCTTCCAACAAGATTTGGCAGCCATTAGTATTTATCGAAGACATCTTTCCCAGACTTCAACCCAGAGGAACAAATTAGCATGACAATTGACATGGCCCACGTGACCTCAAGCGATTTGATTGGCGGCTCGTGATCCGAGGATAGCCCTTTTTTGCCGCGGAAGGTTAATCTATTTTTTGGCCCCCCTTCGGCAGAACTGGAACGGGTCTGACGAATCATGAAAGTAGGAAGATTTTTCTTTGTTTAGTATTTTTTTCCTTGGAGAGGTGGTAGTGGGGAAAGGGGGGGGAGGGTAGGGGGGGGAAGGGGAGAGGCGAGTTTTTTGTCAGAACGATCGCGTAACATTCGTCGATCGCAACGTGACATGTGCTTGGACACTGCTGGGGTTGGAGGTTTTGGACTATCTGTAATCGATCTGATTAGACTGCAGCTTCAATTACTTGTACGTGTTGGCCGCGCGCGTTTTGTCTTTGGTGTTGGTTACTTTGTGTGTTCCCTTTTATGGCCTTCGGTTGCTAGTGAATTGTAAACGTGCTTAGTCTTTATTTTCGGCTTCCACGCCAGAAAAGAAATCCGTAGGGCTATTTACCTTGAACAGGAATGGCTCTGTTTCTTACATCAGTGTGTCTGCCTTGGTCTCTGTCTCAGGCTCTGTCTTCGTTTCTGTCTCAGTATTTCCCTGTGTTTCTGTCTCAGCCTCTCTCTATGTCTGTGCCTCTCTCTCTCTCTCTTTCTTTCTCTCTCTCTCTCTCTCTCTCTCTCTCTCTCTCTCTCTCTCTCTCTCTCTCTCTCTGCTCTCCATCTCTCTTTGTGTCTCTGTCGCAGTCTCTCTCTGTCTCTGTTTCAGTTTCTCTCTGTGTTTGTCTCAGTCTCTCTCTGCATCTCTGTCTCAATCTCAGTGTCTCTTCTCTCTCTCTCTCTCTCTCTCTCTCTTTCTCTCTCTCTCTCTATCTATCTATCTATCTCTATCTATCTATCTATTTATATATATATCTCTCCTTGTCTCTCTCCCTCTCCCCTATCTCCCTCTCTCCCCTCCTTCTCTCTGTCTCTGTCTGCCTATCTGTCTCAGTCTCTCTGTCTCTCTCTCTCTCTGTCTCTCTCTTTCTTTCTCTCTCTCTCTCTCTCTCTCTCTCTCAATGTGTGCATACAAGTGCACGCGCGTGTTTGTGTATGTTAATGTGTGTGCGTGTGTGTGTGTTGTGCGTGTGTGTGTGTGTGTGTGTTGTGTGTGTGTGTGTGAGAGAGAGAGAGGGGGGGGCCTAGGGATAGTACTAATGCGTGTGTGGTGAAGGGTTGTGCTGTAAACATGTGCTCTTTTGTTCACGGTATCACATTGCTGGCTTCTTTCCTGTCGGGCTTAATGCTTAAAGGGAGGAAACCACACACAACTAAGCTGGTAATTGAATTAAGAAGATGTCAAGTATTGTTTTCACCGCTGTTGTCTCTGCTTCTCTTTCTGCTGGTGCTGCTGGTGCTTCTACTGTCGTTGCTTTTGTTGTTGCTACTGTTGCTTCTGCTCCTGCTACTGCTGCCACTATTCTTGTTAATGACGGTATTTTTTATTGGCGTTATTATTGGAGCGTTCTCGATATTAAAATGATGCTACCACTGCCACTGTTTTCATTGATTTCAACAGATTTGTGTTTTATTTTGAAAATGACAGAATGTTTTCGAAATGACAGACAAGACAGAAATGAAAGGTTTATGATACACCTGTAAATGTAAAGGGCTGCCTTTGACTGACATTCAACTTTAAGACTTTGCTGTCAGTTTTGTTATAAATGTGTCCATCATATATATATATATAAACGAAACTGGTGAGAGATTTACGAGAAAAAAAAACAAAGTGAAACAAAGAGAAAAGGGTGGAAGATGTGGGGAAGGACACAGACACTTGACACTTTAACATTTACATGTCATCAACTTCAGCTTGTATGACATGGGGGTGATAATTCCACCGTAAAAACTTAATGACCTTTACAAGACGAAACGGAAATTGCAAAACACCTTCATGCGTTTCATGCCTATTTATACCACACATTTCCCTCCTCTTCTGTGACATTCATCTGACCTGCTGTAAACACCACCTTCATGGTCTTTTTTGTTTGTTTGTTTTTGTTTTTGTTTTTTTGTTTTTTGTTTTTTGGGGGGTTGTTTTTGTTTATCTGTATGGTTTTTAAGAATTATATTCAAACACATTTTTTCATGAAAAAGAAAAACATACCCTGATGGATTTACAAAGCCTTTTCCATAGGCAAGCCAACAATCAATATATCGTCTGAAAGCACGTATGTGAATAGACGTTGAAAGAAATAACGAACGGACGAACAATCCATATATCTGTCTGTGTCATACATCTACACTGTTACACTTTTTCATGAGATTAATGAGAATTATACGTATAAAAAATCTTCAAGCAAAATGCATATAGATAATCATTGCAATGCCTAAACCGGTGGCTAGTCAACCATCCTGCTAATTTAAAAAGATTTTGTGGTGTTACTCAGAAGACGACTACCTACATAAATGCAAAATTACGATGACTATACCATTTTTAGGACGGTATATATTTGCTGTTGCAAGAAATTCTGCGAATGACTTAATAATGTGTTCATCGTCACGTATTAATACGGCAACTTAATCTTATCTCTACATGATTTCTGTCGAGTACTTCAGATTTATTAAGGATATCGTTACAACCTGAACATCTGAACAAAAAGTA
>CM060305.1:25606114-25608614 GCA_030674185.1 Monoplex corrugatus | reverse complement strand
TGTCCAGTTTGTCCATACAACAAACATGGTGCATATTACTGTCCAATTTGTCCATACAACAAAACATGGTGCATATTGATGTCCAGTTTGTCCAACAACAACAAACATGGTGCAATTGATGTCCAGTTTGTCCATACAACAAACATGGGCATATTGATGTCCAGTTTGTCCATACAACAACAACACATGGTGCATATTGATGTCCAGTTTGTCCATACAACAAACATGGTGCATATTGAATCCATTTGTCCATACAAACAAACACATGGTGCATATTGATGTCCAGTTTGTCCATACAACAAACATGGTGCATATTGATGTCCAGTTTGTCCATACAACAACAAACATGGTGCATATTGATGTCCAGTTTGTCCATACAACAAAACACATGGTGCATATTGATGTCCATTTGTCCATACAACAAAACATGGTGCATATTGATGTCCGTTTGTCCATACAACAAACATGGTGCATATTGATGTCCAGTTTGTCCATACAACAAAAACATGGTGCATATTGATGTCCAGTTTGTCCATACAACAACAAACATGGTGCATATTGATGTCCAGTTTTCCATACAAAACAAACATGATGCATATTGATGTCCAGTTTGTCCATACAACAACAAACATGGTGCATATTGATGTCCAGTTTGTCCATACAACAAACATGGTGCATATTAGTCCAATTTGTCCATACAACAAACATGGTGCATATTGATGTCCAGTTTGTCCAACAACAACAAACATGGTGCATATTGATGTCCAGTTTGTCCATACAACAAACATGGGCATATTGAGTCCATTTGTCCATACAACAAAACACATGGTGCATATTGATGTCCAGTTTGTCCATACAACAAAACATGGTGCATATTGATGTCCAGTTTGTCACACAACAACAAACATGGTGCATATTGATGTCCAGTTTGTCCACTACAACAAAACATGGTGCATATTGATGTCCAGTTTGTCCATACAACAAACACATGCTGCATATTGATGTCCAGTTTGTCCATACAACAAAACATGGTGCATATTGATGTCCAGTTTGTCCATACAACAAACATGGTGCATATTGATGTCCAGTTTTCCACACAACAACAACATGGTGCATATTGATGCCAGTTTGTCCATACAACAACAAATATGGTGCATATTGATGTCCAGTTTGTCCATACAACAACACACATGGTGCATATTGATGTCCAGTTTGTCCATACAACAACAAACATGGTACATATTGATGTCCAGTTTGTCCATAAAACAACACACATGGTGCATATTGATGTCCAGTTTGTCCATACAACAAAACACATGGTGCATATTGATGTCCAGTTTGTCCATACAACAACAAACATGGTGCATATTGATGTCCAGTTTATCCACACAACAAACATGGTGCATATTGATGTCCAGTTTGTCCATACAAAAAACATATTGCATATTGATGTCCAGATTGTCCATACAACAAAACGCATGGTGCATACTGATGTCCAGTTTGTCCACACAACAAACATGGTGCATATTGATGTCCAGTTTGTCCATACAACAAACATGGTGCATATTGATGTCCAGTTTGTCCATACAACAAACATGGTGCATATTGATGTCCAATTTGTCCATACAACAAAACACATGGTGCATATTGATGTCCAGTTTGTCCATACAACAAACATGGTGCATATTGATGTCCAGTTTGTCCATACAACAAACATGGTGCATATTGATGTCCTACTTGTCCATACAACAAACTAACATGGTGCATATTGATGTCCAGTTTATCCACACAACAAACATGGTGCATATTGATGTCCAGTTTGTCCATACAAAAAACATATTGCATATTGATGTCCAGATTGTCCATACAACAAAACGCATGGTGCATACTGATGTCCAGTTTGTCCACACAACAAACATGGTGCATATTGATGTCCAGTTTGTCCATACAACAAACATGGTGCATATTGATGTCCAGTTTGTCCATACAACAAACATGGTGCATATTGATGTCCAATTTGTCCATACAACAAAACACATGGTGCATATTGATGTCCAGTTTGTCCATACAACAACAAACATGGTGCATATTGATGTCCAGTTTATCCATACAACAAACATGGTGCATATTGATGTCCAGTTTGTCCATACAAAAACATATTGCATATTGATGTCCAGATTGTCCATACAACAAAAACGCATGGTGCATATTGATGTCCAGTTTGTCCACACAACAAACATGGTGCATATTGATGTCCAGTTTGTCCATACAACAAACATGGTGCATATTGATGTCCAATTTGTCCATACAACAAAACACATGGTGCATATTGATGTCCAGTTTGTCCACACAATAACAAACATGGTGCATATTGACGTCCAATTTGTCCACACAACAACAAACATGGTGCATATTGATGTCCTACTTGTCCACAACAAAAACATGGTGCATATTGATGTCCAATTTGTTCACACAACAACAAACATGGTGCATATTGAAG
>CM060305.1:25583614-25598614 GCA_030674185.1 Monoplex corrugatus | reverse complement strand
TGATGCAAACATTAAGATGGGCAGCATAAAAGCCATGGGTTTTTGTTTTTGTTTTGTTTTGTTTTTTATTGTATTTGTTCGTTGTTGTTTTTTTGTTGTTGTTGGTTTTTTGGTTTTTTCTTTGTTTGTTTTGTTTTGGGTTGTTGGTTGTTATTTTGTTGGGGGTTTTTTTGTTTTTGGTTTTTTTGTGTGTGTGTGTTTTTTTTTGGGGGGGGGGGTTGGGTGGATGTTTTTGTTTGTGGGGTTCGGTTTTGTTTTGTTTTGTTGTTGCGAGCTGGGATTGAACTAAAGATATGATATCAGAGAGAAAAGGAACTATTCACGTTCAGGTTTGATCAAGTTCTGCATATGCTTAATTCTAAATGTTCCCCAAAGCAATGAAGTATATTTAAAGTTGAAAAGTTGAACTGTGATTTGACTTTTTTTTTCTTTATCTTCCCCAAGACATTTGTGAAAACTTACTATTTGTTCGTTTGTTTTATTTACAGATTGTGGTGTCAGAGGATGGAGCGTGTGGGATGAACTACGAGCACTCTGTAGCAGAGGGTATCGCTCTCGTGCAACTCATTGAACATACCTTGTCCTATGTGTAAGTACTGATGTTATTTCTGCAGACTTGGTCATTGATAAATGTATTATCCACATCTATCACTGTGGCAAAGTGGTTACTGACGGGTATGTCGTGTGATCCAACACCTTTTGATAAAAAACAATTAACGACATTTTTCTGCCCTGACCCTCTCCTATCCAGAGTTAGAGCATGTTATGGGCTCATTGAGAAGACCACACATTCAAGTCTTATCCATTTTATTGACGCGTCGTTGAGAGCGTTGTTAAAATTTCCTGACCAAAGCTGCAAGTGACTGTGTCTCTCGCGCCTGGCTCACGCTAGGATATATTATGACAATACGCGTAGAATACAGCCCTGTCACGTAGCCTTAATCTTAGATGGCACTCCATGGCATCATGGTCGTCATTTCTATTATCACAAAATCATCAATGATTATAGCATCGTTGAAATTGTCCTTTCTTGCCCTGATCTCGTTGTGATGTCCATTTCATTTTCCTCTACCACTTCCATGCATAAAGTGACTTCAGGTTGAGATCTTTCGTATGAATGTTTCATGGGGTGTGTCCTTGGATGGTCACGGTGGTGGCTGTCTTACCAGTGAGTCTTTCACTTGGTGTGGTTCAGCGAGTGAGCGATTACTGTCACTAGTAGGGGGCTTCGTAGGCGGTGTCCTCAGTATATTGCATTCAAACAAGCACTGTTGAACTCCACCAAAATGAACCAGCACTGTGCAGGGTCTTCTCTGGTGGGTAGTCCTATGACGGTTTGACATTGCTGACTGCCGTGGTCTTCATGGTAGTGGGACTTCGACTGAATTATCTTGGGAGTTGGTGATGTGTGTTGTGGAGCCGAAATGAGCGGCATTGCTTCAACGCCACTTAGCGCAGATGAAAAAAAGCAAAGATACTGTTTTGTCATCTGTAAGTGATACTGACGTCATGTCTGTCTCAGGCAGCGTAGAAGACGAAAAGCAAAGATAAGTTTTGATATATGTAAATACTGACGTCATGTGTGTCTCAGGCAACGCAGATGAAAGAAAGCAAAGATACAGTTTTGTCATCTGTAAAAACTGACGTCATTTCTGTCTCAGGCAGTGCAGATGAAATAAAAACAAAGATACCATTCTGTCATCTGCAAATTCTCACGTCATGTATGTCTCAGGCAGCGCAGACGAAAAAAGCAAATATACCATTATCTCATCAGTAAATACTGACGTCATGTCTGTCTCAGCAGCTGCGCAGATGAAAGAAAAGCAAAGGTACAGTTTTGATCTCTGTAAATATTGACGTCATGTCTGTCTCAGGCAGCGCAGGTGAAAAATAAAGGAAAGATACAGTTTTGATATCTGTAAACATGACGTCATGTCTGTCTCAGGCAGCGCGAATGAAAGAAAAGCAAAGATACCGTTTTGTCATCTGTAAATACTGACGTCATCTCTGTCTTAGACAGCACAGATAAAAAATAAAGCAAAGATACCGTTTTGTCATCTGTAAATACTGACGTCATGTCTGTCTCAGGCAACGCAGAAAAAAAAATATACCGTTCTATCATCTGTAAATTCTGACGTCATGTCTGTCTCAGCAGCAGCGCAGATTTTTAAAAAAAGCAAAGATGTTGTTTTGTCATCTGTAATACTGACGTTATAACTGTCTCAGGCAGCACAGATGAAAGAAAAAAGCAAAGATACCGTTTTGTCATCTGTAAATACTGACGTCATGTCTTTCTCAGCAGTAGCGGTCATCAAATACTCTAGTCCTATACATTGTACTTACAGACTTCTTTCTACCCAGTGCCTGTAGGGCAGTGATGAAGATTTTCACTTCGGTCTGTTACGGGACATACTCAGTATGACTATCTGTACAGACGAGTCTTACACGTTTTTAACTACTTTGACAAAAAGTGTGTTATCATTACCGTATCTCTAGCTTTACTGTTTCAAAAGAGGATTTTTAGTTTATTATTTTCTTCTCGGTTTATTACTTCAGATCTTTATGTTTTATACCTCCAACCAAGCTTCTCGTACCATTCACAGTAACACTGACAAACACTAACATTGTTTGATATCTTACTAATGAGCTGAATCTTCCATTTTATACAATTTTATTGTTATATAATAAGATCAAAATAGCTTAGATGTGATCTTCTTCGAAACATTATAGTTTTTTGTTTTTTTTAACAATACGAGTCTTTTTAAGTGTAATATGTTATCAGTTATAACTGTAGTTACCATCATCACCATTAACATTTCAGTCATCGGCAGTTCCTCCTTTGTCTTCTTCTTCTTCTTCTTTCTCCTCCTCCTCTTCCTCCTCCTTCTCCTCCTCCTCTTCTTTCTTCTTCTTTTTGTCCTGCTCCTGTGTGACAGATCTAATATGTTCGTGTTATTGTGTGTATGTGTAAATGTGTGTGTGTGAATGTGCGTGTTATTGTGTGTATGTGTAAATGTGTGTGTGTGTGAATGTGTGTGTGTGTATTATGCGTGTGTGTATGTGTGTGTGTGTGTTTGTGTGTGTGTGTGCGTGTGTGTGTGTATGCGTGTGTGTGTATGTGTGTGTGTGTGTATAAGCGTGTGTGTGTGTGTGTGTGTGTGCATGTGTGTGTGTGTGCGTGTATGCAGCACCCTGTTTTGGCCATGGACAGTGAGTCTTGAAACTTCCAGAAAAACAGCAATGAAATACACGTCCAGATGATAAAAATGTCTGCTGATAAAACTCCCGCGAAAGACACAAACTTTTCTTACGCTAAGACTATGGGGATTGCCTCAATATCACTGTTTTGGTCATCTACAGTCTGTGGACTAGCCAACCCCAACTGACTTGTGTGCAGGACAAATCACCATCTGCATCCTCATTCCACTTCAGCCACTCAAAATGAAAACCACGAAGTCCTGTATCTCTGCTAGAGATTTATATGGATTAATCTTGTATCCCTGCAGCAAGGGTATCTTAAATAACAGCGAGGTATGGCCGTTATCCTGCTAAATTCTGCTTGGATAAAGACTTCTGGGAATACATCTCGACATTTCCTTCCATTTTGCCTGAAGACTGATCCCATGTTGCATCGTTTTGTTAACAACAAAGACAAACAAACAAACAAAAGGGAAGAAAATTTCAGATATTTGGGATATAGTGTAATTTTCGTCAATTTTGATCGAAACTTTCATATTTCACATTATGATATTGAATGTAGACATGAACAAACGATTCTCTATCAGTGGAAGAGATACCTACATGGATCAAATCAAATCAAATAGCATCCATCGATCTCGAGAGCAATTACGTGCTAGGTGTGTTTGGTGTACAACTCTTGTCCAGTGTGCAAGTCTGGGCAAAATATATAGAAGACAGGCCCTTGTCCACGAAGCAGCTGTATGCTCTCCACACTACTGATGAAATCCAAGGGGAAGGCAAGAGTCAGTGCAGTTTAGCACCATCGATTTCGCCTGAGTTGCCAGAACAAGGCTCAGAATGACAGTGAACTGTCTTAAGAACTCCAGCTCCGGATTTCTGTCAGGTTTACGCCTTAGCCGTATCTTTTTTGAATATTACTGCTAGGCAGGAAGGTTTTGTGAGTAGCCATTGACTCCAGTTGAGTTCAACCACCCTCTGTGAGGTTTTGGTCTTAATCCTCTCGGGGTACCACCGACCCTTACAGGCCGATGGCTCGACCACATACAAGCAGACCAGTGGCCTTACATGACCTGTTAAAGAAAACCTATGACTCGCCCAAGTGTCAAATCCTCTACTCCGACATCCTTACCAGTTCAGCTAACGTGGATAAACACGTAAAGAAATAATCGCTTTGCACTAGAACTTGAACACAAATATTCAGATCTAGGAAAATATAAAGTTTATTATGCTTCAGGCACTGTATGCTATTTGTTTCTTTCTTTCTTTCTTTCTTTCTTTCTTTTTGTTTGTTTGTTTGTTGTTTGTTTGTATGTGTGTTTGTTTGTTTTTTGTGTGTTTGCTTGTTTGCTTGTTTGTTTGTTTGTTTGTTTGTTTGTTTGTTTGTTTGTTTGTTTGTCTGTCTGTCTAAAAAGAACCAAGTTATACGGGGTCGGTCATAATGGCATTCTATATGTTCCATGAAGATCTAGTCATGTTTCACGAGAAACTAGTTTGCAGGCCTGAGGGCGACACTGAGTACATCAGAGCAAAACCAAAGGGAAAAACTGGCCTCTGTCTGATTTTGAATATTTTGATGATCATGAAAGCCTCAGAGCAAATGTGAGAGCTTATTTATATTCTTTCCATCGAAGAAGGCCTTTGATCAGTTATGAAGCGTTTGGGATGATTACAAGAACCTCTGAGTGAGCCAAAAGACATTACGAACATACCTGTCAGGGCAGAAAGAGTCTTTGGCGAACATAAAGGTGTGATAGGGTTTCAGGAGGATTGTGAAGTTTCCAGCTATCATGAAGTTTCTATGTGATCATAAAAGTCTCTAGACAAGATAAGATTATTACCGCTTTTAGGTGTACTGAAATCTCAACAAGAAGATGAGAACTAGATATCACAATGCAATTTGAATATGAAATCATCTTGGAAAACATGAAGGCTTATTTAAACTTCTTTGAAGATCTCTTGATACCATGACAGTGTTTGGCGAGCATGCAAGCAGAATAAGGCTTCTGGGCCAACAGGATTGCTTCTTAGGACCTGAAAGGCCTCTGGGGAAATATGAGGCATAATAAGACTTATACACGCAAAATCAGAACAAGATTGAGGCAGCTGAAACGTGTTTTTAAGAAGAATGCTAGGAGTTCCATGGACAGTAAAAAAAATATAAAAAAGAAATGAGACAGCCTTGAAAGAGGCAAACGTAAAAAGAATATTAATGAAAAAGATTTAGAAAAGACATGCAATATTCATGGGACAGTTTACGGGCAAGACGAGGGAAGATAAAGTTGAGCACCTAGTCACAAAAGCAGATAGAACGCTAACAGGAAAGAGTAAATAAAGAGACAAGAAAGCTAGAAGGAAAATGAGCACCAGGTAGACCCCAGGGAGAAAACATTGGACGGACCTGTGGAGTGGATGAAGACAAAGAGGTTGGGAGAAGTGCTTGCAGCGACAAAAGATAGATTCGTATGGAGGGCCATAATGGCCAACGCCATGCGGCAGAGCACATGATGATGATGATGATGATGAATAAGACTTCTGGGTGAAATCTGAAGGCATCTGACAGACGAAGAAAGCTAGTCCTGTGCCAATTCGGAAAGTAACTTGTGACTATGGAAGTTTCTAGGCGTGGATTTCTTGGCGTCCATAAATGCATATTGCCAAATATGAATACCTCTGGAGTACTAATGTTTACATTGTCTAACATATTTACTAGTAACTTGCACAACTTCTCGATAATTAGTAAAAAGAAAGAACTAAGTGGTGTTATCTTTTGCACTTTTCATACCATCATCATCGTTGTCGTTATGACAGTTATCATCAGCGTTGTCATCATTACAGTTATCATCATCATTATCATTGTCAACAGTAATCTGCATTAAAATTCCACAATCAGTCTTTCACTGGTACATTTATTATAGAAATAACATCACTGTAGAGCCATAACACGCACATAACAAAGTGTTTGCTTCTTTCAACCTCACCTTAACTAACAGCATGCTTTTTCCTCTTTCTCCTCCCTCCTCCTCTTCTTCCTCATGGTACACAACTGCTGACGTAAGGTCCAACCATGAGTCCCAGTTATCCAATCAGCAGGAAACACGTCAACTGCCGGAACCAGACCGACTGAATTGGACCATGACATCGGAAACGCTGAATGACATTAAACAAGCCTCTGACCATATCGACACGTAAGACAATCTGTCGTGTTGTATTCCTAGTTTGTTGGTAATCGCTTTTCTTTCTAACTGCTTTCTTCTTTTTCTTCTCTTCTTCTCTTCTTCTTCTTCTTCTTCTTCTTCTTCTTCTTTTCCTCTTCTTTTTCTTCTTCTTCTTTTTCTTTTTTTTCCTTTCTTTTTCTTTTCTTCTTCTGTTCTTTTGTTTCCTTTCTTCTTCTCCTTCTTTTTTCTCTTCTGTTTTCTCTTTCTCTCTCTCTCTCTTCTTCTTTCTTCTTCTCTCTCTCTCTCTCTCTCTCTCTCTCTCTCTCTCTCTCTCTCTTTATTTACGGAGAAACCAATCTTTCTTTAATTGTTTCTGTTAACGTTAAATTTGTTTCAGTTGTGCTCGTGTGTATATTTCTTCCCGTGCATGCATGCCATCTGAAAATGTGTATTATTCATGACGGACTTCTTGAAGTGGAAAGTGGAATAGGGACTGGAGTGGAAGGATGACAGAGAGGTGTGGAAAGGCGAGACGTGTTTCAATAAAATTGCCATTTAAAATAAAAATGGCACGCATCGGTTTGTGAACCTGGTCTTGCTATCAAGGAAATGGACAGAGAGACAGCACGGTCGCTCTCCATCACGTCAGCAACATCTTGACAGAGGCAACAGGATAGGGTCCGTCTACAGGTCAAAATGTTCTCTAATATGGCCCTGTGTGAATGTAACCGATGAGGGTCTTGAAACAGCGTGGTGGGGCAGAGCAAGCAATAATGGCGATGGGGCTTTGACAGTGAGGAGAGGGCTTCGGACAAACCTAAGATGTCGAATTAGAAATTAGAGTTTTAAAAAAATGCAAAGTAATGGATCGTGGGAGGAAAGTATGCGTGGTGATCGTTTCATCCAATACGCGTGAGTCAATATTTAAACACTGAATATCAACAGAGACAAGCAAGCACTCCCTTTTCCTCCTTTCTTTTCGGGAGGTGCTTTCCCCTTCTTAGATCTCACCAGCAGCGCTACCAGTTTTTGGTCTCCCTGACCCAAGACTTCTCGTCTTCCCAGCCCACAAAGTCAATAAAGGCCCGTAACCCAGCGTCTTATGGGGGCAATTCAAGCCAAATCCAATTAGGATTCATGCTTCATCTCAAGATTACGCCCATCGATCTAGAAGGGGGATTGAAGGGACTAGGGGCAGAGGTTGGGAGGATGGGGGATGGGTCTTCTCCTCCAGTCTGCAACCTGATATGGGCGTGCTGTGATGGACGGGCGCCAGAGATGAGAGGGCGTTGCGATCACACATTTTTTCCCCATGAAATAAAGTAAGACTGTGTAACGATTAAAAAGCTGTTTGTAGACTAGCAAGATCCAAATTGTCTTATTTCCCTGCCACAAGGTGCATGATTACTCAAATAGCACATGACAGCTATCAGCAGCTTTTACAACTTTCCAGGCTTTCCGTACAGATAGCAAGCAATTTTAAAATTTTCCTCGACCATCGTCTAATCTGAGCCTTTCCTCTCGTATTTCAACTGCCCCATCCTCAGCCCAAGCCCAAGCCCAAGCCCCCCGGTGATCATTTCCATCGCAGCTTCCCACGTTTGAGTATTGCTATGGCCAAAAGTGTTAGTAGGAAACGTATCATAGTGACTTGGTGCCTACTTTAAGCCAGTGAGCTGTAACTGGTAATGTTCATATTTCTTTCTTCTTTCCTCTTTTCCAATCAAGGGCCACTGAATCATAGAAATGTACAGCTTCAAAGACTTCTTTAATTAAATTATACACATTAAATAAATAAATTGTAATAATCGTTAGATTTAATACTAATTATTTGATAGACAAAATTGCAAGAGTGATATGATCTAACTTCATAAATATTCTAATGACAGAAGATTACACCTATATGGACAACTGAATAAGTGAAAAGTCTGTGACAAATCATGGCCACAGTTACTAGAAATTACTAAGCAAGGAAGTGTGTGACTTACATAAAAAGGATCATCTTGTCCAACTGGAACATTTTGCGATCCAGTCCCACTACAGGTGAAACCTTTGACAAGCGCCCTTTGATCGTCTACAAGAGAGACACAAATCTCCGCGACTTGCTAGTGCATTCAAATCTCAGCAAACCAGTCAGCCAACCTCCAGGAACCTCTCCATGCAACAAACCTAAATGCAAGACTTGTCCTTTCTTGTGCTCAGCCACCACAGTCAAAGGCCCCAAATCTCATATGAGAATTACAAAACATTTCAACTGTCAAACTTATAACATTGTCTACTTGATCAGCTGCTCTAAATGTTCCCAATTGTATATTGGTGAAACTGGACGCACCCTTGACACACGTTTCAAAGAACACTTGGCTGATATCCGCCACCAAAGGGATAAAACTATCCCCAATCACTTCAACCAATCAGATCACTCAATCAATGACATCCGAGTGAAAGGTCTGTGGCTTCTACACAATAACAGCACCATAGACAGGAAAGACAGAGAATCCCACCTCATAAATAAACTTGGAACACGCAAACCATATGGTCTTAATGACAAACCATAAGTAATCCACTGCGCAACAGAATTCAGACATGCCGTTTCATGTCTCTTCCTGTTCCCACGCCTACCAGATTCTTGGCACCGGGCACAATCTACTCCCTTATCTCTTGGCTCTTGCCCTGTGCCTTCTTCAGAACAGGGCTATACCAATATAGCATGGCCACTTCTCAAAATTGCAGAACTCATCTCACTTCCCTTTTGACATCATAGTTGCCTCCCCTCTCCCCATTTCTTACTACTGCTCATGACGACATGGGCATTCCATTTCTTACCCACTGAACGAGGCGGCAGGGAAGTTTTTAGTCCCGTTTTTATTATCCATTGTTTGGTGTCTGTGATCTGTCTGTGACCGTGCGTTCACGCTTGACAAAGGCTAGTTGGCCGAAAATTTGCGCTTGTTTTGTTTTGTCTCGTTGGATACGAGCTTACATTGGTTTTTTTTGTTCTTCTGGTTTACATAATTATTTTTATGTAGCAAATAACTCCCCTACGCCTTCCATTTTTCCTTCGTTGTTTTGTATGTTTTGTACGTGCTTGATGGTATCCAATGTATTGTTAGTCCAGTATCATACCACAAGTAAGTCTGTACAAAGGTGGTATTGATTGTTTCTGAAATAACTCAAGACGAAGATGTTATTGATTCTACACACATGGCCAGTGTTTTAGAAATGTGCATCTGACTTTTTTTTTTACAAATGATTCACTCAAAAATTCAAGCCTGAGACTGTTTAATGAGCTGGTCACATTATTAAGGAAGGGAACAGAGAGTCAGCACGATCCTTTCTACCTCATTTCCAACACGTTGGCAACACTTTGATTGAAATGACAAGAGAGGTCCCATCCACACGTCGAAAGGTTCTCTAGCATGTCCGAATGTTACTGCTGTCAAGGGGGCTCTTGGAGCAACGTGGCAGGGCAGGGCGAGCAATAAAGACACGTGGACATTGACAGCGAGAAGAGGGCTAGGGACAGACCCAAGATGTTGAATGAGTGGATTGAAAAGCCCCGAGAAGATGCGTACGGAATGACAAGAAGAGACGTGAGCACGATGATCATTCCATCCAATATTTCATTGTCAATATTTGGTCGTTAAATATCAACAGAGACAAGCTTACAGCTTGCCTGTCTGCATATCAAAATTTTTGGAAGACCTTTTTTCTTCGCGGAACCAACCAGCAGCGCTCCCATCTTTGTCCCAGCACGGACTTCTTATCTCCTCAGCCTGGCGAGTCGATGAAGGCCCATAACCCACCGTCATATAAGCGCCATCGAAGTCAAATTCAACTAGGATTGGCGCTTCACCTGACGATTACTCCCACAGATCTGGGGAAGAAGGGGGGGGGGTAAGGTGAAATAGCGGTAGGCCTTTTCGTCCAGCCTACGACCGAAATTGGACTGCCACCAGAGGTCAAAGACCTGTCAACAACACTTTCCTCTTATAAAATCAAATAAGGCAATGTAATGATTAAAGAGATTTTCACAGAAGACCTAGCAAGCTACAAGTTAACTTATTTGTCTGCCACAAGGTGGATAATTAATCGAGTGGCACATGACAGCTATCAGCAGGTCTTGTTACTCTCCGAATTTTCCATGCCCAGTGGCAAACGGTTTAGCATTCCTGCCATACCCATCCCGTCTCACCCCTAGGCTTTCCTTTCATATTCCAATCCCGAACCCCAGTCTCAAACCCATCCCAAACCTCCAACCCCGAACTACACCCCCATCCTTACTATTGCTGCTTCCCACTTTTAAGTACTTGTCATTCAGACCACTTAGCCGTTTAGAGAATTCTAGCCATGATTTGGTGGGCCAGGCAAGCAACAGGGCTAATAGGCGGCGAAAACAGCAGTGAATTTCCCCAGGGAGCCCCACAGGGAAACGGGCAAAGTATCTAAAGTAATTGTTTATACCGCTTTCACTCCTCCGTTTCATCCCTCCAGCTCAGGCCAACTGTCCATAGCATTTGCTGCTTATATTGATGGGAGAATCCAGGCATGGATAGGTGGAAGGAAGTGGAGGGCCTGTCTCCTTAGCCAATTTGCACAGGGCACCCTGCTCGCCAAGAGAGACATTTCACACTTGCTTAAAATGTTTTATTGCGGGTAAAGGGACGGAGGAAAAGAAAGGAAGAAAGAAATTGAAATGAGGCAGTTTTCTTCTTTTTGAAACAGACACAGAAAAAAGTACAGCATCTTTGTCATCCTTTCAGAAAGGAAAAGATTTTTTTCAGAATTTTGGTTGGTTGGTTGGTTGGTTGGTTGGTTGGTTGGTTGGTTGGTTGGTTGGTTGGTTGTGGGTGGGTGGGTGGGCGGGTGGGTGGGTGGGCGGGTGGATGGTGGGCTGCTTGCTTGCTTGCTTGCTTGCTTGCTTGCTTGCTTGCTTGCTTGCTTGCTTGCTTCCTTGCTTGCTTGCTTGCTTGCTTGCTTGCTTGTTGGTTTGCTTGCTTTGCTTGCTTTGCTTGTTATTTGTTTGTCTAGTTTCGGTTGATTGTTGTTGGTTTCTTTACAAATTTAATTTTGAAAGTTCTAGACTTTTTTTCATTTGGTTGGTTGGTTGATTGGTTGGTTGGTTGGTTGGTTGGTTGGTTGGTTGGTTGGTTGGTTGGTTGGTTTTTTGGTTGAATTTTTTTTTCAAACCAAAACTTTTCTTTTCTTTAATTTTTTTTCAGCTACAGGAGAGATGAATGAGTTTAAGTATAGTCTGACTGAGACTGGTCAGTTTTTGTTCTAAATGCTTGGCAAAGAAATATGTGACTCACAGTATTGTTCTAAAAAAACTTCTTTTATTTCCTTTCAATCTTTCATTCCTACTTTTATTAACAAATAATTCTAGAACAAGTTGTATTTCCTCTCATCATTATGTTCACAACGTTTTGAATATGTTCCTTATTTATCAGTGCACAGCAAATCATTTAAAACAAAAATCATATATATAACTATGGAAACGGTCTGAAATTATATCGTTTGTGATAACATTGTGCAATAAATATGGTCAGTGTTGTAGCATGCGAACTAAGTTGTTTATACTTAAATGTACACATCGATTTATCCAGATAACGAATCCAATATAACTTCTTTGTTGTCTGTTTCTAACGGGATTTCTGTTAAAAAAAATTTGATCATCAGGTCCAACGTGTTAACGATAACGTTTATCATGATATCATATATTCATGCCAAGTTCAGAAAAGAATATTCTTTTCTACAATTAGGATAAAATACACTACAATAATATGACATCAAACACAACAAATGTTCGCACGCATTTAAGTGTGTATGTGTGCGTGTGTGCGTGTGTGTGTGTGTGTGTGTGTCTGTCTGTCTGTTTGTCTGTCTGTCTGTCTGTCTGTCTGTGTAGGATATGTGGTTAGCCTCTTACACAGAAAAACAGACTAGAACCTGGAGGTGAAACGAAAAAATACTGGGAGAGGAGGAAAAGATGGGGTGAGAGTTTCAAATCGCCTACGCGACGTATTCCCTGTTTGTGTTATGAGCGCGGTGCTCTTGTCAAGAAAGTGAACAGAGGCAGCATGGTCTCTGCATCTCTCATCTCCAACATGTTGGCAGTAACGTGACTGAGGCGACAGGAGCGGTCCCTCCAAACATCAAAAGGTTCCTTAACGTGGCCATGCATGATTGCAGTGAAGAGGGCTCTCAAAAGAATGTGGCGGGAAGGGCAAGCGATAAAAACGTAGTGGACCTTGGTAGTAAGGATAGGGCTTAGGACAAACCCAAGGAGTTGAATGAGATGGTTCCCAAACTTTGAGAACAACAAAAGGGGATGGATGGATTGGCAGGGAGAGACATCAGCGTCAGTGAAGTGAATATTCTATCCAGTACTCGCATATCAATATTTCAACACTTATTAACAACAGAGACAACTAAGCACTCCTCTTTCCATCCATTTACCGCCCCTGCTTGTTTGCTTTGCCTGTGTGCATGCTGTGCTTTTCTGAGGTTCTTTTTCCTCCTCAGGTCTCAATAGCAGTGCAACCGTTCCTCTGTCTTATGAGCCTAGACTTCACATCTTCTCAGACTGATTTCAATAAAAGACTGTAACCCATCGTCTTATGGGAGACACTCAAGTCATATCCACTAAGTCTCGTGATTTATCTCAAATTTACACTCACTGATCTGGTGGAATGTGAATAGGCCTTTTACTTCAGCCTGCAACCAAAATGGGTGTGCTGTGATGGACTAGTGCCAGAGATCAAAGAGCCCATTAGCTGCCTGTTTTTCCTATGAAAACAAATAAGTCAAAGCAATGATTAATGACAATATCACAGATGGCTGAACAAGCTGCAGATTGGCTTATTTTCCTGCCAATAGCTGAAAGATTATTTAAGTGGGTCATAACAGCTAAGTGTAGCTTTCACTCACTGCGCTCCTATTTTCCTTGTGGCAGCAATAAATTAGCGTTCAGCCTCCACCACCTACCATATCTCCTTTCAAGACGATCCAACTCCAGCCTCAGACCCAACTCCAAATATTATCCTAAAACCCCAATCCATACTACACTTTCATCATTTCCATCAGTTTTCCACTGCATATACTTGTCATTTAGAGCATTTAATTGTTAAGAGAATTTTAGCCATGATTTGACAGGCCAGGCAGCAGGAGTAAATAAATGACACCAAAAACAGTGACGAATTTCCCTGGGGAGCCTTACAAGCAGTCAGACAAAGTATCTCATTGTTCATATTGATGGGCCCCATGACTGGCTAACCGTCCTTAATACTAGGTGCTTGTGGTTCCTTGCAAATGGGTGGAGAAGAGAGGATGGAAAATGTGTTCCAAGTCACCTTCTTGTACACAGGGCACCCTGCTCACTGAAAGCGCAGCTCATGCCTGATCAAAGACTTGACGTTTTAGTAGAATAGAAGGGAGATTTAAAACAAAATAAAAAGAAGGAAAGGTCAATGTCAGTTCAGACCACTGACAATGTACACACGTATACTCTGCTGTGAGAAAGGGGAATCCCCAATTTCCCTTTCAATGACCTGTTTTCTAAAATGTCATTCTTGAAGTTTTCTGTCAACATGACTAAACGGTTGGTTCGCAACTCTCATTCCTTGGAAAGCTATTTTAAGCTAGAGAACCAGTTACAGCGTGTCAAGGAGAGCAACTGTGAAATCTCTTAGGGCTATGCTGGAAAATATAAAGGGGAATTCCATCACTTACCACTAAGCGGCGCCTGTAGGGATGGGTAAAGTTCAGACACACTTGAAGCCAATTCATCAAGGGTTTATCTGCCGTATGGATGGGACGTGAGCATTTCAACTTTGGCTTGGAAGTGACATGACTGCCTCATAATCCCGTGCTTTGTTAAGTTAAGCTCGCTGCTAGTTTTCTTTTATTCTTGTCTGTGTGAGGCAAGGGGACAAATACCCATCCCTCCTCTTCAGGGATAAACCCATCCAACCTCCTTTTTATCTCAAGACAGTAGTAAACTAACAGCGTGTGTGAAATACAGTCAATGAGGCAAACAGATTTTTGACTTCCTTATGCAAAACAAGAACCTGAGAAGGATTTTCGTGAAGCTTACTGGTTTCCTCCACCTTCTTCAGTAAAATATATCAGAGGACTATGAATCTCACTGGTTTCCCCCACCTTCTTCAATAAAATATATCAGAGTAATAATTAAAAGATACATGCACACAGCACCATGTTAGCAACTGTTTAGCCAGTTCTCTTGCCTGTTCGTGTGCAAAGGACAGAACTGTCCAGAACAATGAATAATCAAGCCCAAATCAACACCATCCTTGCAAGTATTTGACATGTGTATACTTGTTTTGTTAACACATCATTGAATTTTATCTTAGAACTGGTAGTCTTTCCAAACGTTATTTCCATTTGAAAGTTAGAGTTTTTCATTTGCGTTTTTGTTTATATCATGTTGTATATTAATGAACACGAAATATCTACGGAATTTGGTATTTTGCGCAAGATGGATTCATGGTATTCAGATAATTTCTTAATTGCTGCAAACAAACCTACCAAGAAATTGCATATAATGATTCAGTGTCGTGATATTGTTCAGAAAAATTCCCTCTGTGTCTACTTTACCACAACGATAGTCCCTTCTTTGGACAATTAA